>VWPW01017264.1:135533-255934 GCA_013389825.1 Crypturellus undulatus | reverse complement strand
GGAACAGAAAGAGAACTTCCAGGTTTTAATTAGAGATGAAGGGCTTCCACTTTTTTTTCTTTTTTTTCCCCTCCTGCATTTTTTTCCTAAGGTCAACCAAGATAGCGGCAGTATAATTTATAGCCTCCTTCTGGAAAAAAAATCCCTCAAATGTATACCAGTGTATACATGGACATGGCTCGTTGGTGCATGGTCGATTCTCAGAGCAATCGTAAGCAGACAGGGATATGTCAGTGTTTGTATTTTAATTGATTAGACAGCAAAACTGGAGAAGCTGTGGGGGAGATGGAGGCTTCAGAGGTGACGGGTTCTTGGAGGCTCACTGCTTTTATGTGAGATATTACTGGGAAAGCAGGAAAGGTCTTATTTGAAACTAAATCTTTCACCTCCTTGGCGTTCCCTTGCTGGATTGTGATGAGGTCAAGTGTCGCTCCACACCCAGAGGTTGTACCTACACCGTGAACCCTCACATCTGTGAACCCTTCACATCTGTAAGTTCCTTTTGGTTTATTTCATGGGGAAAATAGGGATGAGAAACTCATGAAATGGATTGCTCAGTGTCACAAAAGGTGTCACAGTCTGAGATGATCAGGGAGCCTTCTATTCCTTAGCTCCCTCTCTTCTCTTCTGGTCAGAAACTAGACTGCAGCATCGTATTAACACTCACACCACATTAGTACATCATCCGGGAGCCCCACTCTAAATCCTGATCCCCCACACTACAATTCCAATAAATGGTGCAAGTTTCCACTAGCGGGGCAGGTACCTGCAGGAGTAGACGTGGTTCTTGCGGACGCTCCTCCTGAAGAAGCCCTTGCAGCCGTCACAGCTGGACGCGCCGTAGTGCTTGCCAGTGGCGCGGTCCCCGCAGATGGAGCACAGGGAGCTGATGCCGTTGCTGAGCAGGTTGCTGTTGGTCGACTCCGCTGTGATGGCCTCTGCGGACAGAGCACAGAGCCCCTGAGACCTCCCCGTCAACCAGGGAATCACGGTCCAGTCACACCATGCACGTGGGATCTGCTGCATGCAAAGCCTCCATCGTGCCCTTCTGAACCACAGCTCAGAGCTCCTGGCTCTCCCCTGGTGCTCTCAGTGAAAGGGAACATTTCAACCCACCTCAAGGCACTCATAAGAACTGAGCAATTACTGCTACTCTTCATGCTACATGCAGAGAAGCTGTGTCTGGAGACAAGGTATGTGCTCTTAAGGAGCATAAGTCTGAAGAAAGGGGTTCAAAGTTGATGCCCTCAGAAGACACCATTAGAGGACACCATTAACCCCCCAAATTATTGGGAGAGCGCAGAGACAGGAAGGGTGACCTACTTTGTTCACATGACAAAGGTGACAGTTACAAGAGGCTGCTGCTCTGAGCATCTCAGCCGTTCAAAGAGAGGGCAGCAGCTCTCACAAAGGTCACCTCAGTCCTCCCAAGTCTGGGTCGTTTGCCCTCTCAATCGCCCCATTGCTTTCTGCTGGCTTCGCAGGGGTGCTGGAGGATCCTCCATCTAAATTAGGCACCTAAAACTGGGTCATATGAAAGCCCTCTGTGATGGTCTCTGTTTGCACTTGCCCATGTGGGGCAGGAATAGCTCTGTCCCGGCCGGCTGCTGAAAGTCCCCTTTAAAGGTCGCCCGTAACCACCAGACTCTTAAGCCTCCTAATTTGAGGCATAGCTTGGAAAAGAAAAAAATTTAAAAAAAAAAAGAAGAAGGAGACACTTGAAAAGACCCACATGACACAGTTTATGTCAGGCCGAGAGGTGCAATGTGTGCCTGGTCTGTGCTGACCCGGGTACTCCACTTTTATGGAATTATCATTCCTCTGGGAGCTTTCCCTCCTTGGCTTTCCACTCCGGGGGAGGAGATCTCCTGCTGCAGGGACCTGGGCAGCATTTTGGGGACAAGCTGCATCCCACCATGGGGACGAGCCAGACGCGACCAAGCAAAGCTCCAGGCCTTCGTTTCGAGCAAGGAGAAAACCTTAGAGAGAGTCTCTCAATGGGCAGGAATTGGCATGAAGGGAAGGGCACGAAGCCGGCCCACTTGGGGAAAGCTCTCTAAATCATAATGCATAAAAATAGCTTCGGATCACCCCCACGCAACGTGTACATACGCAGAGCAAGAGAGAGAGAGAAAATGCTAACTTGGTGTATGAATACGCATCCAGAATTTATAGTGAAAATATTTGCTATTCAATAAAAATTGCAATCAGGAGCCAAAAAAAAAAAAAAAAAGAGAGAGAGAAAAGCTGAAACAGCTTTAGTTTTTCAAAACCTAGACAGTTTTTTAGCTAGGGAGTGAGGTCTTTAACATTAAATGAACTGTTGAAGAGAGTTCATATGTTTATGCTCTCAGAAAAAGGCTTAAAAATGTTTTTTTTTCCATAATTGTTTTTAGATGAAAAAATATTTAAATTTTCTTTAACATTTTAAATCATTCCAGTAACTTTCCAGATTTTATATTTAATATTAACCACTTGTTTCTTTATACGACCTAAGGGACAAGGTCGGTACTGACTCATGCTGCACAAACATGAAAGCCAGTTTTCCTCCCCTCATTCCCCAAAAGGTTTTAATCTAAATGTTAATTTCTAATAAAAGGATGAATAAACAAGTAGACTATAGTGAAGTGGAGGTAACACCAGAAGAAAAATGAAAGTGTTTGCATCTTTCTTAGGTCACGATGACAGAAATTTACCTCTTCCCCAAATCCATATGAGATATTTCCAGATCTAACCTTTGTCAGTAGAAAACTTAGTCCATGCCTGAGGTGTTTAATGGTGATTTACATTGTTTTCCTTGGTTTTATAGTGCTTGCTAATACAGTACAAAATAAGCTGTACTAGAATACTCCTTCCGGAATAACTGCACTTATTGCTAAATATTTACATATCAGTTACTCCATCCATTTGTCATTGTTTTCTGAAGGAGCATGTGATCATAAACAAATGCGCAGAGAGTGCTGGATTCCATTAAAAGCAAAACTGCACAACAGAAATAAAGATAAAAAAGCCAATTTCTCTCCCTGCTCCACCCATGATTTCTCTAGCGACTTCAGGACTTGAGCCAAAATCATGCAGTTCGGGTCTCCAATGGCCTCCTCATTCCTCAGCTGAGTCCAGATTGCAAAACCTCCCCCGAGGCTGCAAAGCGTTTACTCATCAGAGAAGCCATTTTCCTCCTTACGTCAGTAGGACCTGTGAGGAACTGTATGCTAAGGAGAGGAAGAAATTCCTAATCTGACCTTAAATCCAACTTTACTTAGAGAAGGGACATCAGCTCTGACCACATGAGGGCCCATGGAAGTTACTGAGCTCAATTTTGCCCTCACTCATACACATAAAATCCATAGAAGCACAAACTCAGGCTAAAATTCAGATGGGTAAATATACATTCAGAGGGACCATTGTAATGATTAATTTTAATTAATAATACTTGCTATAAACCCAGCTCACTGACTAAGGAGGAGTTGGAAAAGCAAGGAGGAGAGCACAGACGAGAGCAAACACCATGTGCGCAGGAGGGAGGTTTTGACGTGGCCTTGAACCCTACCCTGGATTTGGGAAATGCCTGGATTTTTCCTGGTGTGCTCTGGGTAGAGGAAAGCCAGCCGCGCTCCCAGAGCCCTTCCCTGCCTAAGAAATCAGCTGAGAACTGCTGACCACTTACACGAGTCACCAACCTGCTCAGACCTGGACCTGGCCCAAGTCCAGCTGGCTCAGTGCTGATGAAAGAAACTCCTAGATGTCCTCACCATGATGCTCAGAGATGCTCAGATATATCCAAACTGCTCAGATATATCTGAGCATCTGGTTATAGATAGTCATTGCCATGGTATAACCAAGCAGTTTCTAACCCAAGCCAACGTAACAGCTCCAAAACATCTCCTGGTGCTATGTAAATCATCACCAAATCAAGACTGAAATGAAGATGTCAAGTTTTACAGCTCAAAAAATGACAGTGAGGATGGTCTCATGCTGCTGGCAAACGGTATCTCAAGAGGGGGAGCTTGGCTTGCTCCCCGAAAAGCTCTCTGCTGCTTTTCCTTTCCATTACTTTCCAGGCTACTGAGCAGTCAGCAGTTCCTATCTCTCCTAAACGTGTTTTGCTGTAGGACAGTTACCTTCTTGCAATATTTTCCAGAATGTCTTTAGATTTGCATGCCCGAAACCCAAGGCTCACGTGCTCTTTGCGGCTACCAGCGACACAACCCGCACATCACATAAAGGGCATGTAAATGTGGGTTTAGGTCATGCAGCGCACTCAAACTAGAGCCCAAAAACACTGTTGCAAAATGTGGGCATGCAAGCGCAGGGCTGGAGAGGAGCTGGCAGCGCAAGCTGGGGCCGAGGTGTCCACTGACACCCAGCCAGAGAATCAGTGCAGTATAATAAGCTAATTATCTTATGTAATATATACCTATACATTTTACATATATACAAGCTAATTATGACAACTCTGATGAGAGGGTTATGAAACGGACATTAACAGCACATAAAAGCAAAGTGAAAATATGCTTTGCAAAGGCAGCCAGGATAAAGGAAACGAGTTTGCACCAAATGTAGATATTTCCACAGCTACAATGGGTATTTTATAAAGGAGAGGCAAGATTAGCCTTGTTTTTCATTCATTTCCTTTTGCCATTCTTTCCGTTTGAAATGGACAATTATTTATACTCCTCCTCTGCTCCAAATATAGGTTCTATTCTTTATTTTTGAATTAATCTCAAAGCAATTAGCAAATTATGGGCTACTTAAAGGTGGAGGATCCAAAATAGCAGTGCAAAACTACAGTAGCTTTCTGAAACAGAATGCTTCACACCGGAAGTGCTCCATACCATTAATCAACCCAAATTTCTGAAGAAAAAAATCCCAAAGAAGGAAATTATTATTTTTTAAAATGCCTTATTTGAAAATACTCTTTTTTTTCCACACACACACAAATTACTCAGAATGTAGGAAATATTTTATGAACATTACCTAAGCTGATCTTTTTTCTTGAGTTTAAGAAATTGTAAAACATTTTTGGAACTACAGACTTTGTGTGTGAACTGCCCTTTTGGGGTGTATGCAGGAACTGAACTCAGTTGATCGGTAGAAAATTTCCATGCATGGATATTTCAGCTCTTTTTTGAAGTTATTTTTACAAACTGTAGAAGAGGACACTTACCCAAGACAAACAAGCTAATTTCAAAACAGCTAGTTCCTGAGAGAACACGTTACTCATTAACAACTAAGCAAATAAGCCAATACTGATCTAGGTAAACTTCAGAAAAACTGAACCTGTCAGTCTCATGTAACGAAACAATGTAAAGAGCCCCAAACAGATTTAGGTAGTTTAATTTGCCAAAATATAGTGAATTTTGAGAAAATTTGTACTGCAGTAAAAAGCAAAAAATACCTTGTATTCAGAAACAAAGCGGAACATCTGTGTTGAATAACATTTCTGGAGTAGGATGGTAGATGGAAACCTTTCGGTAAAAATAATAACAAATAAGATCCAGTCTATCTGGCACTAGCAAAAATAATTGAAAATCCTTTACTTAGGAATAGAAAGAGCTTTTCTTGAAGTTGGTTTTAAAGTAAAATTTCTCTGGGCCTTTTAATTTCACTTACCTACTGACATTCTCCATGTCCCAGATTAAAAAAATCTAATCATTTTGTGCTGTGGGAAAAACTCATTCTGAAACCCTGATTTCTTCTGGTGTAACAACTAATGAACAAATGCAAGACAATAAAAAGACTTACTTAATTTCGCTAAGTTTCTTAACAAATTAAATGAAATATTGTCAAAATGCTCCAAAGGCATTGCCAGAATTGGCATCAATATTCAGTTACATGACAATTTGTATATTATATGACTAATATATCTTTTATTTTTCAGGCAGTGAATAGGTAATGTCACAGAACAGCACTTGCTTTAAGTCAGACTACCTTTCATGGTAGCAACTTTTTTCTGTGAACAAAGCGAAAGTGCCAGAATATAAAATCTTACATCTCACAGCAAATTTTGTGTGTGTCATAAAGGCTTTTGGGCAATCCCAGTAGCAAGCATACACAAAGAGTATATCCAAGCTCTTTGGATGTTGCTTCTCAACCTATGTATCTATTAAGCAAATCAGAAGCATGGTCTGTTGTAATAATATAGATGATGTCTTTTCCAAGGATTAAACGTGAACCTCAGTCACGAGGAGGGGAAGGATCACAATTTTTCATAGTGAAATGCTAAGTCATTCAGGGGACAAACGGATGGTGTTCCATCAGTAGCTTCACTAGCGTTTGCTGTACCCTGAGGATTCTTCAGAATGCGACACTTGACGCGTTAAGGGAAGAAATAACTCAAAATACAATCGCTGTGGGAAGAGGTCCCTTATTTCAGCCCAAATACAACTGCAAACGCAACAGCAGTTGACAAATGAGCTGCTTAAATACCATCCCTTCCCCGCTTTGCTTCACACTTCCTATCTGCCTTTCCCAGTCCCTCCGATTTTCAGAAAGGGCAGTAGAGGTTGTTCAAGAGGAAGTGAAGAGAAATCTCACCAGTGTTATTCGGAAGCACCCGCAGATTTTCAAATTCCAGCATGGTATAAGAGGAATCCAAGGAGTCAACATAGTCGGGCATATCCATGTCCATGATGGACTGACAAAGCTTCATTATTACTTGTCAACAGCGAGGGAAGAGGCGAAAACGGCGCCGCTGTCAATCACGGCCAAGGTTTCCTCCGCAAAGAGAGACACCTCGGCCCTTGAAATGACAAATCATTACCCAGCGCCGGCCGCAGTCCCCTCCCCGCGCCAGGGCAGGAGGCACGAAGCTTTTCCCTCTCTCCCGCACACAGTCCCCTCCCTTCCCGGGGTGCATCTGGGCTCCGAGTCCTGATAATAGGATGTAGATAAGGCCTAGACTCAAACAACTTGGATTGCATCTTTGGGTCAATACAGCCCGGTTTATGGCCGGGCCTGTGCAAACATTTTGAAAAGGGCTGCGAGGAGGCGTTCGCACACATGAGCTGTTCTTCAGCAGTGGTCACGGCAAATAACGCCCATGCCGGGTCGATATGCCTTTCTCGGCTACCAGCCCTTGGAGAAAGACGGAGTGATGTCACCTGAAGCTGGAAAAGAAAATGAGTCAGTGTCATGGCTGGCCCAAGGTTCAAGGTAGGTCGGCGCACCAAACCAGTGGCACTGCCAAGAAAGCGATGAGCTGCAATGCTCGTTGAGTTTCACCTTGAGTTTCCAAAGGGGAAAATGAGGGCTAGTCACATCCAGCTTCACATTTGGCCCAGGAGACATCAGGTCACCTTCACACACCACCCACGATCCCTGTCACTCAGGTCTTCCCTCTCCTGCCACAGGCCAGCCATGGTGCCCAAGAGCTTCCACGAGGAAGCTGGAGGTTGTCAGGGCAGAAGGCTTCAGGCAAGAGAGAGGGAGGAAAATGGAAAAGGCTGGAAGGGAAGGGACAGACTCCCAAGCAGGTATGTGGTATTGCATTTCATGTTGATCCACGCTGGGTTTTACTGGGAAAGGCCCATCTCATGCAACTGCAACTCCAGTTTCTCCCACAGGATTCTGGGTTTCTTAAATTTACTGTATTTTGCCCAGAAAGTTCTTTCCTTGTTAAGAGTCATGAGTTTTACAGCAAATAAAACAGTCACGCACTTTGCTAATGCAATATGGCTTGAAATGGTTGGTTTACTCCTGGTTTTGTCTTCCAGGTGCCTTCCTTGACCTTACCATTCCCTCTCCAGTGACGCTGGTGTGTGTCAGAGATCCTTTCTTTTCCATGAGTTGTTCTGTGAGGTCCAGTTCAACATCCTGTCAAATCTGGAGGAAAGAAGAGTCGAGAAATAGATGCGTTGCCAGAAAAGGAGCCTTGGCCAAAAAGAGAGGCTTGCCAGACTGCCTGAACTCTCACTGAACTGAGAAGAAGGGCGGCTTCGGTGTATCCTAGCAAACTCCAAATAGCAAGAAATTTCCCCAAACTGGATTTTGAAATATCTTAGATACACTCATTTTGATTTCATCTGCACAAACCCAGCATTTCATGCAGGCTACCAGGATTCGTCCGCATCCTGGGTACAGTGAGTAGACTTTGCAACGTGTCGATTGTAGATGGGCTTTTCCCCTATAAAGATTGGATGCAGGACCTTTTAGCTTTATTTTCTTATCATTTGTGGGGCATAAAATAATTTCACGTGCTATAGATATTTTTTTCCTTCTTTCCTTTTTTAAGAACACACTGTAACTAGTAGTGCACAAATGACTCCTGGGTTAGATAAGAAGTTATGTTTTTATCCTTGGACTCTGCCCTTAGGCTTTCAGTAATGCCAGCATCAGCTAAGTTAGCATCTGATTAGTCGTTCTTGCGTCTTACTCAATGTCAGCCATAATTAGGCTTATTAATCTGGCACATTTTTGTGAACTGAGCTATGGGCACACTCCTTCCTCCTTTTCAGCACTCCACTCCTCTTGCAGCCTTGCAAGGACACTTAGACCGATTGCTACATTTCCAGTGGGATTTCTATGGGTTCTTGGCTGTTAAAATAGCCTTACTGGTGGGTAGTCACCATCTTTTCAGAGAGCTGTGGCCTGGAAAGAAGATGCTGGGGTCAGAGGCTTGAGATCATCGCCATCAGGTTTGGAAATCCCTCTGTGTTCCCTGACCCGCAGTCCAAAGCAGTGGTTGAGGCTCATTTCCAAAGGCTGCTGGGTGGTGAGGCCTTGCTCAAGCCTTTCTGCTTCTGGGAATAAGAAAAGGTTGTAGTGCAAATTTCTCAGTTCAGGTCCAGGCTTTCAATGCCACCTCCACAGTGTTGATCACAACTGATGTGTTACTGAAGGTGGTGCTGCAGTGATGCTACACATACATTTCTGTGCATCTCAGATGCCAGCACACTGTTCCAGACCACTCCAGCACAAAAGCAGCCCTGGACATTATTGAAATCTTGCTGAGGTCTGAAAACTTTCTTATTTTCTCTCTCCCCATTTCCATATTGCACTTTGAGTCACAGCTGCAATTAGACTGAGCCACTGAGAGATGAAACTGAGTTTCACTAACATCAGGAGAAATCCAGTTTGCTTGGAGATGTCCTCACATCCAGTGAGCACTGCTCCTGAAGCAGACATCTGGCCTAGCCAGGAACAGGATGATCTCTAACTGATTTCTTCATTTCTTTGCAATTACTTTACTTGACAGAGTGGGTTGACTGGGGAGCTGAACCTCCAGTTGACTTACGGTGGAGATTTAGATTCTCTTCTGCTGTGGTCCGCAGAGGAAACCCTATTTCTGTGCTCTGCTGCGACACTGTTCCCAACACTTGAGCTCTACCTCCTAGGTGTAGGGGTGACAGTCTATAGGTAAAAACTGGACAGGGTAATACCTTCTTCCCAGTTTTCAAATGGATATTAACCATCTTCCATATGGAGACAACCCTCTTTCTAATAAATTTTCCATGTATTTCTTTGTTTCTTTGCTCACAGCTGCTAGAGATAGCTGAGGGGGAAGGAGAAAGGGGGAAAGGGAGGAAAAAGTAGAGTTCTGTTAAATAAAAATAGTCCAGATTTTCAAAGATAGCACTCTGAAAATGAACCAGTGTGGTGCAGGGGACAGAAGGCAAGCTCTGACCAACACATGGTTTCAATAAGACAACACACTTATTCCTAGAAATAAAAACGGATTGCTTCAGGATTGTTTATTAGACAAGGTAAAGAACAGGAAAGATAAGAACTCTGATTAATTAAGAGAGAATACTAAATACCAAGAGCATACTGCCAGCAGCAGCATTTCTTTGGCAAAGTAAAGTGGTATGAATAGATATTTTCCAGCTATGGCATTTGTGGATGCTGCTGTCTGAAGAAAAGAGCACATTTAAAAGCCTTACTACCACAGGCCTGAAGATTTTCTCGATTTGAGAAGCAGAACAAATATAACTCTCTCCTGACCCTGTAGTGTCTGAATATAAAATTGCCACTGTCCATAAAGTTAACTACTTTGGAAGATAGTGTCTGGATAAAAACACTTGTGGAAATATAGAAGCCAATAGGGACTTTACTTTGGGTACCATGTAATTAGGGCCACCATGCTGCTGAAATTAAAAGCAACGTAAAATCAAACCATTAGCATAGAATCACAACTGCAGTCACAACAAACTTATCCAGACCAGATGTCTATTAAACCAATTCCCTCATTTCCTGAGTAATTTCTCCTGGTCTGAGGTACATAGCATTGAACAAGACTTGTGATAGAGCTAGCAGCAAAGTTTCTCCTGGCCATATTAGATATTTCTTATTGCTGCAAGCATTTCCAGTGCTGTGATTTTTACTATGTAGTGAGGAGCTGATTGGTCTTCTAATTATATCTCCTAAAAGTGTCTGATAAGTGTGATAATTTTTTGTAAAATAAAAACAGTTTAGGAAAATCTTCAGGTGAATCTTTAAACATTTTTTTCCCCAAGAACCATCAAGACAATTCATTTACTGTGCTTTAAACTTACTGTACATTTAAAAGCAGAGCAGCAGTCACACCAGATCCAGATCTTCCTCTCCACGACATCCCCACACCACGTGGCCACCAGCACAGGTGCTTCCTGCTTCACCCACTTCATGACGGATGGCCTCTACCCCCTGCAGAGTCAAATTATTCAATCAAAGACAAATTAACTCCTCAGGGCTGTGATAGGGAGATGTATAAGAGAACAAGGATGGGCAGATGAGCTGTGGCTCCAGCCTCACCCTCTGCTCTTGGATGATCCTAGTGCAGGGAATATGCCATTATTTCAGTACTCATCATCTCCAGAACTTTTTTGTTTTCTGTGCAATGGAAAGGGACAATTGCTGAGGCAGGATTTGGGTTTTCCTACATGTGACCTCATGCCCAACTGACTTCTGCCCTCACTGCATGTCAGGTCAGCACAGAGGTATTAATCAGGACTGCTCAGAACCAAGAGTCTCCTCCAAGTTGCCTTCTTTCCCTGTAGCTTAGCCTTGTTGGGGCACGCGGTTCAGCCCAACACAGACCCACTTCTAGCTCCTCTCAAGCGACTCACTCAATGCTACAGCTCTCAGAAGGCCACCCTACCCCCAGGTAATAGCAAATGACCAATTAGCAACATGTCGTAAAAAAGAGGTATCCAAAAACCTTAGTAAATCTTGGCTTTGACTCAGTGACAATTTTGCACCAGGGCTCCTTTCATCTGCTGCCAGAAAGCCACACTTCTGTAGCAGTGGCTCAAAGTTCTCCTGACATGATAGAGGTCCTCCAGGGTCCAGACTCTTCAAAATCAGAATTGTTTAGAGAGAGGCAAAATTCTGGAGCAGGATCAAGGACGAGGCCAGTGAGTCACATCCTGAAATGGTGAGCAAAACGAAGGGGTCAGTGAGTCAGGACGTGTGCTGTCTCTGGACTGATTTGCAGCTTGGTATCGACAGCAGGGATGACATTAGCCATGCAGCCTTCTTCAAGTCACAGTGATGGAAGTGCAACAGTTGATTAACATTCTACTTTTCCTCTTTCTTCATTCTCTACCAACAATCACCTTCAAATACTTCAGGTGCAATTTGGGCTGTGGAATTGCTAAAATGCAAAATTAGTTCAGGCAAAAGGATCCTTCTACACGTTGATGATCAGCTTGCTACTGCCTGGCTGGAGCCATCCCCAGGACAGATACTTGTCCTAACAGTGCAAGCAGGGAAGACGCAATCACGTGGATTTTGGTGTTTTGAGGGCGTGATCTGCTTCACTGGCCAGCTGTACTGCAGTTTTTCCCAGGCACCACACCTCCAATCAGGTAAAAGCAAAAGGTGACGATGCCATAACTCTCCTTTCCCTCCAAACAAACTTATTTTGCTTCCCTATTGCCTAATACATTCATTTAGCAATAATCACTTTTTGTTTAGCTCAATTAAATTTAATCCTTCCTCACAGTCCTTTGGGGAAAACAGAGTTAGGCAGACTCCAATCACTACACAGAACAAATTCTTTAAGGATGATGTGTTTTGTTTTGAAACTTTCTGGGTTTTGGACATGTTTTCCACTAGGTTTGAGTGATTGATTCTGGGCTTTAGGAACTGTCAAGCACAAATCACATGAAGACCCTAGTGCCAGCAACAGTTCAAGCTGGTGAATGTGTGAAGCTCCCAGTTATGTCAGTGTTGTACTCACTGTTCAGCTCGGTGAAACCGGGGTTGGTTTGGGGGGATAAAGCAGAGATGTTTTACATTCTTCTGGTGAGCAGAGGTTAGCCTGATGGTTGATTCTCTGGGAGTTCATATAACTTTCAGTCTTGGCTATGGCATATCTGGCTAAGGCCAGAATTTCAGAAGCGCTAAGTGCTCATTAAGGTTTCTAAAAATGAAATAGCCTAATCTGTTGAGAAACAGGAGCTCCTACTAAGAATAATAGCTGGACTTTCAAATCCTTGTGTAACTACAGGTCACAGGTGTTTTGGAAATAAATCCCATTTTTGGCCGCCTAAGGAGTATGTGAGCTCCCTTGATGGTTCTTCCGCTCATTTCCCAACGGGTCTTCTCAAGTCCGATTCCCTTTGCAAATCTGTTCCTTGCTGGCAAATACTTTGCACCAAACACCTGACCCTGGGCACACCAGGCTGCATTAGCTGGAACTTCTCTTTGTTTTCCAGAGGCAGGAACAAATTCTCAGAAAGAGGAAACACCAGCAATATTTCCCAAACTGATGATTTTTCCTCACATCAACAAATACATCCATCAGTGCGAATTTTCTGGTGATATTTCAGAGAACTTCTTAGCTCTATTTCTTTCCTGAAAAATGTTAGTTCATCAGCACTTGAAATCACTTTTGGGGAAAAAAAAAGAAAGGAACAAATATGTATTAAATACTTGAGGTGGGGGATTTTTTTTATTTTATTTTAAATAGCTCCTAGTTTCAAATCAAACTTTAAAACAAAAGAAGAGAAGGAAATTAAAAATTTTAGAAAAGAGCAAAATGGGAATTATGGAAAGAGCAAAACTGAAACATTTTGTTTAGATTTTTTTGCCAGGTATCAGACATGGTTATCAGCTTCTGACCAAAATTTCAGGTCCTTGGCTACATTCTTTATGCATAGTCCATGAACAACTTTATTTTACCTTCTATAAATAGGTGAAAGCTCATATCCCATGTGGCAAACTCCACAAATTTTGAGAAACTCTTTATGTCTTTAAAAAGAAGGATTTCAGAATCGATTATATCTAGTGCCATCAGCTCATGAAAGCATTAGCAGGTCCGTGAAGCACATAGCCTATTTTAATGGATATCTCACCTGTTCACACTCTTGACTTTATCTTAGTCCCTCTCTGTATCTTCACGCCGTATTTGCTTTATATGAGATAAACATCAAAAGATGTGGCTCAGATCCAGAGAAGCATCAAGTGTGTTAGCTGATGACCTTTGGTTGTAATCATCTGAATGATCATCCAAGCCATGGCAAACTGAAATCAATGCTTTTATCAGGGAAACAAGAAACCATTCACTATTTTGTTGCATAGTTTTTGATTTCTGTTCTTCTACTCCCCCAGATTTTCTAACTTTATCCTTCTTCAAACAATCTAATAGCTCAGAAGAAATATGAAATTCCTCCAAATTACTCTTTTTGGTGTTAATTTCTAAGTAAAATGTTGAGCCACATCACTACCCTTAATTGTGCCTCTGGCTTCCCTTCACTCCCATATCTTTTTCCAACTCATCTAATTAACAGAGAGTTTTTCCAGCTGAGGATCCTCTGTTTCTCAGGGATGTTACAATAGGCAATTTAATCTTGATCGAGATCTGCTGGCATGTCTGGAAACAAAAGCTAGTGATGAAACAAGGCCCATCCCAAAGCCCTGGGTTTGGTGCTGCCCCGGCTGCCTGGGATGCTCTCAGCTGCACTGCACACTGCAGTGGACGTTTTCAGCTGGGTACATCAGACGATCAGAAACCACTGAAGACCATCAGAATATTCTCATGGGAATTGCCAGAGAGATCACTGGAAAGTCAGATGAGTTTCCTTCGATTTTTTGAAACATTCATGCAGAAAAAGGAGTATTTGAACATCTCTCAATAGCTTGTCTGATAGCACAAAATAGAGCCACTGAATGTAAATATAAGGAGCTAAGAAAACATGGCCCTTCAGTAAAACCAGTTCTCAAGTTTACTTTGACTGAACTAATCCATTCTACATCTGTGTGTCTGATCTTCCCCAGGCACGACGCTCTCAGTGGAGCTCATCAGCAGAAAAGCACCGCAAGAGCCCGTCTCCAGCCTGAAAGCATCGACTGCACCAGCAAACAGCCTCCCATTTACAGCGGGCATCAGAAAGCTGAAGCAGGGACTCACCTAAAGAAATATTGATTTGCTAACGGTGTATAGCTAAAAGGATTATCTTATTGAAACATATGTGCCTTGGCTGGCAAAAGGTATGAGTCTTAACGGATAACGCCAAAGGGATAAGCAAAAAAGAAGCATGAGAAAAATCAGTATAAAATGAGAGGTTAGCCTAGAGAACTGGAACGCAAGATCAATATCCATTTTATCTGCTTTTAAAGTAGTAGATGAGAAAACACAGTCGTCCCTAGGAGTAACTATTTCTTTCCCCTCTACGTGTATCCACAAGCAGTCATTATAAATCATCCATTTCAGCCAGACATTAACAGACAGAAAATGAGTATTTTCAGCAAATATTTAGCCCAGCAATGTCATTCAGTAGATTACCCTGTGGTTCTGTCAGGAATCAGAGCTCTGAGGCTCTCGCGTATCTGTGAAAATAGCATCACTGTCGTTGGGTAGGATGTATATTTGTATCCTTATGGCCTTTAGTACAAACTCGAGTGCCTATCATCTCCAAGAAACCAGGCATACATCCCCTAAAGACTTTTTTTTCCTTTTTATTTTCTTTCTTTTTTTTTTGTTTGGTAATAGACATATCTTTAAAAAAATGCCTTGGTGACTGTGATGAAATGTGATCTAACATAGTGGTTCAGCAATGTCCTCAAGCCAAGAAGTGGTTCTCCTAAGTCAATGAACACCAGATGCATCTTACTCTGGTCCTGGCATTTCAAGATCACTCCAATCATCTCTAGATAGATACATTTTTCCTATATATTTTTTCTTATGTGAAAAGGAAGTTATTTTAAAAGTATTTGGGGCAAATCCAGAAGAATTTTCTTCCTAAAAGTTTCTCCCACAAAAAAATGGTAAGTAAATTTACTGACGTCTTGGAAGGGTGGTTTTTTTCATGCTTTAAATTGGAGAAGATATTGTAAACATCAAGCTATATTTTCCCCATCATGCCCGTTTTTGAACACTTCAGTTTCTTCCTTACTCATAATTGCTGCTCTCTGAGACTAGTGTGTATAGTAAGAGAAGTGTCTGTTTGCTGAGTGACAAATACATACATATACTAAATTCCTAGTTGCACAGATGTTTTCAGGAAGTTATAACCCCTGATAAATCTTTGCAGACCACTGAGATGAATAATATTTGTGGATGCATTTTTGAGGCTGCCGAAATGGAGAGGTATTTGTGGCTGCTGGCTTTACCACTCACATGGAAAAGTCTGTTTTCCTTATATTTGTCATATAGGTTGTCTTTTGCTCATATGTCTTTAATTAGGCTGATTGCATATCGTAGAGAGTATGTGAAATACTTCAAAATCGGAGTCGGCCTGCCAAAGGCGCAATCTCTTTTTTGCTTTACAGATAGCCACAGTGTGAATATTCTCGCAATGCAGAGTTTTTAGCAAATCGTCTTGAATGATTTGCATAATGCATAATAACAGATCTATGCTGTTGGTCAGTTTACCTAAGCAGCGGTTACATTGAACCAGCTCTTTCATGAGGGAATCCGACTGAAATCAGTCGGTTATTGCAGGTCACAGTCTCAGCCACTTAGTTTAATGAGAACGTATGAATTCAAAAAATATTAAGATCTCACCTAAATCTAATCCAAAGCAATATAGTTACTAGACAAATTCACAAAAACAAGTGCAAAAATATCTTAATTTTATTGGAATGACCTCTTGGATCTGAACCTAGATCCTCAGTCACCTATCTCCAAGCCATCTAACAAGCAAGATCCTTCCTAAATTTGAGCCCATTCATAGATATATATGTGTCTAAGAGAGGTTGTTGAGCATAATACTGCACACAGAAACCAATGTGGACTTTGCTCGCCATTTTAATAGAAGTTTCCACTCAATATGCCTGATTGCTCAGGGAACCAGTTTGAGAAGAACACAAGGAAGGAGAAAGCCCATCTCTGTTCATCACGGCTCTGCTTGGAACAAGATCCCTTTTTTATTACTATTACTCTGACCACAATGTTTTAGGCTGAACCAAATACAAAACATCCCGCAGCACCCTGCAGCCAGGTCGCTGAATCAAACATGACCGTCTGCAAACCTCCAGATGCTGAGACCGTTCTCAGCCTGATTAATTTCCATCGTCATCTGCCTTCGCTTAAGAGTAAAAGGGGGGCTTGGAACGGGGAGGAGGGTTGGGGAGAGGAAATGTCTTGCCTCAAACTTCAATTTCTTAATAATGACAAGGTTTTGCAATACATTTCTGTCAATACAGTAATCCATGCTGCCTCACACCAACTTGCAGATATCAAAAATAATTAAACTTTCCCTCATTCTCCGTCTCCCCTCAACTTGGCTGTTCAGTCAGACTGAAGAAAAGTTGCTGCAAAGCTTGGTACTGGCTTACGTTGGTAGTCAGGGCACTAGCCATGGAGGCATCGGTACTTCGCCTTGTGCAAGAGTAGACTCAGGGGGAAAAAATCCCATCAGTCTCACCAAAATACTGCCTCGGCGTTACCTGCTATAAATTAGAAACACGTTCAGAATATATATATCTTTAAGGCAGTGATATTTACTATATATCTGGAGAGAAAAAGAAGAGAATATTCACGGTCTTACAGGATTTTGCAGTGGTTTGAGCTACATGGGTATAAAAGCCACCATTGCCATCCCTGGATCCTCTCCACTGCCTTTGAACACCACTGCCCGGACAGGACCAAGCGGTCGAACAGCAATGGGTTTAAGGGGAGGCTCAGCAACACCAGATAACACTCAGATTTCCAGCTTTACTACTTTTGCATTGCCCATGTGGAAGATCCTGACCTCTGTCCGTCTGTTTTGCCCTCCTCACCCTCATATTTCAGAGGAAAAGAAAAAAAAGTTAAATTCTGGAGGAGCTCTCAAATCCAGGCTTCGCTTCAGTTATGTTTAGAGCATAACATGGGTTTGTTTTTCTGTGGTCCTATGCTGAAATAGGTCAGTGTGGCCTCCCAGTTAAAAGCTGCCTGCCAATTATACTTCTCCCCAGGCCAAAACTCTGCATAAAAAACACCCATGAAATATTAGTAGAGGGAAAAGGCTCCTTATTGCTCTTATTTACATTTCAGCAGCACTTAGAGGGTGGATTCTTCCAGACCAGGTGGTGTTCAGGAATAAAATAAGAACCTACAGTGCACAAGGCAGACAAAGGGAGGCAGGAAAATGGAAGAGCGAAGCAAGCAGTGCAGGAAGCTGCTGGAAGCAGAAGCCAGATACGCTCAACCCCAGATGCATCTTTCCTGTTGGATCAGGTATCCTGCGTTATGAGATACACCCGAATGCAGATTGCACTGTGGATGAGGGACTTTAATAAAAGCTCCAACTATTTTAACTTAGAGAGGCCCCAGCAGCTGATCTGCACTAGTGATTGATTCCTCTGTGCAGAGGAGAGTCTCTGGCCATGATTTAGCTGTGTCTTTAGCTCCAACAAGGTGACCACTAACTTGAATAAAATGAAACACCATCCTTTTGCAATCAAAATATTTTGGCCAGAATTTCACTGATTTTTATAAGGGGTTCTACAACCGTGTGCTACTGACAAGACTGTAAAAGACAGGAGCTGGTTCCTCAGACAATAGCTAGCCTAAATCCCATGAGCTCTGCATTCATACTGGCCTCCGCTCACTCACCTTTACAACTTTCTAACTTTTGTTTGTCCCCATGAACAACCAGGCCAACAACAGTAGATGTATTTAATAGTTGCAATATCTTATTTAAGTATTTTGGTCTAATATTCTACCTAGAAGAATATGCAACATTAATTAGGTCCATTCTTTTCCCAGAGAGCTGATGGAAACACAGCCACATGGCACATTTCCCCAGGCAATAGCCAGCTTTAATGATTTTTTATTATACTAGAAATATTTGTATTTAATCTCGCTAAAACAGAGAATAATCACAAAGAGTTCCATTGTTGTTTAAGCACTTCATGCTGAACAGCAATTGCATTGTACTTTGAACTAATGGAAGAGAGTGAGTTATTAGTTTTTGTGATACTGGAGGAAACTGGCCACATTTCTTTGCCTTTTGCATTTTCATTAGCAGTGATGCACAGCACATTGCCTACATTTTCCATGAACAAACTACTGCCAGCACCCCCTGTACTTATTTTTTGCTCTGCCTCATGTTGCTGCCAGTCAGAACTGACTTGGGAATATATGGTGTCAAATCCTAACCTCGCTTTTCTAAAAGTATAAATCAGGAGAAACTCCACAGATACAAACAGTCATTTCCAGTACAGCATGGTGTAATGGCATAACTGATGGCTGAGTTTAGCATGAAGTATTAAGAAACCAGCCAACATCCCCTGCATGCGCTGGAGGCGACAATCTGTTATGCATTGCTAGACCGTATTTCTCTGCCCCAGTATATTTAAACTTTCACAAAAATCTAGTCTAATCCTTGCTTGAAAAATAAATCCCAGACAAAAACAATAATGATAAGACGTTTTCAGAGAAAGCAATACTTACTATGCCAAGACCACGAGTTGTATAAATTAAATAATGAAATCCATATCTTCAAAACTAATTTTTATGGCTAAACTTTAATGGCAATCAGAGATTTCTACAAACCCTAGGAATATATAGAAAAATCTTCAGGGCACTGCATAGCTGACCACCAGTGAGAAATGGCCAGATGTAGCGGGAAAAATATTCCCTTAACTATTCATAAGTCACTGTGCACCAGCACTAGAGAAGGCAGTTCTCCTAACACAGGGTTATTCTGAATTTGCCAGAATTTTGAACAGAATTCTGCATGATTAAATGCATCCAGGGCTTAAAGAAATCACGTTCTTAATATCGCAGGAGGTTGGCACATCACCCGCACCATTTACATCTCATTTGCTCTTAGCTCGTGCTGGTCCGCACATAACCCGCAGAAGGACTGAACATGGTAACGCTTCCTGGGGCAAACAGACTTCATAACACACTGCACATCAGGTATCAGCTTGAGCTGGCTAATTTAACAAAATCCACTTTAATCAGCGCAATCAAACAGCAAAACCGTTGATCAGATGCTCGCGCTTTCCTCTTACTCAAGATGGCAGCAGAGATATGAGTCGTTTAGCAGAGCCTAGTCCAAAATTTATTTCCTGCAACTCTGAATCGCCTGTTCTCTAGTCACTGGAAACAGATAGATTTGGGGCTGGAACAAAGCAGAATCTCATAGAAAATAAAATAAGAGAGTCAGGAGATGTTTCCGGATGTTACTTACTGTGCCCTGTTGCTCCTGGCCATCTCCACTTCTTTCCACATAGGAACGCATGATGTTTGCACAGCCTCATTAGAGAAACCACTTGTCTCCAGGTCACAGTATCAGAGAGACAAGCTGGAGGAGTATCCTGGAAAAGAAGAAATGGACAATGTGGAACAGATGTGGTGGGTTTTTTTTCCTTTAATTGCTTATTGCAGATGCAGCCCAGTAAATAACCCACCTTCCCTCTTCCCATAGGGATAATTACTCACGCCATGGTCCCAGCCAACTGAATTCATGTTTCTGTGCCTCATTACACCCACCAGCATCCACCAAAGTGCTGGGCAAGTGTAGACTTCTTGTAAGCAGCTACATATTTCTGTACCTCTCTGCACAGCTAGAGCTGTACCTTTCTTCCCCAGCTTTCTTCATGCTTTCACTCAAAAATACATCCTTTAGTGCAGCTCTTACCCCACAGTGCTGCACCTGGGGGTGTTTTGATTTCGGAAAGCTTTCCAAACAACAACAAAAAAGTCTAATCATAAAAGTGAGGTATCAGTAACAGAGAGGTATTCTTGGTGCTGTTGCTTATACACATAGATTCATTAAGGGAGTAGGGTTGTCTGCAGTCATTAGCCAGGATTAGTAGTGAAATTGGGACGCTGCATATGAAAGCACAAAATCCATGTCACAGCAGCAAACAGCACACTTGACATCTGTAATCTCTATTTCTTCTAAAATTAGCTTGGGTTTCACTATAAGAACTGACCAGAAAGACTGACATAGTGACACTTGCTGAATATTCAGGTTTAGTAAAGGATGGTTTCTGATTTGCTCATATTTTGCTTTTCTAAAAAGTATTTTCCTGAGCATAAATGTGATATAGACAATGTGTTTATGGACAGTGTTTATATACTGTTTTCCCCACACATTTCAAGACTTGCCCTCAATAACATGAAGCTAAAAGTATTTGTGGTCCATTCTGATGCAGGTCAGCTGCTCCTGGCCTGCCCTGGCAGCAGCTCAGCTCCCTTCTCCCACTCTGGTGTTGCTGGATGTTTTCCTCCCTGCTCGTGACAGGAGGTTATGGGGAAGACATCCTGAGCAAGCCAGGTGGGCATTGACTGAATGAGGTAAAATTGGAAAGTGACCTGAGGTACAAGCTTTGTCATGGTCCTCATTAACTCAGCCCTCATCTTCTCTTCTTCTAAAGGCAGCTACTTATTTCTGTGCCTCAGGCGAGAGCCAGAGCCAGCTGGAGATAATTTAGTTCTACTTCGCTAATGTTGATGTCTCTGGATCTAATATTGGCTTTTCTGGAACTTCATTATGATTCTTTGGCTTGGCAAGGTGGCTCAGGTAGTTATCCTGATCATAATATTTTGTTAACCAAGCAGCTGCAGGTCTGTTTCAAACACAAAACAGGAATCTGGTCGGCCAGTACCAACAAACCTCCTCAAGCCCTTGCGCTGCTTGACACTCGGCAGCCCAAGTGCTGGGGAAATG
Organism: Crypturellus undulatus; assembly: GCA_013389825.1. Taxonomy (NCBI): domain Eukaryota; kingdom Metazoa; phylum Chordata; class Aves; order Tinamiformes; family Tinamidae; genus Crypturellus; species Crypturellus undulatus. The sequence goes on along the minus strand of VWPW01017264.1, from coordinate 234,902 downwards.
CTGGGACTTGGACAGCCCCTTCAGCGAGCAGCTTCACTGCAGAAACCCACGCAGCAAAATGAAGCCTTCAGAGAGAAAGCCTGGTGCTTGGGATGCTGCTGCGGGTGGCAGGAAGATGCTGCAGGCTGCGCTCGAGGTACGTGACACCCTCATCCAGCTGTCCCGAATCCTGGTGTCATCTCCACATCCAGGATTGCCTGGTGCCTCTGGTATCTATGGATGATGTCTAGTTCAAAGCAACCAAGCAACGGTCTAAGCAGAAAGCCCAGGCACAGCATGTCTTAAGTGCAATGCGCAAGTATCAGGGACACTCTGTGCTGCCCTCCAGTCACTCTCTGGGGACACGGGCATGGTGACAGACATGAAACTGTGTGCTGAACCAAGTTCAAAACCAGGAATGGAAGTTGAAAAATGCTCTATGTGGGGTTCTGCTTCAGTATTTTCCTTATACTACCACTCTTGGGCACTCTCCAGGTGATGGTATTAGCTCATCATGCACAGGGTAATTTGGTACAACAGGACATCAGTGCTGAAAAGGAGATACTGGGTGTGTCTTCATATACTTTACACACAATTTCTCAGCACTCTAGGACAAAGAAAGAACACGCAAAGACAAGACTCATGGTCTAAGAGCAGCTGGGAAGAGGAAAGCCACCATAAGCTGGCCGTTAGCTGGACCTAACAGCATCTTGACCTCCTGCAAAGCTGCTCAAGCAGAGGAGAAAAATAACCTAAAACATCTTTCTAATTCCATTTTGAGCAGGTCAGCTTCATTCACTGCCCAGCTGACTCACACTGTGGGGAGGTAAGTAGATGTGACATGTCTCAAACCGAGATATATGTGTGCGTCTCAAAATCAGTCTCAGCGGCTGTTATCACATGCAGTTACGGACTTGCCTGTGGTGTGGAAAAGTCCTAGATATAACACAACAGCTCTGAGGGCTGCAGTAACTTTACTCCATGCTGGTTATTTCATGAAGCAGAATTTGCTATGCTATTTGAGATAAAAGAAATAAGTGCAATATGAACAGATATGGTTAATTTGAGTTTCTGTTCTGCAAATAACTTTATCTTCTTGTTTACTAACTATTTGACAGAAATCTAAATTATCCCAAATTTTATTAGAATAAATCATCTAGGAAAAAGAAAGAAAAAAAAAGAATTCCTTTTAGAAAGGACAGATATTCTTAATAGCCATCTGGAACAAATTATTCCTTTCAAGTAGCATTGTTGATATTGAAAGTGTTGTAACAATATCCTTTTCTAATGTGGTTCTGCAGTGGCTCCATCCATAATAAAACTGTTCTAAGCCAAGGAATCCACGTGGCACGACAAGATCCCCCAAACCTGGATTATTTTGGTAAGACTCTAGCTTGACATTCTGAGTTTCACGGTCTGATGAAATTTTTTGTAATATTTTTAAAGGAGACCAAAAAATGAGCACAGTCTAATCTAGGGAAATGCTTTTGCTGAACAATACACCCTCTGAATTCTTGTAAATCCAAAGTCCCACCAAGGAGAGCTGGAAGCTGAGAATAAGGAAAACCTTTCCTGTTTCCTGTCTTGTAAAACCTAAACCAGCCATTTTCCTGAGTATTTGATCAGCTTTGCATTAGGGCTATATTCAGGGGTTACCTGGATACCGCAGAGAGGGAACAATATACATTACGGTCATGGATGAATGCCCCTCAGGGCAGAGCTTTATGGCCAGGTACCCAGAAAAGTCAAACAATATCGAGGACCAGACAGGCAGCTGAAATAAAAATACACAGAAGAAAGTGCTGAACACTTACCATTTTTAAACCACGTCCATCAGTGAGTGCTGTGCTAGTTTCCCAAAGAAAGATCCTTTCAGCACAGCAATCACATCCAATGCTGAGGAGGTATCTTGGCCCCTAAAAATCCTCTCAGCTTCTGCCTCCTTGCAGACATTTATTCATAGCTGTGTTTCCCAGCACTGTTTTAGAGAAGCAATCAGGGATAAAGAGAAATGTGCTGAGATGGTGCCCGACACCCTGACTGCTGCGGCTTCTTGTGTGTAACAGCAGCCAAGCATCACGGTGACCACCCAGAGACACAGACCTGGCACCAAGGACAGCCCCGTGCAGAGGTGGCCTCAGGCTGCTCATGCTGCTCTTGGTCATCACTCTTGCAAGAGCAAAGGAGGGGATCAACACTTTAGTATCACAGCAGACACAACAAGACTGCACAGAGGATTAAGTTCCCTGGGAATTCAGTCTACAAATGATAGAAGGTCCCTGGACTCCAGCTAGGTTTGTACCCTGTTTTTTTTTACTGCTCCTTTGCCCAAGTGATCCTGGCCCAGATGGACAACCCTGCTTAGTCTAGTGGTGCATATTCAAAATTATGTAAAGAAATAACTATCCTTTGTAAATAGCTATCCTTTGTAAAACCCTTTTGGAGCATCATTTGGAAAATAAGGAATGACCACACACACAAATAAAAAATGGTCACAACACAGCTTGTCGGATGCTTGGATGCTGGAGATTACCAGTTCCAGCTGTTCTATCAGCCAACTCTCCAAGCCACTTAGCCCACAGCAGCAAATCTCAATGAAAAGCTGCTCAGAAAATGGATGAGAAGAGTCAGAGCGTTTCAGAATGCCTTTGAAGTCTTAGTCTTGACCATTAGTCTGCTCTTCCCTGAGGTCCCCTTGCTGTACTTAAGCCCAAATGCCATCCCTGACAGAGAGCTGAGGAGCCCTGCGTGCAGTTTTGCATTGTTGTTCGCCCACACTGAAAAGCGAAGCCCGTGATTCCCAAGAAGCCACAACACCAGCAACAACATTTTGTCCATGTGGTTGTCAGCAACCCCTGGGACAGAACATGGCTTGAAGTCACACGAGGACCTGGAGTCCCCTCCCTGCCACCCTCTCCGATCCAGCTGTTAGCCTTTCTTCTCCCTTGCTTTTTTCCTCCATGTCGCCTGATAGCAGAGGCCCTGCCAGTCTAAAGCTAGAGACAAGAGAGCTGTCACTTTGTGTTCTAACTGCCCAGAGATAGGGCGATAATTCACTTAGCCAGGGTGCCCAGAACCCTCCAACGCTGTCAAAAGCAGGTCTGTTACAAAGGATTTTTCATGGGACATTTAGTTCACTCACTGGGCAGAGCTCCTTTTCTTTGGACAACTGAGATTTATTATGGGGGAACAAAGAAGGATTCCAAAACATTATTCTATAAGAGAAGGTAACTCAATCTCCAACAAAAATAAACAGCCATATTTAAATAGACTTTCTGGGAGTTGTTGCTGCTCTTCTCCTCAGAAGTCAGGGCAGCTTTTCTTTTTCGGATATTGCAGCTACTGCACAAGATGTTGCTAAGTGCCCGCTCTGGAGAGACAGGAATGTCCTTTCCTTTGGGTGGCCCGTTAAGTCATCAAAGGATAAAAGGCAAAGAACAAAGGGGAAAATTAAGTTATTATGAGGTGGCAGCCCAAGCGCATGACAGATGCTGGTTCCCTGCTCATGGGAACCGAAGGCCTCCCGCATCCAAGCGGAGGTTGCCCAGCCTGGTGCCTCCGCTGCTGCCGCTGGAGCCAGGAGGGCAGGATATGAGAGACCTTTCTCTGGTACATCCTCCAGGAGTCCGCTGGTTTAGGGCTTCCCACAGCTCTTCCCTGGGTAGAAAAGCCATTCAATCATTGGAATACCGGGACCATGTTGCCTACCGCTGCCTGAGGACTTTTTGCAACAGCAGTAACTGACATCCTGCATGAAAGCACTGGGAGAAGCAGCTTGTGGTAGTGAAACAGAAATGGAAAAACCAGTGTCCCAAGCTGGGCACCTTGTTCTTGTCTCTCTCCATAACGAGGCAGGGTCCGATCAGTATCTCTTACTGCCCAGGAGAATCTCACATTATTTTCTGGATTCTGGGCTCTTCTAGGTGATACTATGTAGTGAAAAAATCAAGTTTCATTAAGGCAGAAAAAGAATGTTAGCGAGAGGATGACTGCATAGGGCCAACTAAGACACTCACTGGAGAGATGGGTGCCCTAAGTTTCAGATCCCACTGCTCAGACTCTGTGCTTTATATTATGGAATTAATTCATAAACTCTTGAAAACAAATGCAGACTTTCAAGAAAAGTCAGGTGATGGACATCCAGCCCGATGAAACTAATAGGGAAATGGAATCTGTGATCGTAAAAACTACAGGCCAGGATTTAGATCATGCTTTTCTTTCATATCATGCACACATAATCCTAGCCTGCAATCCCATGAGGTGTGCAAAGCCCCAACACATTTCCATGTTCCTCAGTGCTTCTTGAGCAACTCACCACGATTCCTTCCCTTGGCTGAGTGTGACCCAGTCTGCAAGGATGCACCTTGTGACTCCTTTGTTACCAGCATTGCTCTTTGCTTCAATTTGTTTTGCTCTCAACCTCTAATTAATTAGTGGGAGCTATTAGGAAGACACACTAGAGCATTGCGAATCCTATTCTCCCTGCTGAGGTAGATAAGACATAATTAATGACACAAGGCAGATTAGTTATGGGGTTGCTTGGGACAGTACATGTCCTCTTAAATGCTTTGAACAGTCTCCTAGACTCATGGCACATATTCTCTTTCTTAAGCCTGTTGCACTTTGCAAAGCTCATTCTTACCCAATTCAGTGCCAAAAGAGAGGTAATTTCAACAGCCTTTTGTGTGTCACTTAGAAAAAATAATAATACAATAAAGGAATGGGAAGAAAAACATCAAGTTCTCTATGGGATTATGAAAAGACTGGCATGAATAATTCGCTAGTGAATAGTTAACAGGGTGCTGACCTCTTCTGGAATCAGTCTAAAGACCAACGTTACCCCAGCTTAGATGGTGCAGTGCATCTGGCAGGAGGAGAAGACTTGTCCTTCCCCATCACTGTGAACGGCCTCCCACATACCTACAGGTGAATAAGGCAGTGTTAAATCCATGGATGAGCAGCGCCTGCCTCCCCATGGAGGCCTGATGCCTCCAGAAAAGGGAGGCCAAACAAAGGAGAACCCCAATGCTTTGCAGAGGAGTGGTCGTATGTCAACAATGGGGACGTGGTGAGATAGCACATCTGCATTTCTGCTGCCACTTTTCTGCTGTTCCACTATTTCTGCTTCCAAAAGGCTGTTTTGATCAGCTTATCCGTAAGTGCCAGCAGGGCAGAGTTCCAGAAGGGGATGTGCTGGTGCCTCAGCATCCTTACCACGAAAATGGCGATGTGGATGGATCTCAGGAGCCTTCCCGTAGGCAGCTGTCAAGCAGGGGCAGATTATGGATCTATATTTTGGACTGAGACCTGCTGAGCTTAGCCATAGTTAGGTAATTATTTCCTTTTGTGGTCCTAAGAGCCCAAATCATCTGCAGATGAGAGGCAGATCATAGTTTCAAGTCCCCGCAAGGAAGGAAGGTGATACCTGGAGCACCGCAAGCTCTCAGGAACCACCCCAGCTGCAGAAACAGCCCGTCAGGAAAGCTCCATTTCCAAATATTCTGCAGAGAATGTTAAATACTTCAGCACAAAAGTACAACTTGTTCTTCGAAGTACATTCTTGTAAGTACATGTTGTTGTGATCTGCTTGTATCATTTTCCAAATAGATTAAGATTGTATTTACTTTTTAAAAAGGCAAAAAATCTGCAGATTTGTTGGAAAAGCCCCTTGTGAATTATGTCGCTTACTTCTAAGTCTTGACGGCTTCTAAAAGCAGTGTGAGTTGGTGAGTTGCCTCATGCTGTCTAAGAGAGCTTCAAAAAAAAGCACTTGAAAGACCTCAGAAACCATCGTCATAAACTTACCAAGGGAGTATTTTAAGAACTCAGCTCAAATATCTTTCAGAGACACATATATCATAGAACTACGGCAGTTTTGTTGTTCTTTTTTTTTTCTTCAGGATAGGTAGTTTTGTTCCCAAAAAATAGATGGCTAATGCTTTTGATCCCAGTTCTCCCTGGCACTCTTTCAAGTTTCCATCATTTTGCAACCTAGTGAGGATTAAGAGACTTCCTGATGTCCTCCTCTTCTCTGCAAAGGAGCACATGGCTGACGTACACTCTTTTTTTGTGTGTGTGTGTGTGTAATATTCAGGCACACAGTCAATGGGAATGTCTTGCTTGCTTTCCATTTGGTGGTACTTCTTGTGCTCCTCGCGGGATGCTCCCCTGCCTACTGGCTGTAGTCTGATAAAATATGGTGCCAACCCAACAGATTTGTATCAGAGAGGGCTTTACTTTAGCCAGCCAATTAGATGCTTCTCCCCATATCAATTGCCTGCTCCTAAGCCCTTCTAAGCCTGTGCAAACACAGCACTGAGCTCCTTTTAATAGGGAAAACAAAACCGAGGAAAGATACCCTAACTCTACATGTCTAAAAGACTTCAAATTTTGTAGGTAGAAACATGGAGCGGATCTGGATAACTGTACATGGCCTTAGTGGCTCTGGTTCAGAAAATAGTACTTATCCTGGACAGCTTGCCACAGAAAAGAATCAACGGAAATCTGTCTTTGAAGGAGTGTATGTTGGCAGCACTGAAAGATACACACCACCTCCCATAACAGGGCTGTAAATGATCATCTCGGAGCTGAGGGCTGCAGCAGCCGCTGTCCGTCTGTGGCACTCCTGTCTCTGATGCTGGGCATCTTTTATGGCTCTATCAGCAGATGTTCCCAGTATCCGCATAATAATGGAGTTTTCCTAATAGGTCGGGAAGCTCGGGCTTACCTGCCTCTCACTGGAAGTAACCTGCACCTCTGCCCCACAGATTTTGAGGTTCTGAGGTTTAATTAGGGCACCTCAGGAGTGGTAAGAAAGGAATAAGTCTCCTGACTCACCTTAAATGTGGCTGATGTCACCTGTGCACCAGATAGAAGAGGAGGAAATTCAAGACATCTGTGTGAAGACTATGGTCACCAAAAGCAAAGCCAAGATCTCCCGTCGACTTCAGGGAGTCTGTCCACTGAAGTCGTCTTCACATCATGGACAAGAACATTGAAGTCTCTTAGAAAACTGTGGATCTCTCGGCCCTCGAGGATGATTTTTTGTCTTTTTTTTTTTAACTGATGCTCTAAAACTTGTGAGTATAACTGCATTACCTAGAAGCTGAGTGAACTGCAGCACTGCAGGAGGATCAAAATCTCGATCATAACCTTTCAGTATGCATTTTGTTCATATTTACTTTACTCTCTAGAGAAAGTCTCAAAATTTGAAATAAAATAAATATGAGAGTCAGCATGAGGAGAAAGTGCAAGCTAAGTGCATTCTTTCTTTCTTTTCCTTTTTTTTAAACTTTCAGTTGTTGCTTTATAGGCAAGAAGCCAAAGTCAAGAAAGTTTATTATTCAATAAACACAAAGCAATATTGTGTTTTAGGTGTCTCACTGCAATGGTATTCAGATGGACAGATATAAAATAATCCCATATCAAACTAGACTCAAGACACCTGAAATGCTCATGTGCCTTTTAACGCTCATGTGCTCACCATCAGGTATGGTCCAAGGGAAGAAGAAATGGAGAAATCAGGGGAAGGGAGGACAGTTAGGACCTCCAGTCAAAACCCAGTTCACCAAATTCATTCCAATGAACGTAGAACATTATTAGCATCTGCACCTTGCCGCTCAGTATCATATTGTTCAGGAGGGAAAACATCAAGCAACATTCCCAAAAGGACACAAGTGCCAGGTGCCCCTTTCTGAAGCCTCTGGCCAAAGAGCTGCAGAACAACCAGGTTTTCCAGCTGCAACGAGCAGAGAGGCCTCCACAGAGGACACCCTGTGCTCCGAATACCAGCCCAAACAGCAGTTGTGGTCATGCAGAAGTGGAGGGGAGGAAACTGCTAGGGTGGCTTAGATCCAGCCTGGGGAGAGGGAGCCAGCAAAGACTGCAGCTGACACTGCTTCTCTTGTCAGAGGAACGTCCGAAGAATTCCCGCACGTCCCAACAGACCTTTGGCCAAGCCAAGGTCCAGCTAACCAGGGCCTGACAGCTGGGCGGCAGGAAGAGAATGACATTATTAATTGCAAGAGAAGCACCTATTCACCTCGGTGTGAAAAGGCAACAGACCCTGTAAGCTCTCAGAAGGTCATGACTAACACTTTATGATGTTAAAAATCAGCTTTCACTCTCTCAAATGCAAACTCTCCAGCAGGCTTCAGCTTGTACTTGTTTTTACTGTCGTGCTATAAACAAGAAAGCCTGACTGGGAGTGCCAGGCTCCAGAGCAGACCACTGTGTTTAGAAACCAAAAAAGCAATCCACTCAAAAACACTGTGGAGCCTCTTTTTTTTATTGTTGGATTTCCAAACAATTGTGGACAACACACGTGGTTAATGGAATTGCTACATCTGCTGCTTGACCTGTTTAACTGAAAAGTTAGTTTAGAAAAATCTGAGTCCTTTTTATCCCACTCATTCTTTCCTAATACAAAGGTCTTTCCTAACAAAGACCTACAAACTACAAATAAATGATATTCAACTAAAGCATAAATTTGGAAAAGAATATATCAATTCACATACATATATATGTGTAAAAATGTAGACATAGTGGTATACTGCAGGTCTGATTTGTAGGACAGACTAAATCTCTCCGTACTCCTGCAATTCCAAAACCAGGTTTATGTTTTCGCAATGGATTTATATTCCTCTAGCTGTGGCCAGTAAGGTGACCAAGTGAAGTAGGCTGCAAACACACATGCATTCTCAGCATACAGACCCAAGGACGCTCATATATATTTGGGATTCCGTCCAAAAGTCACAGAGTCTGGAAAATGCCAGTGTGGATTTGAGATCCATGCCCAAGGTCAAGTGCAGCGTGTCCAAAGACACTGCATAAGTAACTAGCCCGTATTGAATTTCCTTGACTAATCTGGAATGATAACACGTTTCCCACTGCCAACACAGTTAACATGTATGTGACAGCGGGAGCCATCGTGTTACCCACAAAGTTACCCGGCCCCTGGAGCAGAGCTTGGCTCTTGACTCCTACAGATGCTTTTGGAGAGAAGCAGCACTAGGCTAAAATATCCGGTGTAAAGAACATGCTGACCTGGAGGAACTGATTCACAGAAGGGAAGGGAGTGAATTCCAGAAAACTCAGCAAATACCCATTGCAGGGAATATTTCAGGAAGAGCAATATTCCTGTCTCTCCTAGTTGTACAAGTCCAAAGCCAAGCTCTGGCTATTCAGTAACATCGTTTTGAACCCTTCCAGGAAACAAGTTTCCCATAAAGTGAAGCAGGACACTCAGAGGCCCCTTCAGCTCTTCTGAGATGGGTGTTTATTACCTTCCCACCACGATAAAGCTGAGACCAGTCCCTTTCATGCCAGCTGTGCTCAGCTGTTGCTGTTTCCTATATGTGGAGGTGGAAACATCAAATGTGAGACCTGATGTGCTTTTTTTCTCATTTTGTGGTTTTTCACATAGTAAGTGACTAAGAGGAGTAATGTGTCCTCTATAAGGCTCAGAAGCGGCCCCTTTCAAGTGCTCTCCCAGCCCATTAAGCGATGCCAGGCTAGAAGGTGTTGCTGGAGGAAGCAGTTTTATTGCCAGGACTCCTCGTGTCCCTGGGGCTGAGGCTACCACTGCTCAGAGCATCAGCAAAACCCTCCTTGCAGCTATTCAGACCAAAACTGGCCGCGTTTCACGCTAAGCTAGATTTCTGCATATTTATGATTTGCAGGGGATTTTATCACAGCATGCAAGTCTTGGGTTTCTGCCTCAGTGCAGAGAATTCAAACCCAAACACATTTCTCTTTCTGTCAGCTTCGCCTTTCTTGTGCCAACGCTGGCACAAACAAGTCTCTTCCAGCACTTTCCTTACCAGATCAGCAAACCAGATCCTTCTTCTGAAACATTAACAAGTATCTTAATTACATCGGTAGTTTTACTAAGGACATGATTTGTACATGTCAGATTTTTCACTCAGGAAATCATTTGTACATGACAGAGGCAAGAGATTAACTTCATCCTACAGACACGTCTATAATGGCAAGCCCTTCAAGGATGCAACAGACATCACATTTACACGTGCAATTTGCCTAGAGAATGGCCAGCGCCTCCACCCTTACCTAAGAAATTGCACATGAACCTGCTATCAGGCCAGCCAAGTGTCAACCTCTCACCAGCACAACTTCTCAGTGGATCCCCCACAAACCCAAGAGGTCTATGGAAAGAACAACTTGGCCCAACACGCTTCTCCCTTTCTTAAATGAGGCCTCGCTTAACAAAGCCATTGTCATAAAGATTTCAGATCTCCTATAGCAGAAATCATTCTCCAAACTACCACGCTGAAAAAAGATCAGATAAAAAAAGATGAGCCTGACAGAATAATTTCTTTAAAATATCAGTTATACTTGCACTGGTGGCCAGCTTGCACAGCAGCATTAAGAAAAATAAAAGAAAGTCATAAGGGCTCCACAATACAGTCACTTGTACCTTAATATAATGTGAAATTACCTGGTACAGCAGAGAAAATCAAAAGACTAAAGTCTTTTTTTTGCAACTTCTGACCCACTTAGAGGAACTTGAGGGAGACAACACTTAGTTCCTCTTAAAATAAAATCTAGGAACTAGTAAGAAAATTCCAGCTGAAATTACCAGACTCCCAGAGACATATCACGTAGTTTAAAACATCTGCTGGGATACTGAGGGGGTATCTTCCATGTGAAACAAATCAGGAGTTTCTATTCAAATGCTTCTTTTAGAACTCTCCTAGGAAGAGAGTTACTTTTCTTGAGTATGATTCTCTTCAAAATCTATAGTGTTTTACCTAGAATCTTGTTAATTATTTCAAATATTAGATGAAAATAAGAAAAGAAGATGTATACCTAATACCTGGCTTCTTTAGTTCCTTTACTCTTCATGGGATTACATTGCAAGAGTGCTACAAGTCCTTTAGCATCTTCTAGAAATACAAAAAAATCAATAAGTAATCTGCCCTTCATTTGAGGAAAAAAACCCAACAACAGCAAAACCAAAAACCTTACACCTTGCTCTCTGTTTTTGCCAAAGCACTCCAGAAGCATAAGCCTTCCTGAAAACCAAGATGAGGTGCTAGGGCAGAAATAGAGAAATGTGTTTATTGCGTTGAAAACATAAATCAAATGGTGATTAGGTTGTTGCCAAAGTGTCACTAAAAATGAGTAAATTTTTAGTTTTTTGCAGTTTAGTTTTCAGGAGCAGCATCCCTCAGCTGATGGTGATGCTGTTGGTGCAGCGCCCAGCACCCGTGCGCGGCACCACACGGAGCGGTGGCCACCTCGGCTGCACCTACTGCAGAGCTGGGGCACGAGCCCTGGGGCTCGAGCTCTGCGCAGGGACCCAGGCTGCCTTTGCAGGAGGCTCCAGAAGGTCTCGGTGCCATCAGTGCATCCCCCAACGCTTCTCAAACTGGGACCCGTGCCAATGCATAGCTAAAGTCTCACCGTTCAAACCACAAAGAATTTCTCTTGGTCCAGCCAGAAGAACTTAAATGTTCCTTTTTTTTTTTTTTTAATTCTGGGTCTGGAATTTCTCAAAAAAAAAGTTTGCAATGTCTTGCAAAAAAACACGCCTGTTCTTGCCAGAATGGATGGCAACCTGAGCAGCTCTCAGAGCTGCGAGGATTTCTGTGCATTTGCCCTCACCAAGGTCTCCTGACACCCTCAGGTGGCCCTGGCCACCACGGAGGATGCAACATCCCTTGTCCCAGCTGGAAAAGGCTGCAGCAATCACTCATCACTCTCCAGAATGGGCAGGTTCAGGGAAGTATGGATGCCATGCCCTCTGCAAACAGCAAGCAAAGATGCAAACTCTAAGCTCACTTTTAATCAAAGGATATTTAGGGAAAAGTCTTGTTTCCAGAACCAACTACATTAGGCAGCATTCCCTAAGGAGCAGAAGGGAGCAACTCCAGGGCCCCTCTGCAAAGTGGAACTTAGAAAATGAGAAAGCTGGAATTGGCATCAGCAACAGGGAATTCCCCTGTCCCCCTGCACCCCACCGCCTTGGTCGCCTCTGCAGCCCCAGTGCTGAACGGACAGTTCTGGGTCACGTCCCTTCTTGTCATTTTTATTTTCTGAATAATACTCACATTTCTCAAGGGCTGAGAGGCTTCCAGGTAAGTAGGCTGTTGCAGTAAGGAACAATACCGTGAACTAAACCAAATTTATTACTAAATGCGTTGTATTATTAAATACAATGACAAATTTAATTGCATATGAGTTTGCCATTTCATGAGCAACACCTCTTCCTTGCTGCTACAGGCTTATGCACATGCTTCCTTTTGAAACCTATAGATGCACTGTGCAGATGAAGGGGGAGTTTCTTGAATCCTGATTTTTCTTGCTGTATTGTGACAATAACAATAGTCACCTTTGATTTGGTGCTAATAATGTTCCCCAGCCCGACTGCCCTGGGCTTGCAAATACCCCAGGAGACTCAAAATTGACTTCTTCATGTGACACATGCTGCATCTTCCCATGGCATCTTGTGAAAGGTGTCTGTGAATGCAGCAGAGGGCTTGCACTGGACCCTCTCCCAGCTATTCTCAGCAGTTATCAAGTTATGCAAAGGATGCAACGAGTAACAAATCCCTTCTTCCAGTCCAGAAGCTAAAATGGAGAGTAAAGAAGAAATAGTTGCAGCATTTTGATTCTCAGCACTAATTCGTCAGTGAGATTGGTTCATGCAGCCTGGATGTACATCAAATTCCGCATTCAAAAATCTGTATGGTTCTTTTTTTTTTCCAGAAAAAAGTAGATTTTTCAGCAGACACCATAGCAGACACCTCTATCTTTCTGCAGTTAGTCATGAAGACATTACTTACATTCTTCACTGGCTGATTTGATAAAATGAAACATCAGATTAATTATATCAGTCATTAATTACCCTGACCCTTGACAAAATTCCCATATACAGAGAAAAGGCTGCAAGAATCCAGTCTGAGATGACCCAGGAGCCCTCTGCTCCTTCCCGGGGTTGCTCAGCTCTCCTCAAAGAAAGGCATAAATCTTCCCACAGCAGAAGGAAGAAAAAAAGGCCTGTGGGCAGGAAACATACTGGGTTTTCTTTTTATGTCACATCCCGCTCTCTCAGAACATTTTCACCCTTCCAAGGGCAGGGCTGACATTATTTTGCTTCCAGGTTTCGGTTGTAATTCCCCTTTGAACACGCTGCCATTATCCTTCCCCAAGACTCTGCTCCTCCTGACACTGGTAACATTTATTTGTCATGGCTGAGGAAAAGAAGTGAGCTGAATCACACATATCCATTTCTAAGAAAGGCTTTAAAAGCCATCCAAGATGCTTTCCTCCAAACGCTCAAATGTATCATCTGAGCCACTGCCAGACCACCGGCCACGAAGCACTATCAAGTGCAACAGCTCTTTGTTGTTTTACATCTTTCACCAGTTGGAAATAATCAAATATTGGTTACCTTCCGTGGAAAAGCAGTCTTATAACATCAGTGATATTATGAGAAAGATACAGAACTTTCGTCACATAATAACGGGCAAGATCTTCTTGAGATCTATTATTCCTACCACATCACTTCAAATATCACTGGAAGAAAACAACTGAAATATCTTTGCTGGGAAAGATGCCAAACGCACCTTTGCTTCCCTTCCCAGCTGGAGCTGAAAAGTGTTTTTTTTTGTAAGTAGAGCTACTAGAAAAGATGAAAAATGCAAAGATTTTTACAAGTTTTGAATATTTTGTATCGTGTCAGTTGTGGGACCTTGGTAAAAGTGCATGCTTTTCCTAGAAGCATGACAAAAGCTAGATCTTTGCAAGAAAGAAGTTACTGAGAAAGATTAATTTTATAAATACCTGCTTCCATGTGCACAGATTTTGCATATATACTTTATTATTTCTTTTGCACATCTTGGAGAACGCGATCACAGCAGCTCTCATTCTGGAGCCTCTTCTTCCAGAGAACAAGCATGGAAACTGCTAAGAAAAGAGGTAAATCTGTTATGAAGGTCTCATCCGTGTCCACCTGGTCAGCCAGGGTGGAAGCTCAAGCCATCCTAGCTCAGGGCCAATTCAATACCACATTGCTTTTAAAACTCACTTATATGCAATGGATAGACTTCCTAGATGAGGAAAAATCTTCAGGGATCTCAATAAATCGGTGCAGTCAGATGAGTTGAGCTGCTTGGAAAGATGACTGTTATTTATTTGAAAAAAGTAATGCCAATGAAACATCCAACAGTGGCGGGCAGCTGCGGAGCAGAGGGCTGAGGAATACCAGACGGTTCTGTCCTCGAGCCATTTTCTTTCTTTTCTTCAAAACACAGAGTATTAACAGCCACAGTTTCTCTACATGTGAACTGGCAGAAAGGCCTGCCTGCTGCTTTCGTTCTTGGCCCTCAAATGCAGATTAAGTCAATGTTATCAAACAAAGACTGCCAAAATGTAGCCCTCTTCTTCACCCTGAAACACTTACAGCTTAAACTAGATTAGACAAAAAAAATACAAGAAGACAAGCAAGACAGATAAAGTATGCAACACACTGGGGAAAACATGAAAAACAGGATTTCAAGAGACAGTATAAAGAGGGGATTTGAAGGCAAGGCAGAATCTACAAATTATTACAGCTGCTAGGGAAATCAACTGATTCTTTTTCCCCTCTTTAGAAAAGTTTAAACCTTTGTTGAGGAGCAGGAATGAAAACAAAGAACCTCTTGTTTTCAAGCTGTGCCGAAAGCACTTTCGTTGGTTTTGACAACCTTTTGAGGGAAATGGTTTGACAAATCTGTGATGAGCCTTGCAAAGAGAGTGCCGGGAGGCCGCTTGCGGAGCAGAGGTGGCGGGGACGGCAGGAGGCACCGGCTAGGAAGAGCAGGGGGAACAACATGAGCGGGACTTAGCAAACTGGAGTGTGGAAACTGTCCAAAATCCCACTTATTCTTTCCTTTTCTTTTTTACATTTTAACAGATGCTTGGTGGAAGAGTCTCCACAGCATCTCTTCCAGGCTCCCTCAGGTTAAGCCCAGGCTTAAAAAAAATGGAAGACAGAAGATGTGCCCCAAAGGGGCACACGTAATGAGCACGAGAAAATTGAAGCTGCCTATAAAAAAATCCCTAGGCCCCTCTATATGACCTTCATGGCCTTCCAACCTTAGGCATTCTATGATTCTATGTGAAAATTGTTCTTAGCTCTTGAACTTAAATTTTCTGCTGGCCTGAGGACAAACTGGTTTCTTTCCCATGTCTCACCGGCCACATTAGGCATGACTGTCCTGGGGACTGGGCAGTGTCCTTGCAGCCACCATCTCCTGGGCAGATGATGGGGCCATGAGGGCCCCATGACTTAATTACTGCCCAGGGCTCCACAACACGCCTGTTGCAATATGCTCAGCAATATGCCACTCATTTCCTTGTCTTGTGGTAGACCTATCATTGTTATAAGGCCCCAGGGAGACACTTATTCCCCTTTCGGGTGAAAAGCCTAAATTTCCAAACTACAACCTCTTCCTGTAGAAAACCCGCTTCCTGTGTGAGTCAGGTGCAGGGGTGCCTGTGAACACACACGCCAGTGTTGTGGTTGCACTGAGCTGCCATGGAATCTCCTGCTTCAACACGTCCCATGATTATGAATACGCCAAGAGCATCAATCCCGCCCTAGGAACAGTGAGAGTCAGCAGCATCTTAAGAGACTCGGAAAAGAGTACAAATATACTTGTGCTTATTCAGAAATAATTATAAATAAACATGTTTTTTGTTTACTGCTTCTGGCATAGATATGTGGAAATCTTTTGGGTGGTACAGTGTGATGCAGAGTAGCTATCTGGGACTGTCCAACAGGACTCATCAACGGCAAAGCACCAGCCAGCATAGCTGGGGAAAATCTGTACTCGTCTCCAAGCCACAGCAGTTATTCAAAGCCCAGTGCAAAGATATTTTTCTTTCCAACAGTTTGTGATTTGTGTTAGGTTATTATTGGCCACCCTGTTATTTGTAGATAGCTCTACATCTGTTAGCCAGTAAAGGAAGATATTGTTCTCTCTTCTCCCTCTCCATTTCTCTAAGTGGGATCATTCTGGAAAGGACACCCTGTAGGTTAAAAAGATTTCACCTTACACTTCAATAGTGTCAAAACTAGCAAAGCCAACTCAGCACACATGTAGCAGAAAGACCTGGTTTCAGTGAGCACCGGTGGCTGCCAGCCCTCATGTCCTGCTTTCCATCTGTAGGGTTAAAGCCCTCTCACCATTCTCACCAAATTCTCCAGGATGACCAAGAGCAGGTCAAAATTGATAAGAGCAAATCAGCTTGACTGGAGCATGGCTTCTTTCTAACAGCAGACGTTTCAAGGGGTAGGGGGAAGAAAAAAGAAAAGAACTTGTTGACGGGAAACATGTGGAGTCACTCATCTAGTATTGTGTAAGGGCCATAATTCTGTCTGGGAATGAGGCATAAAATACATCATAAAAATGTATAATCAAAACTACAACATCAGTTTAAAATTTATGGTAAGTAGCTTATGGAGAACATTAAATGCCTGAACTTTAAATCAAACACTCTTCAGCTGTATATTTCTACAAGCATTTGTATAAAGCTCCTTTCTCTTCTCACAGCCTGGGACAAGTCTATGTATGAAAAATATATATTGATTTCTGTAAATTTGGTATTTACAGAAACAGCAGTGAAAAATGCATCATCTGAAAGATAACACAAAGCTGCTACAGTAACTCAGTGACAGCAGAAATCAGTGATATAAAACTGTAGGGGAAAAGGGTATTTGATAACTTGAACTAAAAGAGAACTTGTCCTCTCCAATGAATATTTGATTCATCCAACTAAAATTTCTCTCTATTTTACTAACTACTATAAAATGTTCTCCTGGTCTTCATACCCCTACTGCAATAACGTTGGTGTTAGCTTCTCTTTTCTTCTCCCAGCAGACTACTTTTGTCTTCTTGTGAATAGATGGAAACCAGATGGGGAGGATGTGGTGAGGACACAGAGGTCTGGGCTATTTACCTGAATTTTATGCTGCCTGGTGGCTGTAGGGAAGCGCCATCAAAATTCAATGCTCATTGCAAGACGTCTGCAAGAGTAAAAATACCTTCTCTCTGCTCACTGCACACACTCAGGCCATGCCAAAAGCAGGAATCTTGGATCTGGTGTGTAAAACTGCCCTGAGGACAATTGGCACCATGGGTATAAGGTAGAAGGCACAAACAGTGACATTATTTTCACATCCATGTTCAGATCACAAGCTCTTGGCTTGGCTCTGGCTCCATGCTCCAGGCATGGAGAGCAAGACACCTGCAGAGCAGCAAGGTATCTTCAGGCTGCACTATTTGCAGCTAGCCCATGATTTCTATCTGCAGAGACCTCTATAACTATTTGGAAGTCTGATATTGTGTTCATCATGTGTTGTTTTGTCGGACTATTTTTGGAGTGACAATGAAATATCCCTCATTAAAATCTGGCAGAAATCTATTCCTTTTAATATTATCCCTAGAGAATAATAGTCATGAACCTTCCAAATTACATGGGCCCAACCCTTTATCTTATCTACATTTCTCTGTACCATCAAACCACAAATTGCAGAGCGTGGTCATCCAGGAGCTCAGTTAATTGGTAATGATCCCTAGAGAAAAGGCTACAACAAGACATACAGAAAAACTTCTTCTACCCATAGAACCAACACCGCTTAAAAATCATTTTGAAAAGAGCCCCAAAGTTTTTTTTCTGCACATATCTTCTGTGGTTGAGGAGACGCTTCCTGAGGTAGCTGGGTAGTTATCTGGTAACTCTTGGGAGACATAAGAAGCGAAACATATAGCCCTTGGCCCTCGTGTGGGGAGAGGCTAGTGACAGATATCTGCAGTTATGAAGCTGCTTCATCTAAAATGTAGCTGCAAGATGTCTAAGATGCTCCTTGCTCTGCTGTTCAGCTCACTGGGAGACAGTGTTGTGCAATCGTTTATACGTAATTAGGATCACTTGCATTCCTGCCAGTTATAGTGGAAAGCATGGAAAAGTCTCTTGGCTAGACACCAAACCTGCTCTTAAAAAATAATTCTGGAGCTTTGCTGCGGCTCAGCACCCGCCATAGAAAGAGCTGGTGCGTCCCAGATTTCAGTGCAGCAAATCACAACGCTGCTGACAACTCGCTTTGTCCGTGTTTCCTGGGCCGGTATCGCTGCGTATTTATCTGCGTGGGTAAGTCTGTGCTCGACATTTGTTCCCCAGAAGACTCAGTGACATCTGGTTTCAGTTGAGTAAGAATATTTCCTTACATTGACAGCTAATTTGTAGCATACGGCCTAATGTTGTCCTAGCAATGAATTTATGGCCCCATTACCATCATAGGGCAGCATCTTCCAAGCAAATGGAAAGCCCTTCTGCGTCTAATCATCAAGCTAACATCACGTTTGCAGGCCAAAAGAGGGCTGCAGAAGCACCCACCAGACAGCCTGAAAACTCCGCAAGAAGGCTAATTCTGTAGCCAAAAATAAACATCCTTATGTGAGCTAGACAGCCAGAAAGCTGCTAAATCTACAGGCCTGACCTGTTAGGAACATGCACCATGTGGAGTAGATTCTGCTGAGTAACTCCAAGAAGAAAAACAGGCATTGCTACTACCGGGCAGTGTGGAGGATCCTTGGGATTCATGAATGGTCCAATGGGTGGAGCTGAAAGCTGGAATTTACAGCTAAATTCCCTACAGCCTCAGAGTAAGCAGGTAGCATGCAGGCATGTTGTTACAGGACCGGTGCCACCCAACGACTCACCAGCTGGTGCCCGAAGCCTTTCATGCCCAAGGAGAAGAGGAGAAGACGCTGCATCCACCCTGGCATGGGCATCCTGCTCTCCCAGGCTGGCTCTGCCCTGTGATCCCAAGCCAAAGCTCTGCCCAGCTGCCATCCACACGTGGGAGGAAAGGGAGTAGCTCCCTGGTGCTTCTTCCTCTTGCTGCAGTGGGAAAACCTGAGCAGAGAAAAGATAAACAGCCCTTCATGTCCTTCCTGGGTACAAAATGTTATTCTCAGTCGCAGAAAGAAACTGGTGTGATCAGCTAGTAAGTCTATGCTCTACTCTTCCTTGTGAGACAAAGGAAATATTGAAATAATGTGAGGACAAAACAGAGCAGGAGAAAAAGGAAGAAAGGAAGAAAGGAAGAAAGAAAGGAAGAAAGGAAGAAAGGAAGAAAGAAGGAAAGAAGGAAAGAAAGAGAGAACGTGAGAAAGAGAGAAAGAAGGAAAGAAAAGCACAGATGACAGATGCAAGGCATTTTTTTCCAAAAACACAATCCATCAAATAGCTTGTTCTCTTTAGCAGTGTAAAATCATACATATCCTTCATAGACTTATTACACCGTCTCCTGCTATCTGCATGTCACCATACCACTCAGTTTCCCCAGTTTCACATGATGGATTGTCTCTCCCTTGGTGACACAGCGGCTTGGCACGTGGACTCGCAGGACAAGGATTATTGATCCTGCTGGAGTGACTCCTGCGTCGAGCACAGAATGTCCCGTGCTGCCGTCCAAAGCTCGCGCCGCCTCCTTTTGCAGCTCCACTTTATCACTGTTGTCTTGGCTGCATCTTCTGCTTACTGAAGTTTATTCTCTGTGGATTTTCCTTTTTTTTTTTTTTTCCTTATCTTGTATTTTTTTCTTTTTTTCACCAAATTTTCCTTCAGAAATCTGTTGAAATGAATAACTGTTATGCTGTAGCGTCAGCTGAAATAATGTTGAACACGGAGCTGAGATTTACGTGAGCTGAATGCTCAGACAGTTGTTAAGTATGGAAACTATTAAGCTTCACAGGCTGACAGCTGATTTTAAGCAAACCTCTCTAATCTAAGCTATTTATATGAACCCTTTCACTATAACACCTTCATGTGTAACTCTTGTCCATGCTTTCGAAAATAGTGGCATGAGGAGCTGCAAAGGGCAACCAGAACAGAACCTGAGTCCTTTGTAAGGCAAAACCACTGTACCCTCTATCACATCCCAATGCCTTGCTTTCCCTCCAAGGTCCTTGAAAGCGCTTGGGACTGGATTTTCCAGGGCTGAGACCATTCAGGATTAGCTCTCACTTCCAAAAGCATTCGATTTGCTTTGGAGGTGTGAGGTGATGGGACCTCACACTTGTTTTAACACTCTGCAGTTGCATTTTGAAATGATCTGGGCTCCAAAGGATCTTTTAGGAGCCCAAATGAGAACAAATCTTATCATTTCCACCCAGCCTCAATCTTCATGATCATATATCTCCATGAGGATGCTGTTCCATAGTCCAACATAATGCTACGGGCAGGCAACCAGAGCACAGACTGAGTGCCCGTCAGTCCTTCACCTGCAGTGAAAACAAGGCAAGAAACCCATCGATGAAAAGGACCACCAAGAGACATCCCTGGGTAACAGCTGGCATGACTGTTTCATGTATTTCAGGACATTTGGCCCATCTCAGCAGATCCAGGTTCTGGAAACAAATTAGCTGATTTTTTTTTCTGCCTTTGCAAAGGATTTTGCTTCGTTTTAAAAGAAATGCTTAAAAGAGGAGCTAACATTTCCCCCAAGGAAAAGTCGTCACACTGAAAGAATACAAAAGTTATTAGATTTTAAAAATACATCATTTTTGAGTCATTCTTTGGGGGTACGTACAGCTTGCTTTACACTCAAAGATGAAAACACTGAGCTCAGAAAATTTGCAGTAGAGGCAGGAAGATGAACGACTTCAGGCCTTTCCTCTCAAAATGGTATCAGGGAGCCTAGTTCCCGTTGCTCCGCTCCCTTCCCAACACAGAGACAGGGGTCATTTGGGCAGGGGAGGACATTTGGGGGAAGAGCCCTGTGCTGCTCAAGGAGGAGAAAAGTTTAAGTAAACAGAGAGGGTTGCTCCAGCGGGATGTGGCCAGGAGCTCTGCTGCTCTGCCAGGGACGCGCGTTTCCTTGCGGGAAGCTCCCTGTGCATGGGGACAAGCACGGCCAAGCCAGCAGGAGCAGAACACAAGTCCGTGCCTGGACACGGTCTCCTTGCCTTCGCCGTGCCACCTCATCTCTGAGCACAGTACGCAGGGCTGCCCTTGTCCTGCTGTCCCCCAGAGATGAGCAGCATCTCAGATGTGGGGACGGGATGCTTCAGGCTGGGGTTTTTGCAGTTTTGCCTTCAGTTTGCAATTCTCTTTACGTGAAAGACAGTGAGACTGTTCTTGGCTCTCTCTTGGCTCTTTGCCTGTGGAAAACATAACAGTATGCAATGTTCCTCATGCCAGTGGATAGCCCAATAGCTATTTTAATTACTGTTTATGGTAACTGAATCGCAATAGAGAATTCAATAGCACATTTTTAGTTTCTTAACTCAGAGTCAAGACATTCCTTCAACATATTCCGTGTGGGATGCTGGATTCAGGAATATACTGGTTCAGCAGCACTGAAAATAACTGTGTAGTCATGACACGTCTGCCTGGCCCCAGGCGTCTTTCAACCAAGAATCCCCCAAACATTTTGGGTTACTTTGGAAGTTTGATGAGACGTGAAGCTATTCGCAGCTCTGAGCTTTTTGATGAGCCCACAGAGAAAGAACCAGAACACCGTAACCGACCAGCTGGCGACTGTCAGAAAAACGATTTTGGAAAATGTATGTGAAGTATGAAAGCCTGTCAAAATTCATGCATTGATCTGCTGGAGCTGGCCAAAAAGAGCTGGGAGGCAAAATGAGAAACACTGCCCTATTGCCCCCGGGTGTTGGAACATGCCAGGCAAAACCCTGGGACACAGCAGTGATTGACACACCAGTGATGGGCATGCTAGTGACACAGCACTTGGCATTGTCCAACCTCATTTTCCTGCTGTTCATCCTTCTGATTGGGCTTATCCTTTCTGGTTTTAATGTTGCTAGCCCTCTTTTTGCCTGCTAAGAGGCAGCCTAGCTGTAGTGTGCACTATTCACCTGCCTCCTGACTGTAGTGAAATCTCATCAATAATCAAAACACATGTAAGCTTGCAAGCGTGAAATGAAAGTCTAGGAAAAACCCTGATACTGTTGTCCCCAGGAAAACTGACTTTCATTTTTCTTCATTTCTTTAACATCTGGTACAAGTTGCTGGGGAATGATGCTCAGTTCAGCCTCGGACGCCTTCCATGCTGCGGATATGGTGAAAGAGTCAAGGCACCTGTATCTAAAAACAAGGCCATCCAAGTCTGCTCAGAAATGATACTTGAGAGACATTTATTCTCTTCAGATGAGACTGTTAGGCCCTAACTGTACTGGAGCGATCATTCTGTACTTCTTGCAAGAAACGGGATATCAATTTCTGGCACAAATAAGTGTCCAGACAGTTTTGCTCTCCTACAGTTGCCCACCCTGAGTTTAGAGTTGGTAGTACTCATCTTTAATTGCCCCATCAAAAAACACAAGCCTAAATGCTGTTGCCTTGCCAGCGCTATGTGGCTGTGCAGCCTCAACACCAAGTTGCAGTGGTGAGGGAATATGCTGTCATGTTCTTTCTTGTCAAGCCTGCCGTAGCATTACTTGGACCTTGCCAAGCCTTTAAAAACTGTCACACCTTGCGCTCTACCCTGCCTTCTTGATGAAGACAGCTCTGCCGCAGACAACCGACTACAAGCCCATGGCATGAAGCCAAGGAGGGGCTGTGTGCTGTGTCCCACCTGCTGCAGCGTGCCCTCTGGGGTGACAGCACTGATCTCCAAGAACAAAAGGCACAACTGCAGTAAGAGATCAGCCACTGAATTGGCAGAGCAAAAACAATATCCCTATTTTTGTAGACACCCTCTTACGAGACACCATGGGCTGTCCGCTCACTAGCCTCAGTGCTGACTGTTGCCCAGAATGCGCTATCACAGAATAAATAATGGAGATGTGCACGAAGGAAAACAGTATCCTCCGGGTTATCCACCTTCTTGCTCCCCGAGGATAAGTTTCAGTACAGGGGCACCATTCGTGACCATCCAGCAGGTTGTGAACACAGACGCATTCAGCACACTGCGGAGGGCTGCAAGCCACAGTGGTGATCTGGAGTCCACCAGCTACTTTATTTGCAGACAAATAAACAATAAAGAAGAGGCAAAACACAGCAGTGACAGCTCAGGGCATGGAGAGTCAGTGATGGAGGAGCCCTGGCCACAGTCCTAGACAGGTGGGATCATGCACTGACACTGCCAGCACGTTATATTTTACTGATGCAATATTATCACAACATAAATAATGGCTCAAGCAGAAAAGAAAAACTTCATTTATAACAGTCAGAAGTGACTCTAAAACTCAATCCTTCTCCAACTAAAACCACCCAGCGCCATCACTAAGATATATGTGCTCCACCAAAGGCTTTGTCTAATGATCAAGAGGCAGCTGAGGGGGAAGACTCAAATAAATACCATTTGTGCCAAGCTCACAAAACGTGTCTTTCCAAGCCGAGGGGTTGGCTAACCCATGCTATCTGGGAAGAATCATCTCAGGTAGATCCGAATGCCTACAGACATGAGCAAACAGCTCTTCAAGAGCCCAGCGCAGCAGACCGAGCTATTTATTACAGGCAAAGGCCAGAAACAAATGAAGTGACCTGTAAAACCAAACACTTTTGTGGCTCTTACTGAAAGAACGCAGGACATTCCCATTCCAGCATTCAACACAATGGCTATGTCTAGCCGGACATGCCTTTAAGCGATTGAACTCAAGCTCCGTCTGGGCGAGTGATCAAACTCCACAAATCTCCATCCAGACCTCACACCTGATGGCACGCTGAGCCAGCCCGGGCAATGTTCTGCTTCATGTCCCACTTCTGCAGCCCCTGTCGTCCCAGCAGAAAATTGCCAGCCCACCTGCCCTCTTTTAGAGGAAGTAGAAAAGATCACATATGAGCAGACCATTTTTAAAAAAAAAAATAAGCCATGCTGTTGAAAAAAAGCAGGTTTCCAAGAGTGTGTGGACGATGGAGCCTTGTGGAACCATGCAGCTAGGAAACATCTTGAAACTCTGTCTGCAAGAAATGCAAGATCATAGAGCAAGAGAGGTGGGAAGGGATGCTTGGTAGGACCAACCTCCTAACCAAAACACAAGTAACTTCAAAATTATGTCAGGCTGCTCAGGGCCTGAGCCAGGCAAATTTGGAAGGTAGCGATCTCTCAGCTTCCCTGAATCCACCATGTTCCCGCGCTCGGTGAGCGGCTACATCTCTCCGCTGACTCTCATACACACGCAGCACAACTAGTTCCTGCAGGCTCCAGCACTACCTTCCTTCCTCACCCCTCCTGCAGGATTGCGCATGATTTTAGTGGATTTTAGTGAAATTTAAGAATTCTTCCTGTTGTTTTGAATGTAGCTATATTTAAGCATGCATTCCTCAAGTGAAGTATTACTGGGTAGCTTGTTGATAAAAGCCATGGATTAAAACTAAGAATTTTTCGACAACTGGATTTTTTTAGGAATCCAGTTCTTGTCTGGAAATGAGTTTAGTGGCTTCAACATTTTCCTGCAGGAGCTGCTCAACCCCTGTGATTATCCATGTGGCTATAGGGGTTTCAAGAGAACCGTGATGATTTACACTCTCTATTCCACTTTGTAATCCCCACGATCATGCTGTCTTACTACCAGATCCACATGCCTTCTCTACTTAATTTACTGCAGTGTTATCTGAAACTGTGTAATTCCTATGGATTCTCTGTTAAACCTTCAGATGAATGACATTCAGCAGGAAGAAAAAAAGCCGAAGTAAAGGAAAAACACCCTTGTTGCAAAACAAAGAATGCCTATAATTTTGTATGTGTGTCTTCTGATTGTTTTACAATAGTAATTAACACTTCAATAGCTGTTACACTGCCCACAGTAGACTTTCAAGGTGGCCTTATCTTCTGGCACACTGTTTCAAGAGGAAAATAGTGTGTCGCATCCTCAGTGAAAGAAGGCCCTTAAAAATGTCCTAAGAGTGGCAAGGCTGGGCCAGAGTAGAAGGCTAAGAAGGATATGGATGTGGATAGCAAAGATTGAGAAGGAGAGGATGGGGAGCTGCAGAGTCTGTCAGGCAGTCGTTGCACTCGAGGAGACACGAGTCCCACCATTTGCTCCAGATACTGCTTTCAGTCGCACTTATTGTAAATTATGGACTAAAAATGCAAACACTTTTGGGACCCGCATTCAGCTGCAAAGCTCAGCTCTTTTTGGAGAAGCGGTTTGTTTTGAGGAGGGGAGGGGCGGACTCGGCTCGTAACCCCGAGATCCAGCTAGCCAGTCTTGTGAAGCCTGCTAGAGTCTCAGCCTGTCCCCAAAGATAATCGTGTCCTATAACCATGACACAAAACTGCGAATAACACTGGCAGCAGAACAGACAGCCTCTTCCTGGGGACAGAAGCCAGAACACATTGATTTATGGTAAGAGGAGAAGGGGATTTGTTTTTTAAACCAAGCCAATCTGAATCATCATTGAGGAAAGAGCTTAAAAATAAAGACCAGACCCACGTCCTCACTCATTTCACTGCAGTCACTCCCTGTAACAGGGGTTTGTTTGAATAAAGAGGCCTTTAACCAGATGCTGTGTTTAAGAGCCTTGAACAGGCCCGTGCTCCATTTAATTAGTCTAAATTGGCCTTAAGAACATGTATTTCTGTGAGTGCACACATATAAACACACCTTACCTTAAAACAGAATGAGGATGCAGATATCACCCAAGCCAAGGATCCAGACACACTCCAGACTGCAGGAAAGCACGTGCTCCAACACACAATATGTGCTTGGAATGAAAGAAAATAGACAAACACCTCAGCCTGGGAGAAGCTTATTTGTCTTTCTAGTTTTTATTCTAGCTGAGCCTATCTGATAGCAAGAAAGATAAGCGACAGATTTTTTTTTTCTAAGGCTCTAGTCCAGGTAGCATAGGTTCCTTCATTTCTCTTTCTCTTTCTTTTTTTTCTTTTTTTTAATATTTCTGGCAAATAATTCCCTTCTCTGGCGTCTTCTACCATGTTTTGTATAGGAAGGCTAAGGACATGCCTGGCTACACAAAAGGGGGTCACCATCCAGGTTACAGATTAGGAAATAGACTAGTTTGTCAACATTTGGCCTAGACAAACTTTTGAAATATAAATACAGATGGTTTTATTTAAAAGAGAAAAAGTCCAAATTCTACTAAAGATTGAAGCTTGTTTTCTTTCCAATTTTTTTTCCCACTGAATGTTTGGTACATTGTGTTTTGTTGTTATCAAGCTTAATCACATTCATATAATATAATATTATTAGAAAATGGAAATATAAACTGAGATTCTTTCAGTTCTGTGGTTTATTCAAGAAATCCCCAGAAACTGAGTAGAAGACAAATATGACAAAGATTTCTGGAAGAGCATCCGCACATTAGGATGATCAATCCCAGCCCAAGGAAAGCAGAATATAGGGCTAACTCACCTAATTGCTGCCCCTATGGATCAGAGAGTGAATTGTTTTCATTCAGAATTCGAATCTGTAAGATGATAAACCAACAGCTTCAAGCTGCTGAACAGCAGTGGCTGAACTGCTGTTTGCTGTAGGCTCTGATCCAGGATAAGTTGCCCAAGACCTTGAAGAAAGTTCACACTGGA
Source organism: Crypturellus undulatus (assembly GCA_013389825.1). Taxonomy (NCBI): domain Eukaryota; kingdom Metazoa; phylum Chordata; class Aves; order Tinamiformes; family Tinamidae; genus Crypturellus; species Crypturellus undulatus. The sequence goes on along the minus strand of VWPW01017264.1, from coordinate 208,399 downwards.
ACGATTCATGCTCAGGTGAAGGGAGTTCCAGCGCAGGAAAACAACTGGGAACCTTTACAGCCTGGCTCTGCAACGTGCCTCCTGCGTCAAAGTTCACTGGCTCGTGCTGGGGTCCTGAATTACCAAAGAAAATTGCACAATAAATTTTACATAACAAAAAAACTTGCCACCACATCCCTGTAACTCAGGCCAACACAGTACACACTGATAACCTAATATTCAGCTTTCAATAAGCTGAATGATCAAGCAGCTGACTTCAAGATATCAGTCTAACATATCTCAGACCTGACACTTTCAGTGACCTTTGGATGCTATCACCTTAAAAATATCATATCATAAAAACTCCATGCTCCGGGGCTAATAATCCAATAAACCCACATCTTGTCACTGCTTCCTGTTTTGCTAACTTTTTTTTCTTCTTTTGCTCTCTCTCTCTCTCTCTCTCTAACAAAAGCAAAGGATTCATCTGCTATGTGAAGCATAGAATAAATGAAAGCCCAGGACTGAATAAAGTAAGAGCAGTGTTATTGCTGTTACCAGGGACACAGAGACATGTACAGAATCAGCTTCATGAAGAAAAGGTTTGGGTTAAGAAAGACCACTGTTTTATCAAGAGAGGTGAAAAAAATGACATTCCTCAGCTAAGAGTTAGATAATGCTCACTGCAGGACAGCAGTGAGTGTGGAGCAGAAACAAAGTTTTGCAGATTTATTTCCCTGGGAATCTTACTGTGACTCTCTCTGCATGACATTTGGACAAGCTAAAGTGGGTAAATATGGTGGAGACAAAAACACTGCAATATGAATGTGAAACTAATTAAAACATCCTGCTCGGTTTTATCAATCTGAAGTCGAGTCTGTGGGGTACACGCAGGAATCTGCTGCAGTGAGTATTTGTGCTTAGGACTTGGATAAAGAAACAAAGAGCGAACCTTCAAACCCTGAGCTTGGAACACAGTAGGAAGGTCTGTGAGAGCTTGAGTAGCCAGATTAAATTCCAAATATTCTTGGAAAACTAGTGAAACAGCCTGAAAATTTCAAACCCACATAGATAGGGCAGAAGGGTTGTGCTTAGAAAGGGATTTGGCATGGGGAGCCAGCAGTGTGGGCAGTGTGTGGCTCAGCCTGGGACACGTGGGAGCCACAAGATGGTCAAGTCACCCTCATTTGGAGTCCTGATAACACGAGCTTTGTCCCTGCCATGGGTTTTTTTAAAGGCAGGAACCACGGATGAAACAGAATCCCATGAGAGACAACCTCAGTGCATCTGCTCCGGCCTCAGTACAGAAGAGAGTAAGTGTCATCTTTTCTCCAGCCAAAATCACATTTCTGGAATTTCTCCAGCTGCAAACCCTGAAGACATCTTCAGTCTTAAATCCTCTTTGTAATTGATGCTTTGTTAGGAATTTTTTTCCCCTTTACATCAAACATCCTGCACACAGTGGTAAATATATACATGTATAAATGGCCTAGTAGCTTAGTCACCCACCCAACAGAAACACTGGAAAAACTTCATCCTAGCACAAATGCAAAAGCACATGAACTACAAGAAGAACACAGTTTTGCCATGAGGAAAATGATAGTTTCAAACCCGATTTTGTAGCAAGCCTATAACAGCAATGATACCTGTCCGGTAGCAGCATCAATCATCCTGTGTGAGCAACGAGTGACACAACCCATTTTCAGCCATCAGGACACGAGATTGATTCACATTATGCAGAACACACAGTTGAACAGAGGGAGTGATACTTTAGCATCACATTTTGATTTAAATGCTGTTTATGTCTTTCTTAGGATTTTGAAACATTCATTTTTCAGAAAGAGGAAACAAAACGGACATAATTTCTTAATCTACAATTCACTCATACAAAGTTCACTCATGTATTACCAAAGTGCTACCTCTAAAAGATGAAATTTGGACTGCAAGTGCTTGCGTTAGCGTGTCTAACTAATGCACAAAAAGAATGGGTATTGCTATTCAGCTGTAATTGTGTAATCAAATCTGGAAATAATTATTTATATTAAAAAAATAAAAGTATGCAGAACTAGTAGATGCCTTTGCTGCCATGCACACTGAGCGGCAGGGTTAGAGCCCTGGAGGATGCGGTGAGAATGGCATGAGCAGCAGGAAGAGCCAAGGCACCATGGATGTGCCCTAGAGACTGCCCCTGCTGCTACGAGTCCTCTGAACTGCCTCGTTAGGGTGACATTTGCACCCTACTTCTTAGAGACTAGATAACAACCAATAAATATTGTCTCCCATACAGAGAGAAAATAAGGAAAGCAAGGAAAAAGACACAAGTAAGGGTTTAGCTTTTGATGTCCTGGTTAGTGAGTCATAATTTACAGCTCCCACGGATGAGTCCCCTAGGGCTCAGATGCCTGGCGGGACACTTCATGTCCTAGTCCCCAGCAGTAGCACCTAGGGAAGAGCCAAAACTGCACGGAGCCCCACCGATGACCCCAGTGACCGCAAAAGCACCCTTCACCCAGGTGCAAATTTCCCCGCAAAATGCTGATTCTTGTCCCTGGGGGCTGTGCTTTGCAGGAGCAGGATTCTTGTGCCACCTGCACCGCCGCGGTGCCAGGCAGACCTCGGGGGACATACCGCGCTGCCGCGGGAGCGAGGGCTCTGCTAAGGAGGATGCCAATAATCAAGGTTTGATGATATGACGTCTCAGTGCATTGGGCAACGTTTCCTGGAGCAACCTGCCCGCAGATCCAGGCGGGAGGTGCTGCGAAAGCTGACAGGAGCTGCAGCTAGCAAATTATACAGGAGATTTAGGAGGACCGTAGAAACTATTCCTAGAGCTTGGAGCTCCTTGTGCAGCTGCAGCAAAGAAGGCAAACAGGATGTCGGCTGCCTTGATAGAGGAATGTAATATAATTGAAAAGATTTGGTTATTATTGTATGAGGAAATGATAAGATCTTGTGCAGCGCATGGTTTGGTCAAGAAATGATATGGGAAATAAATTATATGAGTTCTCCAGGCTTAAGACAGGAGAAACATTCAGGACAATGGGCTTATTCTCATTTCTAACGGCTGCTGGTAGGTGGACCAGCTCTGATATTCAAGAGAATGATGTTTCATGTCTGTTTGCCTTGTCTCACTGCCAAATATAAAAAACTCCCACCCTTTCCAGCACGGCTCCTGGTCACACATCCAGCCTCCTAGTGCTGCCAGCGCCGCTCAGGGCCGCAGCCCTGCAAAGCGCCTGCCTCTCAAAAGGCTTCAATGTACTTCTAACAGAAAGGGAAACAAGGCAAAAATCACAAAGAAGCAAATGGAACAAGCATAAGGTAACACTTGGGTCACCTCTGGCAGCAAGAGCTCAGACAAGTCTACTTCTAACATGCAGATGTCACAAATACTCTTCATGTTACCCTCATGAAGAGTGTTACCCTCATGAAGAGTGAGGGCGCTGGTTGATATACCTACCAAAAACACCTAGCAACAAGAATGGAGGCTCTCACTTTCATGAAAATACACTTTTAGAAAGATTTTGGCTTTGCTGAATCAGCTGTACATGATTTTTGTTCAACCAAGGCTTTGATAATTCTCAATAAAGAGTTTTACAGATATATAGATATACACACATATATGCTTATTTATCTAAGGGGGCAGATAGATTGAGCCCAGCCGGTCATCTTAGACCACTTGACTTTCACATCAGTGCCAAAGGTCGGTGCAAACTCGCAGATCCCCTTTTGGGACACCAAGCCTTAGCAAGTCCATTTGCTCAGGACAAGTTTTTTTTTTTTTTCTTATTCTGAGTTTTATTTATTGGCTCTAGTTCTTATACAGTCTACCACAATTGCCATGTACATTTTCAGAGTAGCAAAGCTTTTATACACACAGCTTATGTTTTCCAATCTCTTCAAGGAAAGAGAAAACTATTTGTTTATGATTTTGAAAGCATCCTTTGTGCTCTGGTTACGCAAAATACCAGGTCATATTTCTGCCCAGAATAATTCAGCAAGTGAGGAGAGATTTGAAGGAAACTTGAAAGTGGTAGCACAGAAAAAGAAAATAAAGGATTTCTATTTTAGGCCATTTTTCATCTCTTAGTCTTATAGTTGAGCATTATATGACAATAGTTGCAGACATGGATCATTTTTGCTGAAGCATTCAGTTATTTATCTTTCCTGCTCTGACATTTCTGGCCAGTATATATCAAATTCATACCCTTCTATTCATTTCTTAATAAAAATCATCTAATTGCATCATATCCTCTCCCTGCCAGATGGAGACGTTCTTTTTAATTGGCCTGCTCCAACTTGTTTTCTGGAGAAGTTGTGATATTTCTGGATGTTTCTTTCTCATTTGGGAAAATAAGCATCGCAAAACGGTGTAAAGTTTCTACAGATGCAAGCTGGTTCTCAGCAGAGAAATGCTGCGCACGGGCTAGGACATTTCTACTGAGGCCAGTGGAATTATTTGCCAACGTTAGAGAAGAAAAAAACCACACATATAAATTCTGTCTAAAATCTCCTCTGCTGTCAAGTTACCTTGGACTTCAATGCAGTGCTCCAAATTTTCAGTGGAGAAGCTGGGTAAAGTTAGTGGAAATTGTTTCTGAGTCAGCACCTTTACTTGTGCAGCCCTGTAGAACAACGCAGTGCTTAATCACAATCCCTGTTTCAAAACACAGCTNTGGTTCTCAGCAGAGAAATGCTGCGCACGGGCTAGGACATTTCTACTGAGGCCAGTGGAATTATTTGCCAACGTTAGAGAAGAAAAAAACCACACATATAAATTCTGTCTAAAATCTCCTCTGCTGTCAAGTTACCTTGGACTTCAATGCAGTGCTCCAAATTTTCAGTGGAGAAGCTGGGTAAAGTTAGTGGAAATTGTTTCTGAGTCAGCACCTTTACTTGTGCAGCCCTGTAGAACAACGCATCACAGTCCCTGTTTCAGAACACAGCTTCCAAACCTAGCCAAATGGCTTCTCAAATCACACCGATTTGTTTGCTTCTACCATGTAAAGAACTAACCCATGAAATATTTTCTGCTATCACTGTTACCCTTCTTACTAGTAGAAAGATTGGGTTCCTCTCTGCAACTCAAGGCTTTTAGAGAAGCAGAGCATTTGTTAGAAAATAAATTAGTTTGAGAAGGTGAGTTTTGCCTTATATTGCCCTAAAAATGGCAGCTCCACTACCCCTAAAATACTGTTGCTAGAAGGAGCACAAAGTACTGGTGGAAGCCAGGACCTACCCAAACCTCGTGAAGTCCAGGCATCTTCAACCTGCAGGATCTTCCTTCGATTTCCTATTAATGACTGTTTTGAATGCCAATGCCTGCCTCACCTGAAGCAGGGCATGCGTGGGGATTCAAGCACCTCTGAAGACTTCTGAGGAGGCAAAGTTAAGTTTAGAGGGAGGTGAAACATCAGCATTAGGCCAACTAATTTATATAGAGTGCCGGTTTTGAGAATTTCCTCAGTGACGAGTATAGCAAACTCGGTTCTGCCCTAGGACCCAGGATACAGTCATCTAGGACTATTCTGCTGTCCTGATGTCCCTTTTTCTGGCATCTCTTCAGAGGAATCATGAGTGTGCATATATGGTATCTAGAATCCTGTTCGTGAATCAAAACCTTGGTTGCCCTGTATGTAATGATATAGTTAATACACCGTAATTATTTCTCACCAGACTCCCAAGCCCTACTGCACATTTGTGTTTGATGAGCATTTATTCTGGGAGGCCTTCCCACGACTGAGGTCTTCTGCAAATCCTCTAAGAAATGGCGAGACATGAAGTGGTGGCTGAACCTCCCCTTCAAGGCGCCGGGGCTTTTTATTCAATTACGCACAACTACTTGGAATAATGTGATCCCGCTTTTTCCTGCGGGGATTTTTGGTCTGCTCATATACACAAACAAGAACCTTTTGATGCTCATGAACTGCAAGGGCTCGGCGGCTGCCAAAGCCAACTGTCAAAGTGCAAACAAGAATAGACTCGGCCATGCCGCCACGGCACACTGCATCTGCAGACACAGCCCTCAAAGACACTTTCTTTGGCCAGTGTTCTTGCCTTGGTCATGCAGCCTTAAAGGCCCTGGGTGGCTGAGGAAGGCACTAGACAGTGCCATCCACGTGGCCTCTTCCTCTCCACGTCCTTCACGTAGGATCCAAAGACTTGGGCCCTTCTCCCGGGACACGTTTTTGCCTGCAGGAAGATAAGACAACAGAATAATATGAACGCAAACACCACTCAGCATATCCAGTGTTCAAGACTTGGGATAAAGGTTTTCCTTTCTAATGCAGACACTCAGACCTTGAAAATGATCTGCTGCTGCAAGTTTAGCCTTTTTTTTTTTTAATCTAAGGAAATGACAAATCATATATTCTGAAGGCAGCAAAGCTTAGGCGCACAGATTTGCAGATATTTGGCTGCTTTTAATCCCCTTCTCATCCTGTTGCCCATCAGCCAGGATAAACCAGCTCTGAAGGAGCATCCCTATGGTTATTTTCTTCCAGATTCAGCTCTGCTTCCTGTACCCTCAAATGTGCGTGCTGCATGCCAGTGAGAGGGCCTGGCCTGGAAGCCTAAAGCAAAGCAAAATACTGTGCAGGTGCCCAAGGAAAAGCAGAGAGTGTTTGTATTGGCCTGCTGAAACCTTGGCTGTGCTCTAGAATCAGTCCTTCGCACATTAGTTTCCAAGAATGAAAGAGAAAAGGCAACAGTGCACTTTTTACCACTAAAGTCAGGTTCCTGCCTTCCCAGTTCTGTTTCTCACTCTCTAATCAAATCATTATTTTCAATATGACTGGTTCCTAAGAGCATTTTTTGCCATAAAATGCTTTAATGCTAGAGTCCCATTTACTCTGACCTCGGCTGAAGGGTACATTCAGGCTCAACCTGTAAACACCAGTTTGGTGCAATCAGCCAGCCTTGATCAGCAGTGAGTCCCTGGCCCAGGAACTCGCTGGGTCAAACCCAGCAGCACCAGCCACTCTCAAGGTGTCCTTAAATTGGGGTTGCAATAACACCCTCTGGCAGCGCAGCACAGCACAGTAGAGTGCAGCATGGACCATCCAGGACCGCACCAAAAAGCCTTTTGCAAGGAAATCCCCTGGATGTAAGCTAACCTGGAACATGTTGGTCTCCCCCACTGTCAGAATTAATTTTTTTTAAAGTCTCTCATAGTAAAGCAAAGCCCTATTTGCCAGATCATGACTTCTTCTGGTGCGAATTTCTCCATGCACTGATATTGAGTTCATTTTTACTACTACAAGCTGCTGCGTCTTTTTATGGATCTCACCTGGCTTCCCAAATTGAAAGATGCTCTACCCAGCGAGAAGCATTGAGCATCATGAGAAGTCATGTCTTCCCATCACAGCTTGAACTTTCCGTGGCTTACTTAAAAAAAAGAAAAAAAACAGAATGCTCAAACTTTAATGTTTTCTGGAAAAAAAATCAAACTATTTGGGCATCCCAAAACAAGAAAAACACTTAACAAAAGAAGAGCTGCTTGCTGAAAGCATTGCTTGTTTCATATTTCAAAGGGAAAATTGAAAACACTTATGAAGGGTGTAGTTATTTACCAGTCAAGAGCATTCTTCTAGACAAAATAATGTGAAACATACCCTCATTGCTGTTTTGCTACTTAATATCCTTCAGTATATCACCATATAGAGAAGAGAACAGAAAATACCACATAGTCCATGAAGTTTTAAAATAAATAAAAAGGATAAGGGAGAATAGCATGGCAGTAATGTGTCTTAGCATTAGCCTGGGACATGAGACCAGAATAAGTTTTCCATCAGAAAAAGTAAAAGAGAGCCTCTCAGGATACCTATCTGTTATTCCAGTTAGGAATTTTCATCAGGAGGAGCGAAGCAACCTGAAGGCCAAGAGAAGAGTTGATTTCATCTAATAGACAGTATGCAGGAAATCCTTGAACTCTTTTTGACCAATTCTGCATAGAAATTCAGTACTGGAATACATAATAGCAACTGCAGCATACATGTTGGCTACAACTATGCCCTGAGGCTATCTAAGGAAAGGAGATATTCCTCTGCAAAGCCCCAAACCCAGATTTTGCAGATGGGTTTCCAGCAGCGAAAGCACGGCAAGGATTTTTGTTCTTTCTCGACGAGTGCAGAGGCTGTGACTGTGCCTAAGAGACCGCATGCTGAAGCAAAGCAGCAGCTTATTTGTTTTAAAAATAGCCAGGATCAAATGGATTTCTATCGTTTAACATCTGTAGAACAGCTGACCCTACCCTGTGCTTCCTCCAACGATTTTATCCCATTCCTGTCCTTTGTAATGGAACTAAAACCAAGCAAAGGTTTAGAAATAGCACTATAACGAGCAAACTGAGATGCATTATCCAAGGCTGCTCTCAAACCCCACGCACCTTGGAGGAGCAAGCAGGGGTGAGCAGAGATGCCATGGGGTGTTCATTCTTGTCTCCAGACCTGTGCGGTTCCCCAGCATAGGGCAGCTCTGCCTGCATCCGCGCGGCCTTTCCAAATGAAACAGGAAAATTCTCATCAACAACAGCATAATTCATGGCACAGGCCTCCCCACGTCAAGTTCTGTGTGTAGGAGAGGGATGAGACTGCTTTTATTCCGCCTGCCACTAACTTTGGGGGTTGCTGTGCCCAGCTCTATAATCTCACTCCTCTAGCAGCTACAGTGTGTGTTTTTTTAGGCTGGGAATACCCAAAGGCAAATCTTGACAGAGATCCAACAGTGCAGTGAGGTTGGGCTAGTTCATACCCTCTCCCCATGGTGCTTTATCGTGCCTTGAAAAGCAAGGATCCCCTTCAACCCCAGACAAGTCAGCTCTTGAGGAGAACTTCTGGGCAAGATTACAGTCTGAGAGGAGTGTTCAAGTGCTGCACACCCAAAATAGCATAATAGGAAAAATAAAATCTTGAGATAAAATATTGCTTTAGGATGGCAAGCTCCTTCATGTGGCCGAAAGACTAAGATACAATTACAGATCTTATTTCCCAGATAACTGAGACAAGTTACACAGATTCTCCAAGACATAAAAGCGTATCAGAAGATTCATTAGAAATCATGCCAAATTTATATCACCAAAAAAAAAATGCTCCAATATAATTTCTTCTAGTGCAGACTGCACGATTTTCATGCCACAACCCCCAAGGTTGAGGGAGTTTGAAGAGCAGCCCCTGTGCATCCCCACACCCTGCCATGTCAGAAGTGATGGTGATGCACCAAGGGATCTCAGGACCATTGGAGGGGATTTCCATTAAACAAAATATTATGACCAAGCAACAGCCCACCAGCTATCCAGAGCACTGAATAAGTGTTTCAAGTGAAATGCAAGTCCCTTTGGTATTTGCATTGAGTATGTTTTCATCTCTCCATAGAAGAGCTAAAATATTCCAAGGAAACAGGCAACTCTTCATTAAGGGATAATGTCACTTTTCCATCAAAAAATTTTTTTGTCAGAAAATGGCCAACCCCAAGGTGATCACTGCGGAGGCAGGCACCAAAACTCTCTCATCTGATAATGTCCCTTTGGTTCTGCACACAGAAATTCACATTATGGATGCCTTTTTTGTCTCTTGGGATATCACTAGTCTCTTTGGCCCAAAGAGTTCATATTAAAGACTTTCTTCTAGAAGTTCAGAGTATTATGATAAAACAAAAGCAGAAAAAAAAATCCAGATTGGCCTGCAAAAAAGAAAAACATAATTACTTCTCCAACATTAGTGTAAAGATGCTTCACATCTGCCTTTGCTGCCTTTTAAAGGAAATAGTTGGCCACCTGCCCACAACTCATATCTCACTGACCCAGGAGAGGATGAGCTGCCACTGACAGCAGTAGCTGGAGGCTCATTGTCCATAAAGATCTCCACGTTTCCTATGGAAAGGATCAAGCACAGCAATAGTCATGTCATGGTCGGCTGTGACTTGGTATCTTAATTTTCACACTTCATATATATATTTCAAACAAAATGTAGTACTTTTTAATTCTCTCCTTTATCATTATAATCTTCCCAATACAGAGGTTACTATATAGGTGCACAAAGAGCACTAATCTTCACCCCTTGATACAATGAAGAGTTGGTGAACAGTTGTCCCAGCTGGGGTGGGACAGAAGAGTGACTGAACACCCAGCAGGATCTGACCATCCCACTCATCTCCTGCTACATGCACGTAAATCACACCTGAAAACATCATCCTCATTTTGCTGTGCTTCACAGGCCTTGAGTAGCAAATGTCTTTCTAGCCCCATAACTCCTTTCCCTGCCATAAAACATGCTAAGGCAGGGAGAGGCCGTGCTGCTCCGTGGGCTGCTGTTAAGAGTACAGGTCTCGATGCCACCCCGTCAGCAGCTGAATCACTTCCAGGCCACCTCACCACCCCTAGACTTACGTTTACTGCGCTCAGAGAGAGCCACGGTGGTGCCCGCAGGGCACTGAAACTCAAATGACTCAAGGCGCCAACATTGCTCCATGTCAGCCCTCCAGTCTGCTGCCGTTACTTCAATGACGGGCCTCAAGCAGAGCCTAATAAAATAAATGAGGAAATGAGCACTGAGCTATTCATAATTTAGTAAGTGGATGTTACAAAATGGAGCATAGTGTGCGTAATCAGAAGCAGTGTGCTGCCCATGGGCCTGCATAGCTTCCTATGACATTTGCTTTTCTCTTTCTAGCTGATTTTTCATTTGCCCCAAGAATGGAGAGATATGCTTGCATGTTTCTCACCTCAAATGGAAGAGGGTTTTCTTTGCTGCTGAGGAACTAAAAACACCTCGCTTCCAGGTGCAAAGGCAGAGCTGGCAAATGAGGAACCAAGGTGCAATGACAGGCCTGGGCAGTCCCATGAGTAAGGTCCTTGCAGCAAGATGCAGCTTTCTCCTGGAAATGGGATATGTGTCTTTGCAACCTTTCTGGTGCCGGGTTCCTGTCCCAATCAAAACAGCTGTGGAAATCTGCAGTAATTTTCAGTACATGCTGTAACCTCATTAAAAAGGAATCCGTGATTCATTTTCACTTCCTTTTCTGTTTTCTAATGCTTTTTTCTGCTACCCTACTCTCCTAGAACAAACATCCCTGAGCATGAACATGATGGAGCACTCTCAGAGCCGAGGCCGCAGCGCCTCGGCGCACGGGTGCATGGACACAGCAAGAGGTTTGGGTTGGTTTTAGTTCCCTCACATCAGAGAACCAGAGAGCTCTAGCCTATAATCTAGACAGGAAAATGAGAAACAATTTTCTCAACAAGTGAGAAGAGGAGGAGTGCAGCTCTCCTGGCTGCTTTTAATTAAAGGTGGAGATTACAAAAGCCTGGGCTGGCTGGTGGTCGGTAATGAGAAGGGACAGGAGCTCTCAGCACAAAGTGCTTGTCAGCTTTGCTCAGCGGGGTTTTGATGAGAAATTCCCGCCTGACAAAACGGCTCTGCCCCGAGGGCTGAAAGGAGATGCTCGTGGGAATGGGACCGAAGCAGGACTGAGCTCCCCAGACACGGGACGAGCTTGCCTACCTCCCAAGATGGGAATTTGGAAGCCGAGCTCCCACCGGCATGAGGCAGCAAGCCGGAAAGCCTCGTGGTGACTGTGCAAGCATGTGTGGTCACAGGGGACATCTGCTTCTCGGTGGCTGTGCAGGAAGCTGGTGGTTGCTGTCTATCCCCAGCACAACGGCAGAGGCTGAGTTTGTGCCTGGGCTCGTCACTCAATGGTGATTTCTCAAAGCACTTTTTCCTACAAGAAGAGCCTAACTCTTAAGAGCTTCCTGCAGTTTAACAGATGTCCTATTTCACTGATAACATCCAAATATTCTGTTTTTTTGTCCTGCAGCAGCTATTAAATCCACATTATGTTTTTCTAATGTCTGAGTGACTAAGCAGTGCTCCGGGAGGGCTATTGCTGTTCCTTGGTGAGGTGACCTTTCTGCTGGCAGGGAGCACATGGAGAGATGTGTTCACCACCCAAAAGCAGCCCCAGAGTTGATGTGCAAGGCTAGAGTTCTGGCCGCCCTGGGCGCATACATCTTTGTCATATTTGACCAGCTGAGTGAATTGTTCCACTTGATTTTCTTTGAGGAAGGCCCAGTTGGAAGACATCAATATGAAGAGGTAGGAAAAATGACCTTGCTCTCCACCCACCTGATGAGCTGGAAAGACACCCAATAATTTCAAGGAGTCTGAATTTAGCTTAGGAAAAGCAAGACTGCCGTGGCTGCCTTTTCCCAGTGAGAAATTTCCTTTCCGTTGCATTTACCAGAAATGGAGAGTATTGCAGTCTGGTTGCAGATGGCTTTCCTGGTGGGAGACAGACTTGATGGTGATGGGGTGAGAGCTGCCCTCATCCTTTTCAGATGATTTCAGCAGCAGGGATGTGTCTGCCTCTGTCAGAGCTGGCTGCGGAGGACGCAGCCTGATCTCCTGTACCTGAAGACATGTGGATACTGAAAGAGAAAAACTGGCTGAACACATGTCTGTGAGCATCTCCGTGCCAATGTAGCTCTCAGCAAGGAGTATTTACCCTAGGACTCACAGTGCGCCTTTTTTCTTCACATTGGAAAGGGTCCAGGCTCAGAAAGAAGAGCCAGAGGAGGAACATCCATTCCCTGTTCCCGGAAAGGGGCCTCCACCTGCACGGCTGGGGCACCAAAGCGCGTGGCAGCCTCAGATGCCAGTGTGGGGACATGGGCAAAGCAGCCACCTTTTATACCAGTTAGGATAAAGCTCTTTGGTGAGGAAGAGGATGGGGTCATCTTCCTCCAGGTGTTTGGAGGCGGGAGCAAGTGCTGGGATGCGGGTCTAAGTGCTAGGACAATCTCCGCTCTGAGCTTCCACCCAAGCCCTGGATTCCCAGGACAGGTTTCACTCGACGCCTGGGCAAAACCATCCTCATATCTGACACAAGAAATGAGCTCTTGTACCCCAGACCCAGGAGTCTTCACGGTCCCGTGCTCTGTAGCCCTCTTTCAGCTTCACTCACCTCCAGAAGAGCCTCCGGAGCAGCAGTTCTGCCTGGGATGGCATCGTCACTTTGTGTTAATTGGCACCTCCTTCCAGCTCAGTCGAAAAACCATCCCTCTTTTACCCAGAATAAACCTCAGTCTCTACCATAAGCCAACAAGTGCCAATTATACCCTATGGGAATTTTTTTTTTTTTTTAGATCCACTTAAAATTTTCCATTAACGTTTTTCAAGGCCAAGACGTTTTCAGGCAGCCCATTTTCAAGCATGAGTTAAATAACCATACTTTTAATCCCACCACAGGTCAACTCCCACCTTTTTCCCCATCAAAGGTCAACTTGGCAATGCAAATCCCATGTACCTATAGAGCAGTTCACAGGTCGATGTCCCATAGCTGCCACGACGGTTCTCCCAACACGCTGCCGCCCTCGGGCACAACGACCAGCTTTGCCAGCCAGAGCCATCAGCCTGGCTCCAAGCGTGCCCTTTGGATGAGAAATATTGGCACATATAAAAGAAGGAGAAAAAAAATTAAAAAAGAGAACACATACCCGATTCTGCATTACTGCACATAAAAAAGACCAACCTTACATCTCCTCTTAGTATTTATGTCCCCAGTGTCTGAATTATTAATATTTAGTATCTGTGACTCACGAGTATTTACTCTGGGAAGTATTTTTATAAAGTTGGATGGGTTTTCTCGATATAGGAGCTCACGGAGGCTCCTGTTGTGAACGGCCAGGGAGCCCTCCCTGAACAAACTTTTCTGGTTACTGTTTAAACTGGGATCTTCTCCGAGCCTGCCCCTCCGGCGCAGCCGCGCGAGGCTGGCCCGGATCCGCCGGTGGCTCTGCTGAGACGCAGCTAATTTTAAATCTGGATCTCGAGGCAGAGGAAAAACCTCTCTCTTACTGGCAAAACTGTCACAGTCGGACGCAGTGTTCGGATTACGGGAACAGGCTGCGAGAGAGCACACACACAATCCCTTTTTTGGGTACTTGGCATTACCTTTATCTGAAGTCACGGATTATAAAAGAAGGGTGTGAAGACCTCACACAACTTTTTTCTCCGTCAGTGAGAGACATTCCAGGGCCAAGAAGCAATGGCCACCTCCACGCTGGGGCACAGGCCACCACGATGTGCTGTGCCGTGGGGATGTCCCCAGTGTCCCACTGCATGGGCACAGGCTTTTCCACCAGACCTTCTGATCCTGCCATAGCCCCATCAGTGGACACATTTTCAGACCTATGTCCTAAGCTATCCACAGTATCAGCCAGAGCTGATTTTAAGCATTTTTTTTCCTAATAGACTAGAGAATTTTGGCCTTGTCAAAACTAAAGTGCTCTCAGGATTTTATTACGGCCCTTGTTAAAACTGTTGGTGTCCAAAAGAATTCCAAATGAATGTTTGGTTTTACAAAATCACCATTAATTGGTAAAGAAGCTGCTGCTCTGTAAAGCACTGCCCAGCGCTGGACTCCTTCACTTCACGCATCTGTTTCGCTGGAGCTGTTAAAGACAGTTGTGCTTCACCCGTGTGTCTGGGAAGGCAGGGGTGCCCCGCGGAGCTGGCCAGACTCCCTGAAATGTCTGGGATTGTTGCATGAGTCTGCAAGTGGGAACATTTCCATGGTCTCCATCTTCCCACCAAGAGCCCGTCCCCAGCCAGAGCTGCGTCCCTGGCACGGGTACAGGAGGCCTCCTCCAGATTGCAGCATCCTGCATCCTCTGGCACCACCAACTCCTGCTGAGGTTCCCATCGAGGATGGTCTTCCTCCCACCAGTTGCATCTCTGTAATGATAATTATCTCTATAAGAGTCTATTGCCAGCATTTCAGACCAGCTTCTTTTTATTTTTTTTTTTAATTTTTTTTTGACATAACTTTACTTCAGATGTGGCAGGTGGTCCAGATGCCAACCAAAAACCCAACTAAGGACCCCACAGGGCTTGTGCGTCTACCAAGAGATCCAAAGAGAAAAAAAACCCTGACCAAAAGGCCCACATCGACTAGTATTTATTATACCAGCCTATACTGTCATAAAGCTGCACACCTTACATAATAAAATATGTATTTGTATATTGTACCTTACACAATGCAGTTTCATGATTCTGCAACATCTGAACCCAAGTAGTTCATAGCACTGAGGAAAGCTGAGAGATTCCTCATACGTCCCCGTTTACACATCTGATATGATATTTACCTCTCTAGATATAGCATGATGTGACTGTCTTTTGTTTATCTATCTATCTCACTTGTTCTCCATCCTGGATTTATTTCTTTTATTATTCCTTCTATTTTTATCCCCTTGGAGTACCAGCTTAGTTTGCAGGCTGTTTCTCCAACTTTTGGAGTGGTTTTTGAATTGCAGCCTTATCCTTCAGCCCACTCTCAGTCCTTCTCCACTCTGTGCCATCCACATGCTCAACAAGCATATTCTGTATTCTGCTGTGTTATTAATGAAAATGCTGGTCAGAATTGGAATGAAACCTTACCCAGAGGACAGTACTCCATAGACTTACATAGAGAAAAATGAAGTAGATTTTCACTGGGAACCACAAGAAATACTCTCCACAGTTACTGATCTGTTTTGAAGCCACCTTGCATTCCTCTAGAGCCTATTTTGAATAGAAGCACCTCAACTGAGACCGTGTCCAAAGCCCAACCATGGCCGATGTGTAATAGATTTTACAGTTGTGGACAATAACCCTATCGAACACCTATTCACGCTAATGCTCTCCCATGTTTTGATTACTTGCTCCAGATATTTCAAACTTTTCACTTTTTTTCCTCTATAATTCCTTGGCTTGAGCTGATCCATTTTCAATTTTCTGCAGGAGGTATCGTGCCAAGTTGCTAAGCGGAGACAGAAAGGAATTCACCCAAGGTCAGAGCAGAGTCATGTTAGACTCGGAGCAACTCCACTGAAATTCCTGGCACAACCCTGCCCGAACACTCCCAGCTCCAGGCTCAGGACAGTTTCGCTTTCAAATTTGTCCCGAGCCATAGCTTGTTTTTGAAAAAAAAAAGATCTCCTGGCCTCTTGGCACAGTCTGCAGATCAACTGCAAGAGATTCTATCTTGTCCTGGTGCATGGGTGTCAGAGAGAGAGGTGCAGACATGAAACCTGGAGAAGTGCTGCAGAAAGAGAAGCCCGAGGATGTGCATCAGCACGGGACACATGGGCAGCTCCTCTCACAGGGTCACTGGTCACCCCGACCCTATAGTGGGAGGAACCCCAAATCTGTGAGAAACAACCCTGATTTGCAAAGAATTGTTAAGAACTGGGTTTACTTTACAAGCCGATGCTTGAGTTTCCAGCTATAAGAGTCCATCTGAGCCTCCTGACTTTTAGCCCCACTATAAATAGTCCTGTATTCAGCTGGACACTTAATAGCACTAAGATGTGCTTGGCTACGCAACGGAGGATGAGGGAAACTGCATATAGCATCGGACACTCGCACGGTACCGACGTCGAGAAGCAAACATTGCAGAGAGGAGTGCTGCATAAGGGATACCTTGTCTGCTGATTTACTCTCTAACCCTATTTTAACCACTGTCAACAAGATATAAGGGCGGTTTCTGTTTACACTGAGGCTTCTTTATGCTGCTCTATCCACACCCTGAAGTGGCATAAATGTCTCGTAAGTGCCTTAAAGTAGGTCCTTAGTATAAATGAGAACCAACCCCACCATTTGCAAAATGGCTCTGAAAACAGTGCCCGGGTGCATCCTATAAATGAACATGGGTTTTTGAAGGAAAACACACATGAGGTATGTATGCCCAGCGCTATACATAGGTACCAGCAGCTCAAAGCTGGTAGGGAAGGAGCAAGAAGGGAGCAGGGCAAGAGGCACTGAGAGGTCTCACCTGTCAACAAAGAGATGAGCAGCGAAGACGTCCAGGCTCCTTCTGGTCCCAGTTCAGCGTGAGCCTCTGAGCTGCTTGTGCCCAGCTGTGGCTTCAGACAACCTTTGAGCAGCTTGAATCCTTCAGCCACAGAGAGAGCAAGTGAAACCAGGGGCACCAGACCCATCCCACCTACTGAGCACTACCCTCACTCATGTTCACGTAGGGTTTTCTCTCCTTTTCCCCTCCACTTCCCAGTTTTTACATACTCTTCATCAAAGCATGAACATGAGTAATACGCCCAGTTGAAAAGAAAAAAAAAAAAAAACAACAATAAATTTGCGTTGTTTTGTCCCAAGTCTTCGCTTACTGTATTCGCACATCTCACATTCAGAAAGAAGACATAGCTTTGAAGGTGACACCACTTATCTTGGCCAAGCAGAGTATCATGCAACAGCTCGAGCAGGAGGATACAAGTCAGGAGAACTAGGTTCAAGGGCCTGGAGCTAACGTGGAGGATAGAGAGATCTTGCCCAGAAATATCAGCGTTAACACTTTAGTTAATATATGGTTTTCCTCCCTAAGTCAACTAGGACCTAAATATTGCGACATTATTTTAGGGCATTTCATATCGCTAGCAAATAGGAAAGCAACTAGTGGCTCCAACCAGCCCTGGAATAATACAAACATCTCTATTTCATATGTATATGTATGTTTTGCATGTAATGGAAAATATAAGTATATCCCAATCTTTTTCTGTGTGTGTGATTGGGATTCTTCTCTATGGTAAGACTTTACTCAGAGACAAAAGCCATGTGGTCCTCATTTTCTGGAGTCTGAATTATAAATCTCCTTATCATCTTCTTGCTTCTTTAACAAAGACAGTATAGAAATGCTGTGAAATATGGCCTGGTGTGATTTGTAGTGGTGTTGGCAAGCATGAGCTTGGAAAAAAAACCAAGGGGAATATAAAAAAAAATCTGCATACTTTTTCTTCTTTTTTTCCTGTTAAAAGATTAGTGTGCATTTAACAGCATCCTAGACAAGTAGAGGCAGATCTGTCTTTAGTTTTAACTCACAGTACAACTTCATAAAACATTTCTTCCTCTCCTTTAATCTACTTAGGCCCTTATATTGCAGTCTGAGACATGTACTTAAAGGCAGACACTGCTTTGCCCTGGCACTGCATCTCAGGAGGTAAGGAAAAGATGCATCTCATTCCTAAAAGGGGTATTAAATTGACTTTTAATGCGTTTTAGTTATTTGCCTGTAGAAGAGGCAATGGTTCAGCACATCCCAATCTCACTCAAGCTCCCTCGGGGCTACTGTAGTCTTACAAGGAATTGCAAATAGCTCAGGCTCAGCCTTCTAAATACAACCTTGGCTCTGACTGAGCAGTAAAGACAAGCAGGGACATTCATTCTGGGAAGACTTTTATTTCACAAATAATTCAGAAATCAAAAGAAAACAGAGGCGGAGGGGAAGATACTTTACAATTCTGTATTTAGAAAAAAATATATAGTTTATAAACACACTGCCCCTTGAAAAACATGCAAAAGCACACAAAAAATTTACAAGAAACTTTTATACATAAGAAATAGTAAAATACATCATTTTTCATAGAAAAAAAAAGCAACTCTATGAACTGGCCCTAAATATTTAGACTGCACAACCGACTACATGCACGACTGGAGAATCATCAATCAGCTGTTAGCCAAAGCACCACTGACTTCTTAAAAGGGACAAATTGCGAGGGCTAAGGGGCCCATCTGCTGAGCTAGGATCTGAGGAGGAACATATCTGGTGATACAAGGTAAGAACATGCTGTGTCCTTAAGCTGTACTGGAATACATTAGACCAAGTAATGTTTTGGTATCACAGACATAAAATATACGGCTTAGGACTGGAACTGTCCCACCTATATACGAACAGCTAGCACACATGATTGAAAGTAAATGATAATTCATGACTGCCTTGGAGGACCTGATCTCCCCTAATGCTGGTGGAGGTATGTTCAGATCAATAGCACCCAGGACCTCAAATAATATCCGTGTAGTAAAGTCACAATTTCTCTTTTGTACAACAAATATAAAAATAAACAGATACAGACTTAAATAACATCAGTTTCTAAAAATCCAAACCAGTTGGCTGAAGATAAAAATATGCAATTGTAACTTCAATTAGGTGTTTTAGGAAATTTCTGTTGGAATAATTCTTCCCTCGCCCCTCTTTTTGCCAGGTAGATACATCCTAAATTGGCTGGATTATTCTATGTATGTGCTCTATGCTGATCCTCCAAGACTTTTCTAGAAGAACCTTCTCCTCTTGCACATCTCCTTCCATCATTTTACAGTGTCAATGGTTGTCATGGACAGCATTTTAGAGGTGGCATCCTACTTAAGCTCTCGTGCTTTATGTGCTTTTCAGATCCTCAGGAAGCCCATAGGAAGGACTCCACTGGAGATCTGCTTCATCTACGACACCTCCCAAGTCACAGGAAATGTCAGTACTGTGGCTAACGCTTGGCCCATGATGGCCACGGTTTCATGCCTCAGCATTTAATGAGCTTGCACTGAACCATGTAGAGCGTCATTAACTACCGCAGGCAGAAACAAGGAAATCTTTTCCCACTGCCAAGATCTCAGACCTTTCCAACCAGCAGCTTTTCTAAGATTTGTTCCAGCTGTTTTTAACATCAATTTACCTAGTAAGAAAAAATAGTTAATTCTTTCCTATCTAAAGCAAATACTGTACACCTTGAAAGATGATACCATATAAACAAAGAAGACACAGTGAGTCATGTATCTATATTTACTACAAAGGAAGGTTTGCTGTGCAGAACTCACAGAGACAGTGCAAAGCAGTCTCAACTTTGTATTTTACAAAAGGCTTCTTCCAGCCCAAATTCCACAGAGGAAGAAGCTCCAGCTACGAGACAAACCGACTGATAAATGCAATTTCCTTGTTGATTTCATGGTGTTCATGGAATTAAAGAAGGGTTTAATCATATAAACATTTTTGGTCTCTGTTTTGAAACAGCTTGACGAGATGGCTTTCTGTCTCCCTAGTTTAAATTGAACACAGGCTGAGCCTAAGAGCAGCTATGAGCCATCTGCCAAATAAAGTGAAATATTTTCCCATTTGTTATACAATATTATAATCAAGTTACTGAGCAGAGGGACTATGGGTTTATATGAACTGAAGAACTAAAGTTTACGTGGCCTTCTCATGACTAATGAAGTTACTGGATGTGTGTGCCTCAAAGTAGAACTAGATGCATGGGTACTTCAAGTCGAACGACCCCTTTCAAATGCAACGTAAGGAAAACTCTCCTGCTTTCAAGAGCAGCTTATGCTAGCCTATTCTTTTGGTTGACTTTAATTTCATTCAGAGAGTCTTGGAAGTGCATTTGGATGATTATTGAGACATAAATGATGAAATATTAAATAATATCATCACCACACTTGTGTGTTTTACAAATGCAACACCCTGGATGCCCAGGGCGCCACGATAAAAAGTTTGCATTGCAAGTCGGGTTCTGCAAACCAAATGGGAGAGACTCATCGAGCCCGATTCATCTCATATATCCATAGTCTCAGAACTGCACACACAACGAAGAACTTCACCAAGGTAAAGTGAACATGCTTCATAAGGATGCAACCATTCCTAACAAAAATAAGAGTAACTTTATCACCGCTTGACTATTACAGATAAAACACCCAGCACTGCTGTATAAAACAATACACTGCATTTAACTAAAATTTTACTTCTTAAATGGTACGTAATATAATATGAGATGTGCCAGCACAGGAGCCCCAATTCACTGACTTCTCATAGGTTACCAGGCTTACAAGGTACCTGCAAATGTTTGACCAGCAAACACTAAACCTGCTGTTTGCATTATCCAGTGGCCTCATTTTCTGCAGTGAGGGACTCTGCCACCACCTCCTACCCTGCTCCATCCCGCAGTAAACCTCAACGTCAGGCTGAAAGGACCGTCCTCTCCAGTCACGCTACTTAGCTCGATGCAACGCTCCAGCAGCCTCACTCAGTGTCACTCTGCTAGGAAAACACTCACTTTGTCCTTCTTTTGCACAAAAGAACACCAAAAAAAGACTCAAAACATTCTCAAGGCCAATGCTCTCCCTTGTTGGGGCACGAGGGCCAGGCAGAGGCCACCGCGCCGGCCGTGCGTTGAGCCACCGTGGTTCTGTGCAGCACACTCTCCTGTAAAGCGGAGTCACAACAGTCTGTCATTGCTGAATGCCCCTAGGAAAAATGAAAACACAAGACGAAAAGATACAACGCTGAACTGGTGCCATGAGATGCGAACAGCTGAGTCAGAGCCTGTTTTTTTTTTCTTCTTTTTTTTTTTCTTTTTCTTTTTTTCTTGTTTAATTCCCTGAAAGAGTTTGGCAAGGAGGGTACGTTCAGAGCTGATGCCATCAGAGGAGCCTTCCTGTCTCTCCAGATCAAGGGACTGCTCTCCCAGAGAAAATTGCACCTTTCCCGGGAATTTACTGCTTCACAGCAAAAATTCGGAAAGCATTTCCATCCAAAGGGCTCTTCAAGCTGGAGAAGACAAAGGAAAGAAAAAAGTTGAATATTCTTTACCTTTCAACACAGATCTGAAAGTAGCTCCTCACTTGTCCAAGGTAGGAAGAGGACAATGCGCTCTAGTTGTTTGCATCTCAAAATTGACAGTGACATTGCTAAGTTGGGCCTTTCCAGCCCACCAGTCTGACTAGCTGATATATGCCGACTTCAATATGAAATCGAACACACAATCAAAAATATGAAAGTACAAAGACATCTCACCTTTCGGACTGGACTCCGTTCCTTAAGGAGCCAACATAGATTTTCTTCTTTTCTACAGGCATCACATCCACAAAACCACCCTCTTCATCTGGAATGACTCCCGCATGCACTGCTGTTTTGCAGATACTGGAGCTCTGAAAAATATTTAATAGTTTTGACTAAGTAAGCATCTATATTTTATATCTGCGGACGCTGAGATCTAGGACATTTTCCAGGGCCAAAGATGACTCAAGGAGACCTTTCCAGCCAGCGTCTCCTACTCCTCGCGTCCACACCAAGAGGCTAGTGGGGACACCTCTTTGCTAGTGACCGGTCACTTCTCCAAGCTCATTCACCTTCTTGCTGGAAAAGCAGACCTTTTTGCTAATTAAAACTAAAATGACCGATCATTTGGGAGAGTTCAGGTGCTTCTTTCCAGGAAATATCCAGTGCCATGCACCCATCCAGTGGTCCAGCTTCCAGACAGCCAAGTCATAACCCCATAAGAGCCTGAGGGAAATCACACCCCCCCTGCAAGCTGTTCTTATCCTGATCTACTCGATGCACAGTCAGGAGGAGCGCAAAATACTAACAAAGGATGACTAAGTGCCCGAAGCATCCAGGAAGCAGAGTAACAGCGGAGAAAGACTTATGCATAGTATAAACTTGGCGACCAACCCTCTAAAGGATTTATACATAGCTAGCTCGAATAACAACGAATGAAAAAAAAATCCTCCCTAGCACAGAGAACTGCAGCAGGTGAAAATCCCAAGTCCTTGAACTCCTCGATTGCTTGAAAGAAAAATAAAAAATGAAAATAAAAGCTAAGCACAGAACCCAGAGTGCCCTTGCCAGCGCCGAGGGCAAACATTCCCATCGTGCATGTACAATACAGAGCGTGCTGCTTCTTTCCCTCAGCCTTATATGGCAGCTTTGCCTTGTCCCCTATATATTTATCACTCCGGATCGCCTATCTCTTGGCAGCTCTGGCAGCTTTAATTGCCAATTTGGTATTTTGCTTCTATATATGGTCAAGGGAGCAAGGGAACGCTGCATTTGGAAGATACACCGTGAATTTGCCCTAGTATGCAATGGGAAATCTGGAAAGCTAAAACTGGCTTGTAAAATTAAACCATCTTTAATTAATTTGCAAAACACTCCACTGTGAGACACCCTAAAAGATGTTCTTATCAAAGAATCCCTTTTTAGAATTTTTTTCCAGGACTTAATGTTCTGCTGCTTCCTCAAGCTTTGACCAAAAAGCTTTTTATTCCCTCTCCTACACCCTCACTGTCACAGTGCTGCCACACCACACCAGCCTGAACTTTAGTGAGCTGCTTGCAGAGCCTTTGGAAGATGAGAAATAGTGCAGAAATAAAGGTTCTCCCCCTCACAATCAAACCCATGACAGCAGCACTGCCAACACGGCAGCTCCACGGAGCTCCCGGGCTGCAGAAGTGAACTCTGAGGCACCAACCATAAAATTCCAATACATTTTATAGTGGGCTATAACCATCAATGATTATGGACTAAACCAGCAATGATTTCCTCATTAGTGCAACAGGTTTAATTATTAAGGTTTATTTCTGAGGAGAGCCAAGCAACCCAAGGTGGCATCCTCTGATAATAACAACCTGCCTTGTTGTGCAAGGGGCCCATCCTCCTCCAAGTAATCCCCCCACAGGTGTGAGCTCGTGACAAGCATTAACCACCTCCAGAGCAGAGAGGCCTGGCACTCATGGCAATTATCCATCTTTATCCCATTTTCCACTGGAAAAGTCAAACATGGCAGCTGGCACCTAGATACAATCAATCCCACAGGAGGTACCTCTGAGTATCCCAGAGATGCTCCAATCACCTTCAGTGCAAACCCATCTGCGATATTACTAGGAGTTACCAACACTGCAGACATTGTAAGGCAGCAAAGCACCTTTGAATATATACTTTTTTTTTGTGAGTCACCCCTGAAAGACCAGATTTCAGGACTTATCTCCCTTAGCAGGTGACCCAGACTCTCTGTCTGAGGCTGAATTTTATATCTTCTACCTGCCTCCCCATCAACTGTGTGCCAGCAGAAATGCACACAGCCTAAAATTTGTCTAAAATTTGGCAGTATAGTCAAATTTTCCCTTAAGGCAACACTGAAAAATATAGGCAACATTTTTTCTATTCCCTAGCCAACTGCGTAGTTTCAACACTAATTTCATCCCTGAAAGGGTTTTTGGATACAATTCCCCATCCCCTGCATGCCTTGAACCTGTAAACTCTGCACACAGGCTGTTCTCATGAAAAAGTAATTCCGTCCAGGGGATAGGCCCGGAATTTGGGCACAAACTTTTCCCATAGCAAGTTTTCTTGCATTTAGTTCAGCTTGTCTCTTAGAAATACATATTTCCCAAGCATTTGAAGCATAGTCTAAAATAGCAGTTTAATTTGATAAGTAAAAAAAAAAAAAAAAAAGCCAATCAAAATGCATTTGAAGGATATAAACACATACTAGGATAGTGGTTTCTATGCCCCTTCTATAAAAATCAGAAATATTTCATAAAAAACAGTTCTTCATGTCATAACTTTGTCCTTTGCAGCAAAACAAACTTTCACATGCCATCCTGGGATAATGCAAATATAGAAACTATCTCAGGCTGAAAGCTCAGTGAATCAGATACAGTTTCAGGGACCAGCCAAGCATTTTTGTCACCAGTGCTTGGACTATTTACTCTTTAATTACCAGAGCATTTTGCAAATTGACAGTTCAGAGGAGATGGGAAAAGGCCAGAGGACACCTTTGAAGGAAACACAGATTTGCGCCAGGGCAAATAAATAACTTATTAAATGAGATACCATGAAGGTGCAATTCTGGATGTGAAGCCAAAGAGCCCTCCCAGAAGATTAGCACTTGTCTCATCCTGTTTATTGTCCATTTTAATTATTTCTTGATTAATTCACAGGATCCCCTCCTGGAGGCATTCTGCACACTCAGCGCGCGCTGTGGGAAACGCCTTTGTCCAGATTCCCACTGCTCGGCATGTGCATTTCCCTTGTCAGCCTTCAGTCTTCCAGCTTTAGGCTTTTTCATCATCAATACCTCTCCCTTTGCAATATGTTCCACAGCCACCTCAAATGCTTTTTTTTTTTTTTTTTCCTGCAGGTTTCTCCTTTTTATTTACTTGCTATTTATTCCTTTTTCTACCAAATGCTCACTCTCCTAAAATTTAAGCACTTTCCTTATTAGGCACTTGCCATACTATTGGCAGAGTAGTGCAAAAAAAAAGGTTAACCAAACCCCTTAGGGAGTGGCCAAAGACTTTCTTCTCCCAAAAAATCATATTCCATGCTCCAGCTTATGAAACATGGTCCCCAGGGGTGGGTAGGAAACAGAGGTCATGATTCAGTAAAGGACACAAATCCTCTTGCGTCAGCATGAATCAGGAAGCAACATGCTTGGGATGGTGGGAATCACCTAATTCCCCTCTAAACTCAAGCCTTACTCCATGCTTATCTAAGGGAGGTTTCTCCTCAGCAAGAAAAAAAAAAAAAAAAACAATTTCCCACTTACTACAAGGTCAAAGCACACACAAGTACTGCAAGAAAGCATCAGCAGTATCAATTTGTCTACAATAATTTATCTGCGTGACCATATGTTTAAAAAGGAAAAAAAACTGTCTCAAGTAAAATAAAAACTGCTTAAAAATCCTTTTCCCTATGACTTTCCCCATTTTTTAATATATTTTCTCTGCGCATTTTTCCCAGGAGTCTGAGGAGCGCCGTGACAACACTGAGCAAGACCAGGAGCTGCGACCTGCCAATCAATTCCCAAAGGCCAACCCATGCCTTGGATAGAGCCATCTCGCCTACACTGATCCCTGATTGATCCCAGACATGATCCCATGAGGACCTGAAGAACAGCCCTGCAATCTAGGCCTTGCAACACACATATCTGCCGAGGAAAGGAGCATACTCACATCTGCGTAGACATTGGTGCCAAACACCGGTGCCCAGTACGATGGCTCGTCTTTACAGTGGGCTGGACAATAAATCCTAGAAAACAAGTGATTCATATTTATTCTCTATATAAAGACTCAACAGGAAAGCAAGTTGCATTCCTGCAAAATTTCAAGTGCCTGCATCTGGTCTGCAGGTGGCAACAGTGAATCTAATTATTTGTTCCCCTCAGATGACATTTGGTATTTACTGCAGTACTGCGAATAGAAACCTTTTGCAACCCATAAAAGAGGGATTGATCTTTTATGACATTTTGAAAGGGGAGCTTTCTATGTTTTTGCACTCAACTTTGTGCATGCAATTAGTTGCATGTGTTCGTTCCCTCCACACCGTCGATTCCACCTGCGCAGATCAGCTTTCCAGAACTAAGCTCCCCCACATTTTAAGATGAAAAGGAGAAAAGGATTAAAAAACTAGCAAGTGCGAAAGAATAAAGACAGAGCACAAAGCTGCGCGCCACGGGCAGTGGCTTGCTGAAACGGGCCATGTTGCTTGGCTGCGCCTACCTCGGGCAGTGCGACGCCGGCTTTCTGAAGGGGCACAGCTCAGCCACTGTGGAATAGCAATCCAGCGTCTGCGCTGCGGGAACAAACAGAGAGGCCACTTATTGGCCCCGTTATTTCGGCACCCTCCCCCTCACGCCCCGTGGGAAGACAGGATGGTTGGTGGTGAAATGGCCCATGTTGGGTGATGGATGGCTGGAGTAGAGCTGAGCTGTGACATAATCTCTTAACGTGACCGCTTACAGTGAAGAAGGGTGTTGGGTGGAATGATCATAGAATCATGGAATTGTTATGGTTGGAACAGACCTCAGAGATTATAAGTCCAACTGTAAACTCATCACCACCATTTCTGCTAACCCACGTCCCTAAGGGACTCATCTACACGTTTCTTGAACACTGCCAGGGATGGTGACTCCAACATTTCCCCGGATAGCCTGTCCCAATGCTTCACCACTCTTTCCACGCAGAAATTTTTCCTAATATCTAACCTAAACCTCCCTGGCACAACCCAAAGCCATTTCCTCTTGGCCTATCGGTAGTTATATGGTGTTCTCAAGAATGCCTTAAAACTCTGGCAAAAATGGTTTCTGCTTGATTTTATAAACTTACTTGTGACTTTGGAAACCATGAATGCATTTGAAGGCTTATTTTTCCTGTAAAACAAGCAGGAAAAAATAGATTATTAGCATGCTAGAATTACTATGTCCATATATAAGCAACAGAGGTGGAACATCTTCAATCTAAACCAAACCAAAGACAAGATATTTTTTTCCAACAGTCCGTACCGGAAGGATTCTACACCGTTTCTGGTGGACTTGACAAACGCCGGCGTCCGCCCCTTCCTCGTGATGTCCACCAGGCCGCCCTTGTTGTCCAGGATGCCGTAGTGGATGGCAGCGCGGCAAATGCTCGACGACTGAAGGGGACAGAGCAGACCGCGCGTGAGACGGACCTCGGCCACGGGGCAACACTGGCCGACAACGTCGAGAAGGACCAGACAGGAATAAGCCCACCACCCACTCGCTGCGTGGAGAGCAAACCAAGTACATTCCTGGCTGCTGCTGCTGTAAACATCACCCTCACAACATAACCTTACTCGTTTTTTGTCTTCTAATCACCACTGGCAAAATTGAACATTCAGAGACAATTTAGAAGAAAAATAGTATTGGAAATTAAGTGTCCTTAGGAAATATTCCCAGTTCTCCACAAAATGCTAAAAAACAAAAAATGTTACTTGGAGATAGCAGGTTTATGCAGTCCCAGAGGCTGCGAGGTTGGGACTAATTCAAGATCCACCAGATTATCCCAAACTTTCCTTAGTCACAACTTTTCACAGTGTTTTTAGCACAGAGTTTCTGTTCAGCATAACAATTTTCTATACTACAAAACAGATCTGTATGAGAATTCCTGTCCTTCTATCTCCATGGATTTTAGGATTTTAATCACACATTAAGGGCATTCACGACAAGATCAGTTCCGGAATTCTGGAATCACATTACCTTTCCAGACATTTTTTTTTAATTCACTACAGAGGAAAATGCAGATAATCTTTATTAGCACATTTTGCAGCACCACAGTGGAGAATCTGAAAACCAAACACTATAATAGCTGGCATTTCCCATTTCTGTTATTACCACAACTCCCCACAAATTGCATCTAGGAGCTATTAAAAGGTACTTACACTCTCATAATAAAATGTTCCAAAGATCTTTCCCTTACTGTACAGGCAGCCAGCTGGGCACAGATACCTAGCAAAGATATATATCTTTGAGGGTGGCAAAAAAACAATTCAAGAAAAACAGACTTTGACTCTATTTCATTTAATAGTCATTCCATTCATTTCACGTAATTCTTCCATTTAAAAACAAGATTGCAAAATAGCTACTTTTTAAAAACTATTTCTCCACCCTCCTTAAAGAACCCAACCAATATTTATATTCTGTGGATTTGTTTTTTCTCCAAGTGATAAACTGTCCCGTTCTTTACCGAAACCTTAACCAGAAGTTCTTGATTGGCTGGCAGGCGACAAGACATGAATTATTCGTCTGCCTGGGACAGGACTGGAACACATGAGATGGTTCAAAAAATGACTTTGTCAAAACTTATTAAATGATTTTGGACACCTGGAGCTGTGTCCAAAATTGCTGCAGTTTTTTTTTTCATTATTATTGCAAAAAATAAACTGATTCACTTTATGGCCAAGAAAGCTTTCTTTAAAGAGAAGGAAAGCTTTTTTGCTGGTAAATCCTTTGAATGGAATACCTAGGAATACCTTCGTCAGAAATTTCAACACTAATATATAGGCTAGCCCCTATTTGCAAGAATCTGCCAATTTTTAGACTGTTTTTTCCTGATCTGATCCAAGAGAGACCATTGAAGAGCTACCTGTTGCATGTTGAGCCTCTGCATTTGTCCCTCATCTTGGTTTCACAGGTAATGACTTGTGCTGGGGAAGAAAAAAAATACATATATAGCAAATAAAATGTGAGGTGCAAGAGGAAACATTGTGAGGAGCAGAGTGCCAGACTAAATCAGGTTTGTTCATCTGCAGCCTTTTAAGTACGACACAGGTGTTTGCTTAAATATTAGTCGGGAAAAAACATTTGACAGTGGAAGGCTTTGATTTACAGCCCAAGGTCTGCAGCCAGAGCCCTCATTTTCCATTTAATTACAAGCTCTGAAGATGGTAGCAGATAAACTTGGAGAGGATGTGGTTATTCACTTCCTCTCCATATCTGGATAGCTCTCTTTTAATTAACAGTGATGAGCAAACGAGAATGAAAGCACTAACAACTCCACAGATGACTTCAGAAACATTCCCAAGCAAGGAACAGAAAGGAAAAGAAAAAGAGACTAAAAACAGAAAGTCCTAAAATCCCCAGAACAGTTGTGGCATACAACAAACATTTGCTGAAATGATTCCTGATGCTCACGTGATACGTCAAGCATGACATGCAGAAGGGCATGAGGGGCTTTTATATCTGCAAATTGTCACGCAGATCACCTTCACTTTTACTCAAACCTCCTCCCGCTTGGGTTTTTAATAAAACAACCCCCACTTCACCCTGTGGAGGTGCTTTAAAACTCAGAGGAGCTGAAAGAACAAGATGCTGTCTTACTCATATAGCTGTCCCCGGCGACCTTCTTGGGCTTGACGGGCTTGGTGGGCTTGCTCTCCACGCTGGGGAACCACACGGGCTTGTGCTCTGCCACCTGCGAGGTCTCCACTTCATTGGTCTCATCCGTCTCGGGGATTTGGGTATCCTCATAGCGATAATCTTATTAGAAAGGAGATTAAAAATAATGGCAGCGTGTCAGCATTAGCAAGCAGGGCAGACAGGCCCACATGTTGAGAGAGATTATTTTGCTTTATAAATAGCTGGAAACTTAAAATGCCAAACAAACACAGTGCAGGGCTGCTTCCAAGGCAGGTATCGCATCGGGAAAGCAGCCCTGCTCCTCCAGCACTCGCTCTGCACAGAAAGCAGCATTTACAGAGCTGCACGCTAAGCAGTTGCAATGAGTGTCGCTATTGAGATAACAGAAATTCACTGACATTTCTGCTTTTCCAACCTACTTCCAGCTCTTTTGCTCCAGAGGGAAATTTAAAAAAGACAACAGCAAAAGGGGAACTGTCGCAAACGCGGTGATGACGGATGCCTTGCGCTTGGGTTGGCTCCACTTTGCCTATTTCTAGGAGCATAGGTTCTCCATGCAATAAAAATAGAAGGGCAGAAGGAGAAACAAGACACCCCGTGCTAGGGAAATAAAGCAACTTCATTGGAAACTTCAGCATTAATAGCACTTTTCACCCTCGCTATATAACAACCTTTATTCTAAGGGAACTCCACGTGTTGGAAAACTGTCCGGGATCCCCGCTCTCCTCCGCGGAACAGGACTCGCTGTATTCCCCTCGCAGACGGCAAAGCCACGGCGCAGGGGAGGGGACGGGGCCCAGAGCGCGGGGCGGGCGGCCAGCACTGCCCACCCACAGCGCCGCTGGAAACCGCCGCAGAACATTCCCTTCCCAAACAGCGCCGGAGGACGGGAGCCCTCCGGAGAGCAACATCCACCCTCAGGGAGAGCATGAGCCAAACGTGGGGGAATTTCCCCCAATCGGAGATAAAGCACGGGATATACAGGATGGAAGTTGTTTTTTTTTTTTTTTTTAATTTTTTTTCTTTTTGATTTTTGGGGGGTTTTGTTGTTGTTCTAGGAACCTCCTCACCACCATGGACGTGGCCAGCACCTACCGTTGTAGCAGAGGTTGTTCTGGCAGCCTCCTCCGTAGCTCGGCGGGCACTCGGAGCAGGGGCGGCCGTTCTTGTACGGAGCTTCCCCTATCCAGTTGCCCCTGGAGGTACAGGAGAAACAGCAGCAGGTCAGGGAGGAGTCCCAGAAAGTCTCCACTCTGCCCCTGCTGGGGTCAAGATAACATCGGACACGTGGAAGTCGCCCGGTTCCCGCATCCCAGTCAGTCCTCACTGACGCGCACTTGCCCTTGGCTCTCTCCTTGCCTTTCGCCAAAGCCACCGGAGCCGCAAGTCTCCCAGCGTTTTCTCCAGCTCTGCAGCCAGGCCAGAGCACAGCTCTTTCCATTTAAAAGCTGTCCTAGTTTTCCATCTGGAACCGTTTGCCAGCAGAAAAGCGCATGGCTCAACACCAGCAATGTGAGCGCCCTGGGCTCCCAGATCATCTGGGACCACAAGAGGACTTGGCACTTTCTCCTTGCCCAAACCAGCCATCCCCAAGCCCCCAGCTTGGCTCTGAACCTTGGCTCCTGCCCTGGCCTGGAGACACTAAGCAAAGACCAAGGAGAAGCCGTGCAAGGACAGCGATGCCCTGGTTGCGCTTCCGAGAAGACTTCGTCTTCAGCGTTTACTTAACAGAATTGCAGGTCCTTATGCACATAAGTAACATCACCTCCGTGCTAAACTAATACAAATACTGCGGTGTTGTGCAAATAGATGCAAGTCGAGGATGACTGAATTTTCTCAAGAAAGTCCCCAGAAGCCAAAGGTCTCTGTGTCGCAAACGCGAGGGGCCGGGGCAGGCAGCACTCAGCCTCGTGGGTTATTGCTCTTGCAGCCGCCTCCACGGCCAGGGCGAGCTGAGGACAGCGCGTGCCCAGGCCAGCGAGAAGAGATGGGGCCGGAATGGCAGAAATAGAGTATTTTTCCACGCGGCAGCCCTGCGCAGATGATGCACACAGGAGGCCAGCCTACAAAGGGGGCTGATCCCGAATGAGGATCCCCTTATCCCGCTGTTATCACCCTGTTGGCTCTCAGGCACTTGCCAAGCTGCTCCATTTGCACTGAAGTGATTTCCCTGTCTCTTTTCACTGCTCTGTCAGTGAAACACCTCTCACACTAGCCATTAAACCAGAAAAAGTTAATTGCAGCTGCCAGCAGAAGGCAGGAAACCTCTTCCAGATGGAGCACTCATGGGTTTTACACACGGGCTTCGCCTCTAAACCCGATCAGACCATGAAGCTGGCTAATCTCAGCTGCTGCGGCTGTTGCACGGAGGCTGGCGGTGCTGATCCCGCCATGATCCAGAGCAAGCCGCGCTTGGCAGCATCCCGCCTCCGTCCGCACCACCCCTGCTCCTCCTTCCCATGGCCCCAGCTTCAAAGCCCGGCCTGGCCCCAGCTCCTCATTCAGTTTTCCAGGCTCCGGGATGCAGTCGAGAGGAAAAAAAAATAATTTAAAGCCGCAAGCAGCAGTGCAGACTGCCCGAAATCTCATCGCAGCCGCTTACTTGGGCGAGTAGTTGCAGACCAGGTAGACGGCGTTCTCCCACACCTCTCCC
Source organism: Crypturellus undulatus (assembly GCA_013389825.1). NCBI lineage: Eukaryota > Metazoa > Chordata > Aves > Tinamiformes > Tinamidae > Crypturellus > Crypturellus undulatus. Next base: position 176,519 of record VWPW01017264.1, on the reverse strand, counting down.
CAGACGTTCATCTGCTTGCAGACGTTCACGGCGCAGCCGATCCTGTTCGTCGTGGCCCACACTATCTGCAGAGGCAGCGCCGTTAGGTGAAACGGGCCCCGCTGCACAGTGGGGCAGGGGGAGCATCCGAGTGCCCCGTCCACCTTACCTGGGTGTAGTGGGTGCACATGGACCCCGTGCACCTCTCCGGGCACCAAGGGTTGCATTCATGAGGGTAGGGGTATGTGTAGTCCTTCACCTCGTCGTACCAAGACTGCACGTGGAAGGCTGGAGAGCGGTACCTAAAGGACCAAAACCGCCACAGATCAGAGCACCGGCTTCCACGAGAGGCTTGCAAGCAGCAGCTCCTGGGGCGTTGCAACTGCAAGGTTGCAACACAGTTTTAATAGCTATGCATAAAGCAGCTGAAAAGTTTCTCAAGTTCCATTCGTTGAGAAGCTGTTACTCAGAAAGAAAAAAAAAAAAAATCAGTAATATGGTTGTATGAAGAGGGAGGACAAAAAAAAGTTAAGACTATTTCTTTCCCCAAATTCACAGGCTGGGCTGACTGCATTATTTATAGGTTTGACACTCTCTTCAGATGCTGCTGACCTGAAATGTCCTCCTGGCTTTTCCACTCGATTACAAAAAACGTCTAGCTTGGCAGAAAGGTGTATTTTGAAAGTAAACAGAAGTTAAGGCCTGCCAAACGTCTTAAGCTGAAAGCCATCATGTACCTATTTTACCACAAGGTGATTTGCTAAATCTGGAGGTATCTTTGCAGCTAACACCGTAAGCCTGGGCAAATGGAATAAGCTTTTTCACACTGACATCCCGCTCGTGTTAGTGCAGTTAATGCACCAGACACAATCCCTGCCTTGGGGGTCCCCATGTGCTGCATAGACCTTGCACGAGCTGCATGCAGAATATTGCGGATATCGCAGCCTGGGGCACCACTGCTGCTGCTTGCGCTTATCTGGGGACAGGCTTGGAGGTGCAGTTTCCTAGAGGAAGTCACACGCGTTTTGCATGCTATATCCCCAAGGAGCAAACAGGGTAACCTGCAAACTGCACGTCAGACTAGAACAGCTTCAAAGCCACCGCGTTTTAGTGCTTTCAACGGAAAAAAAAACAGCCAGAAATACATGTGATATCATTACGAACTACAGTTTGTTCTTTCAGCCGGCTCCTCATTAAAAACCATTCATTAGAAGTACTTTAATCTTAATGAAGTCGTTAAGTGAATACTTTCCGAGTCCTATTTTACAAAAGAGGAAATTGAGACAATCAAGTTATGGCCTATTCCTGGAAAAAAAAAAGAGAAAAAGAGAGAGAGAGGGAGATAAATATGATTTCTTTTTCCTCTCAATGATTGCAAAGGGAGCAAGATTGGATGTAACTGCATCAGTAACCATGGCCATCTTGAAAGCTTGCAAGAGAGCCAAGAACAGCCCGATCTTTTGACTTTGTTTCCAATGGATTAACCACTCTGCTTTCCAATCATTTTTTAAAATCTGCCAGCAAAAATGGGCCCAGCTTTTATATCAGGCTAATTTCACACCAGCAAATTTCCATTGCTTTCAACCGAGTTCTACCTGATTTACAGCAAGCATAACTGTATTTCAGCTTATTAGGGTTTCTGAGCACGTACAAAATGTTTATTTTGTGAAACAGACTTAACCTATAACAGTCTTGACAATAGGATCTCAATAATAAACACTTCACCTTGGCAAGGAGAGGCAAAGCCGTTTGAAAGATTTAATGCAGTCATCCCTAGCTGGATTAACAATCCTAGGTTAGAAACATTCCCCAGAAGGATGAAACAAACTGCAAAGTGGTTTTAGTAAGAGAAACTAGGAGCTGGATAAATATTTATGGGAAACATGGTGAGAGATATCCAAAGGATTTACAGCCGTAAGTGCTGAATGCGCAGCAGCATCCAGACACCGTTTCTGAGAAACTCCCGTTTTCTGCTGGCTCCCGGCGTGCTGCCAGGAGCTGTCCCTGAAACAGCCCCGAGGAGCCAGGGTGCTGGGTTCAGCAGCTCGTCCTGATGGGCACGAGTGGCCTTGGACACATCGTGACCCAAGATGGAGAATATGAAGTTGAAGAGCTGGTTTGGTGGGAATGCCCAGCTGAAAGGCACTGAAGATGTTCTGAGATTTCCCATTTCACTGAAGTAATAGTTATTGCTCCTCACCTTCTCTCCCATCTTCCCAGGGCTCTGTTAAGCAGGGACCAGGCAAACTTTTTGCACTGCCCCTCAGGTAGGATCTGTAAACAACTCTCTGTGCTTAACTTGTGACTTCCCAACTCTTACCTGCCCCAGTGAACTGCCAGGTTCTGTCCAATGGACCTGATGAGGGCACTAGGTCCATGATCCCAGATGCACTGCTGAGCCCAAGCATGGGCTGATCTTTCCAGCTCATCATCCCAGGTCTGTGACGGATGGGGAGAGAAAAGAATGGGTCAGTTTGTCCTAATCACACTTATTAGAGAAACCAAGAGCAATCAATGGAGAAAGCGAAACTAAACTACAGGTCCCCATTGGTGTTTGGCCTATCGTTGTGAAACCAGCATATTTTATTGTGCCATGACCTAAGAAAACACTTTTCGAGACAGCCCCTCCCACAAAAATGGATGGCACAAAACCTTGTGTTTTTTGGTTTTGTTTTTTGTTTTGTTTTTTAAACTTCTTGATACCATGCTTCCTTGGAGATGCTTTGCTGGAATAGTCAATGGATCTGGCAGGACCTCCACTCCATCTAGACCACCCACTCCATATTTTTCCAGCCTTAATGTCAGGACATTTCCTGGCTTACCCATTAAATCGTAATTTCAGCAATGGAAGTACTCCTGCACTCCACTAAGGACATAGCTGGATATTTATGGCACAAATTCCTAAGCAATTATGCAGTTACTACACTTGTAACTACCCCCTCTGATGGACACAGTCAGATCTGACAGAGGTGGCAAAGCCTCAGAGCTGTTAAACTAATATCACTTCCATTAAAATAGGCAAGTTAAAATGCAACAGATCCCCTTAGCACTCCCACTGAGAGAAAGACATCAGCATGAGATAGTCCTCCTGGAGTATCACCCAAATATAATCCAAACTAGAGGTCAAATATGACACAAAAGCAAATAGGAAGCCAGGCTTCTTGGTTCCAAATCCCGAGGCCGTATTTGTTTTAAAGGCTAGGCTTGTTGGACGGGGTAGATGATAGCGCAATGTTGGATCTGGTAGATAGTGCACTGACTGACTTCATTGTTTAATCACTGGCAGCTGGTCTATTCAGAAGAGTCCTGAGAGGATGATTTGTTGGGACTCAAATATTACTGCACATTCCTACAAATAAAAACCCGGAGAAGGGAGGCCTCGTAATGATTCTCCAGCTCATTTATACACCACTGTAAGATTATGTCCTTTCTGGACATTTACTATTGTAACTGCTTGATCTTTCCACCTTCTGTCTTCCCCACAAGGAGAGCAATTTATGATCTCAAACACATCCAAGAACGTGTTGGAGCCCATTTGGAGGAATGGAGGGTGTTGAGACTCTCAAGCATGTTATAAAAACACCACATTCTTGTGGCCAATAAGTACCTGAACGTGGTCTCAGGCAGTTATAACCAGGATGGGGAAGGACCAGGTCTCTGGCTAGGACAGTAGGATGACGCAGCGTCTCCTGGAACTCAGTCCATCTACGCTGTCCTCGGAGGGCAAACAGGAGCTCATCGAACCAAGCTAGCAGCCCAAACCCCCAGGAACAGTTTATCATTAAGCACGCTCAGCAACCCAAATTCCAGCAATAGCCCAGAGTTACTCCGGGCTTATTAGCTTTGCTTTGAACTGACCAGTGGCCAAGCAAATTCATGTCAGACTGCAAAAACCCATGTGGACACAGTTCCAACAACAGAGGCGACAAAACCAGTTTCCATTTCAGCCCTCCAACTGAGGGTGTACGGGGTCTGAAAAAACACACACATATTCCAACCTGCGTTTAGAGCAGACTATTGCGATCGTACCTAGACACAGCTTCTTGTGGTGTCCTGATTTCTGCAGCCAGCAATGACCTGCCACAAACCACCTTCCAATCCAACGCATAAGCTACGAAACTCTCCCAAGTGTTATCTACGGTTCATGCTTCAGACCATCTAGCAGAGCATTATTTCCTGCGGCCTCAAAGATGGACATGTTCCAAATCTCCTAATTTAATGCAGAGACATTATGAGCAACAGGCCAGTAAGTTGAAATTGATGTGAATGGGAATTACATCTTTCTTTGATGCCTGTGAACACGAATACTCAACAGACAATTGGAAATGAGTTACGTCTTTGCATGGCTTTGTGCCTGATGAATAGGGCAGCTCGTTTCTGTGGGCATTAGGTTACAAAGTCATCCCATTTAAATTAGAGCTGTTATTTGCTTCTTGCTTCTCAGACATGAATGTGGTCAGGAGTCTGGAATTATTTCAGAGCAATAAGTGTATCAAAAAGATAGATTTCAGTCTCTCCCAGCTATGCTTACAAGAACCTTTAATGCCAATATTCAAAGCAGCATCTAGGAAGAATATGGAAGCCAGAGCTGCAGCATATGTCTGTGTTCAGGCTTTCAAGTCTACTCTGCGACAATCAGGCAAAACTCATGCTGACTATTTGAAAGGCAAGAAGCGCATGGCATGAAATGATTCTAGGCATCAGCCTAAGTTTATATTCACCTTTTCCTCCTTCATGCTGCGGTTTTCTCTTGCCAGACTGCTGCAGTCATAAGCAGCTACCTTGTTTGGAAAATACCAACCCCGTCTACATTAGTGAATTTTTGACTAGTGGTTTTTAAGAGCCTATGGCAGTGTGTGATTCCGACTGATTTAGTCAGCAGACTCTTTTTTTTTTTTTTTAAATTAAGTCCTGGAAAGTTGTAATGCCTTTTCAAAGTAGTGCAGGATATATTCTACATGGAAACATAGGCATGGCATATATATATACACTATACTACAGCTTGTAGGTTCAGATTTAATAAGAATGTGAATGTATCCCACAAGGAGTCTACTTACCCACTGACTAGTTTGTAAAACCAACCCTAGAGCTGAAATGCTGTCTTAAATTACTCAGCATTGGTATGATGAAGTTACTCTCTCATTTTTCCCCACAACTTGGACTTCTCTCAGTCCTGGCAGTTTACACTTAAAAATGGCATGAAATTTCAGGACTGGCATATATTAGTAGAAGCTTGGACATGCTTTGTTAACCCTCACAAAACTATTATCCCACCTTGATAAGGAAAGTCACCATCCTACAGTGAAGAGGAAGGATAGCTACGTCACTTGAAAACAAGCCTTACAGAAACCTACACTGAGAACTACACTGAGGACAATTTCATTTTTTCCATCTTTGAGGCCTCCACATGAGGCAAAATTTCTGCCCTTCATCACTGCTGGAAGCCACCTGACTAAGCCATCTTGAAAGGTCAAGGATGTCTTAGGAACTATTAGATATTTTTCATTCCAAATCCATTAACAGGGAGTTTGTTTTGGTCTTGGCTCTAGTCCAGTGCCATGATTACTGTTATATAAGCCAAACACCCAATGGAAGAGTAAGTAAAGCTGCCCTATAGTTAAGGTAATTTTGTATTTGACCTACTTTTATGAAGATACACATTGCTCCCATCTGGTCTATAGCAAAGTTTGGAACTCACTTTTCATTAACATGACGACCAGTGCTACCTTTGAATTAATTATAGTAACCACTCAGCAAAAGAGTTTCCTTCTTTATTTTTTTTCAATCCACTTTCTCTTTATCCACATGTGTATATGATGATTTTTTTGATCTCTAGATATGTCATGAAACTCACTGTGCTATGGCTCTTTTATTAATAGCCTCCACTGCCCAAAGTTCCTGCTGTAGTAGATTGAGGCTTCCCTTTCCTGGCCCACATCGCTCTCTTTGCCACTTTCAATCACTGAAATGCGTCAGATACAGAGCTGGGAGAAAGGACTTTCAGAAGCAGCGTTGGGAGGTCGATGGCCAAGAACACGTTCTACCCACTCATTAGCACCGCACGTCGCCTGCGACGTTCCCCACCAGAACCAAAGGAAAGGAGAAAACTTTAACTACAGCACTAGAGACAGACCATGCTCTTAAACACGTCCAAATGAGAAGCGTCCTATGCAGGACAAAGGATTAAAGTGAATTTCACGGTCAGAATATACATGGCGTTTCCAAGTCGTATTGGGTAAACACGAATACATGAAAGACTGATTATAGCCCTTCCAAGTAGCACCATTTTATACTCAGCTTCTTTCTTCATGGCATATAAGGCTCTTTCATTTGCCCTAAATCAGCCAGAAAACCACTAGAAAAGCACACTGAGCAAAGACATACATAAAAGAGTAACCATGCTGGATGAGTAAATAGCAGTCGGCCAGTGGACATTCCGCAAATGCAGCCCTTTCAGATCCTCAAAGCCAACAAAAATACATTTGGCTTTCTCATGCTTTGTGTTTACTTTCTGGAAATTAATCAAATCACCTCTTCTCTGGCAAAATGTTACAGGGAGCCGGCGGGATAATGTAATAGCCAGCTGAGAGACAGACAAAGCAGCAGTTCTTCGAAAGGCGTGATTTCTGACAAAACTGAAATGAAAGACTAGCAGAGCGAACACTAAAACGATCCAACGAATGAGCAATTGTCCTTTCCTACTGTCCTCTGCTCTCCCTTCCATTTTCCTCTTCCCTAAAACCATAAAAGGTAGAACTTTCCATTTGCAGCATTCATTTCAGCACATAGCAACAGTTGGCAAACAATCCAATATTATGCTTAATATACTATTTCTTTTAACTTTTAAATATGGCCTTAGCAAATCGTTAATCATCTAATCTGTCAACAGGAGCACACAGTTGAAGTCAGGCTAGCTTCTGTCATAATCATATTTGCACACTGGGAAAAGGCACAGAAAATATTATTTGCCTACATCATTTTCTGGCCCCACAATATTTTGAAGACATTTCAAAAATAGCTCAGAGTCTGAGGAAAAACTATTCATCCGAATTGTTGATGGTGAAGGCACACTTCATACTCCTACTTGAGTGTTCTCCCTCTGAAGTGGCAGAATACATTGACCAATTTTTTTTTTGTTTCCTTGAGCTGTGAAAAGCCAGTAGCTCTGATCCACCTAGCCCTGAACTCCACTGGAGCCTTTCCAAGGAGTTCCATGGATCAAACTCATTTGGAGAGGAGGCCACGTTCCTTATGGCTTGTCCATGGCGCCAGGCAGGCTCCCATCAGTCCTACAAACACTTGGGACACCAACAACCTGCGGTCACGACGTGTCCCGAACCCACAGGTGAAGCCTTCAGCGTTGGGCAGGAGGGGATGGCAACCCAAACCTGCCCATCATAAATTTGGGCTGAGCAGACTGCGGTGGTCCAAAACAACCGTTGCAATGGGCTGAAAGCTTTGACAAGGGAGAGCAAAGGTTAAACACTAGGGAAAAAATTGATGCTTTTATGACATTAAAGTAATGGAACAACCTGCTGAGGCAGGCTATGGAATTGCCATCTCTGGAGATACATTCAGGGCAAGGCTAGACAGTATTTTATGAATAGTGGAACCAGTTCTGAAACTATGCGGTGGACGGATGAGATGACCCATTAGTGGTCTTTTCCAACCAAAACAATCCAATGACCTAAAGCATCACTCACTGTGGACTGAAACTGCTCCAGGAAATCTCTTGAGAAAAAAACTTATTTTAGAGGAAATTTGCTACAATTCTTTCAGCAAAAGGGAAACTAAACCAAGTTTTTTTCTTTTTCTTTTCTTTTTTTTTTCTTTTCTTTTACAAGAAGTAAGACAGTTAGGTATCAGGAGTTAGACTCACCATATATTCCATATTAGAGGCTGATGGATAAACTTGACCTCTTAATTTATTGTGGAGCATCAATATCTCCTGTCTGTCTGAAAATAAAATGGCTCTCTTGGATCTGGCATGAGGCTCCTCATCCTGATATTTACTCAAAATGCTCTCCAGGTGACTCGAATTGGGCAAAATAAAGCATTCGGCTGCTGTTGTCAGAAGCAGTAGACATCCAAGAGGCAAGATCCAAGGCAGGGCAGGATTCATGGCTGTAACAGAAGCTGGCAAGAGTGGAGGTAAAGCTGATGGATGTGTTTTTCAGTTTCCTCCCAGGGACGTCTAGCTCAGCGCAGGCCTGGAACTGGGGGGAGACAAAGTCAGAATAATGCCAGAAAAAGTTGCCATGTGCTCAACCTCGAAGGAAGCCACACCACTTGGGTCTTTTATTTGCATGAGGAAGAGCAATACAAGCAAAGTCTAACCAATTATTGTCCATCCTCATCTTCCACTGCAGGAAGGCCTACACAGCTCCATACATGATGGGAAACCAGTTTATTGTCCTACCCCCCTACAGAATTCCTAAGATGTGTTTGACCTAGATCTCCTTGGAACCACCAGGAGCGTCCGGGCAAGCACAGGGAGGTCACAGGTCTGCAGGTGAGCTGTCCATGCAGAAGCTTTTTAGGTAAAGCTCGTCCTTCATACCTGCACGGAGGAAAGAGGACTGAAACTGCCATGCGATGGAAATATGATAGGACACAGCAAAACTCTAACAGGGCTGCGCTGGGAGGGAGGGTTTGCTGGCGGCCCAGGCGCGGCACTGGAGCTGGATGCGAACGTGCCTTACTGCAGCCTTCACACGCAGGAGCTCCAGATAATCCCAGCTCCAAGTCGTGCCCCATAGCGGGCAGGAAAGGGAGACACTTGCAGCTCTTTCCTCAAGGAGGAGACCAGGGACACACAAAAGGGAAAGCAGATTCCGCAGCGAGCTGGGCGGCAGAGGTCAGACGCGATCGAGAGCTCTTTCTGCAGCCGGGCCCTGTCAACGCGCTCGGCCAGAGCGGCTGCCAGCTCCGAAACGAAGCTGCTGTGAGAAATGTCACCGTCACACGAGAGAGCGGAGCGGCTGCCGCGGACACTGCTCCGGCGCTGCCGGGCGGGACGAGGAGCGGAGCCGGAGCCGGACCTGGCTGAAAAGCTGCTGTGGGTTTGGATCCCTGGGCTGAATTTTGTCCCTGTGCTCTGCCTGGACACGTGCTGCGCTCCTCCAGCTCCACCTGCCTTTCCTAACCCGCTCCTTCCTTCCCGTCCCTCATGTACCTTGTACATCCCAGCCAGTCCTACTAAGATCCGAGGTTTCCAGAGGGTAAATCCTTGCTGTTGCACATCCCTAGGTCACTGAGTCCTCCATGTGCACAATTCCGGAGCTGCTGGATGGGCTCAATCCACGTGGGTTCGGAAGCATCCGTACAGCCCACGGGGACCAGGCGAGCGCAGCTCCTCCCTCCTCAAGCCACCCTTTGGAGCAAGGCTCCCCGTCTTTCCTGCTAGGTGAACACCTAGCTTTGTGAACTCCTTTAAGAGACAGATATGCAAAGTGGCAGGGAATGAACCCCAGATTAGTGGAGTTACGCTGAGTTTCAGCCCAGTGTCTGGGATATATCCAGGCTGGGAGGCACCAAGGGAGGTGCAGGGCTCCCCCATATCTGCAAACCCCCGGGTTCACAGGGTGACTGTGAGCCAGCCTGAAGCAAACAGTGCTTTAACCTCTCCTCCTCCTCGTGGGCATTTGCTTCTCCGTGGGTGCGAGCCTGGCTCGCTAACCTGGGGGCAGCGCAGGAAGGAGACGGAAAAAAACGAGCGGCCGCTGTGCAGACAGCCTGACCCAAATTCAGGGAACAACCCCTGCGCCGAGGCACTTCCCCGAGCGTTTAAAAATAGCAGCTCCGCCGCGGCCGCGCACAATGCGGCCATTTAGCGCAGAGCCCAGCACCAAGCACGATGCAGACGTCTGTCCCCGCGCCTCCCCCGGTGCCCTGTGCCCAGGTGCAAGGGAGCGCTCAGGCTCGTGTTAGAGCTCAGCACGTCCCAGCACCCTGCGCAGGGCAATGCCCCCCGGGCGCGATTGCCATTCCCCAAATCGGGGCAGATAGGAAGCTCCCTAATTGCTTTTTCATGTGATTCGGTATCACTCAGGGAATCTCGTCAGCTGAGAGTCAGCTGAGCAAGCCGGGACCGCTACTGCAGGGCTCCACAGGAAGCACCAGTGCAGCCTCGCTCCAAAGCCCTTGATCCGGCCGCCAGGTAAACATCTGGGAGCCATCAGGAAGCAGTGAGTCGGCAGAAAGCGGCTCCGGGATACGCTCCGGAGCGGGCGGCGAGGGGACGAGGGGCAGGCGAGATTCCGAAAGCTGAGGAAGTTAGAAAACGGTACTGGACTTCGGGGGGGCGGGGGAGGGGGAATAAAGATTATTTTTAGAAAGTTATTTCCCAGACTGATGGACAGTGTCTGGATTTCTCCACGAGCAGAAGAGCTGGTTGTGCTTAGTGGCTGGCAGGGAGCACGGGGCTAAGCCACGGGCAGGCTCCTTCTGCATTTGATTACGTCCTCACTTCACCCTAATACCTTGTGGCTATTGATCTGCCTCACTGGCTAACTGTAAGAGGGTCTTAACCCTTGGATATGGTGACATTTGCAGCAAATCCAGCCAGGGCGCTGTGACACTATGCAGGGAGCAAGTAGACAGTGCCAGAAAACGCGGCGGTTAGCAGAGGTTGCCAGCAAAGCCTGGGATCAGCTTCGAACCCGTGCAAATACATTCAGGGATAAACCCACAAGCTGTCTCAGGCATCAAACCTGAGGCGGTCTATTTAAGCAGGATGCACACACATGTACAGCTTTAAAGAATTGCTCTCTTGGTTTCAAAAATAGAAAAGAAAACAGTGAAGCAACAAGTTTTGTGATATGGGATATAACATCGTTTCCTCAGAGCACACTAAAGATCCAGCAGCTTCCAGGACATGGACAAAACACCCACATCCCTGCTGTCCCCCACGGCAGCAGGACCCGAGTGGGTGACTTCCTACGTAAAACACAGCAAAACCTGCACATAACAGACGCAAGAAGTGACACCACCACAAAAACATCCCTCCTGAGCTAATTTCTAGAGCAGAGCTGCATAAACACAAGGCTGCTTGGGATGACTCGCTGTTTCCATAAGTAGCCAAATATCCGAGCCTGCTGCAGCATCCCGTAGGTATTTGTATAAAATCTGCTCCAGCACTAACATCCTTTTCCCATTCATTCCAGATTAATGCGGAGCAATCCTGAATTAGTCACTGCGAGGTTCACGTAGGTGCAGTTCAGGCAGCACTATGGTATTCTATACTGTGCATGCAGCTCATTGGAAAAGTTCTTAAAACGCTGCAAGCCAAACTGAGACACTTCTTGCACACACACAAACCCCCCATCTCAGAAACAGGGACTACAAAACTCACCCTTACCTTGCTGAGCACTTTGAGGTTGTGCGGAAGCTGCAGCTGCTGTTTGCAGAAAAATGAATTATAGACCCAAAACCCAGGAGGAGGAGGAGGGGGAGAGGATGCAGCAAGGCTTAGGAGCGCAGGGAGCGCCGGGGCTCGGCTCGGCGGCTCCGACCAAGTGCGGTCTCACAGAGCTCCCCAGTGGTATTTATGCTCTCCAGGCAGAGGACAGCGCTGGATCATCCCGCTTGGCTTCGGGCCTGTTCTTAATGAAGGAGCGGGGGGGAGGAAAAAAGGGAAAAGAGCAGGAGGCAGGAGCAAGAGCGGGGGAGCGTCACTGCGCACCTCGGGGCAGTTCAAGACGGTCATTGGGGCGAGCAGCGCTAGGACCGGCCTCCGCGGCTGTAACACAACACCCGGCCAGGGAGAGCGGCGGAGGCGGCAGCGGGGGATAAAAGCGGGTTCTTCTCCGGCGGCAGCTGCACTCGGGCAGCGGAGGAGCATCCTCCCGGCCTGACGCCCGCCCGACGGGCTCCGGAGGGATGGAGAAGGCAGGAAAGGGGATTTCGCAGGGCAGCTCCCAGCTGCCCGTCTCACCCGCCAGCTCCAGCTGCCTTCACGGGCCGGGGGAGCCACCGAGGACGAGAGCAGAAGGTGCCGGAGCATCGGGCACCGCTCACCTCCCTCAAGCGTGTCCAGCGCCCTGCAGCCGCACGTGTGTCGCCGAGTTACTCGCTGCTAGAGGAAACGGTTGCTAAAGGCAAGCGGAAAGAGCCTCTTCTTGTTTCGTGGTTGTTTTCAATAAACAGAAGAATATGCAGTGGGGTATCCAGCCCCATCGATGCCCAAGCTCCTGGTGTGGAGGGACACGGGATGGAACCAGATGCGTTGGGGCCAAACTGGGATCCTGGGGCACAGAGATCCTAGGAGCTTTCCCAAAATACTGTCCACTTTTGTGTTTAAGTTCTTGGATCGGTCCTTCCATTCTTCTAAACAGTAAATATTTATTCCTTTAAGCAAAACATTCACCAGCCTTATTTACTGTTTATAGAAGGGAAGCTTGTGTGATATTCCCCCAAGGACGTAGCCTTTGCTGCCTTGCTCAGGCTCCAGCAGCCTGTCAGAGGCAGAAGGACATTTACCAAAGGTGTTAAACAACACACAAGCACATAAGCGAACTGTGGAAGCTGATACAGCAGTGCCACAGAACCCCCTTAAGCCATATCTGCCACCACCTCTCTGCTTATCCCATCTCCATCACCTTTTTCCAAGGAGAATCCTTGCAGAGAGAAGAGGGTTTCAGCACCTGGCCTGTTTCCTGCAGTTTCTGATGGGCATCTTGGTGAATCGATGAGCTGGGTGACAGCTGAGCAGGGAGCCCTGGTGATGGTTCCCTCTGATTTATCCTGGATCACCAAGTTTGCTCCCTTCGCTACCTGAAGCTCCCAGCAGCTTCCCAAGCCGCTGCGGGTACCAAGGGGCAGTTCCCGGAATCCTCCGTGTCCCACCGAGGCCCAGGTCCCCAGGGAGTCTGGCCCCTCCAGCGCCCAAAGGAATCACATCCAGCTTTGGGGCCCTGAGTCATCTGCCTCAAAGGTGCTCTTCATGGGAATTACCAGAAAGTTGAATTAGCTCATTTTAAATATCACGTACCAACATACAAATTATTTCCAGATTGTGGAGAAACTTGGCATTTTGCAATCCCCACAAATGCTCCTTTGGGGAATTAATCCCTGTAGGAAGGTCAGGGCTGTCTGAATTCTCCAGCAACCCAATTCCTGCTGCTTTACAAAGATCTGATTTATTTATTTTTTAATACGCACCAGCACAGTTTCACCATACAAACCATATTCAGCATGGAGCTGTTTTCAGAGTGTAGCCAGAATGAGACAACTAAAATTCCTGCCTGTCATCTTGGGGCCATTTTCAATACGAAACGACCAGAGATAAAGCGTCTGCTGCCAAAAATATTTTTCCTACCCAATTCCACTGGTGTCGGCTCTAGAGCATCCAGCCTGGCGAGCACCATGGGAATAGTGCCCCTGGGATGAGCAGCTTTAAGGCATGAGGTCTGTCGCCTATGTGTTTTCAGCAGCTACAGGAATACGATGATAAAACAGATCATTGCCAATGAGTAAGATGAGTGTCCCAACTGTCGCATGTCACGATGACCTTCCTACCGGCTTTATAAATTTGTTTAGGAATTTATGGGACTGACTTAGTGTCCTTTGCAGACGTGACAGTGACTGCTCCAGAACTGCGCCCAAACCCTCAGCTAAGCTGCTCTTCCCTGCCAGCGACAGAGCGACCGTAGCTCTTCGTGAACGAGTTTATTCACTTCGTTTCGTCTCGAGTCAGCAGTTTCAGGTCATACTTTTGGCCAAAGCCAAAACAATCAGAAGTTACTTTTAATCATTTGGGGCTATTACTGTCTTGATTATAACTTCTCCATTTCATGTGTGGTAAAAGCCACATAAAGCGGGCTGAGTAAATAAGTACATATTAGAAGAGGAGCCTTTTAAAGTAATAGCCCATGGACATGAGCAAAGAGGGATTTCACTATTTCACTCCTAATTGGACGTGCAGACAGCTCGTCTTGAGTTTTGACTCAGACTAAATTCCACCCTATTTTCTGTTCAAATATTAGATCCAGAAGAAAAGCAGCGTCCCACGAGCTGCTCTGGAGCATCCGATGGGAGAGCAGGATGCTCCGCTCTTAGCCACGCCGATGACGCTGCTGTTTCCAATACACAGAGGCTGCTCCAGAGCAGATGAGTTGACTGTCAGGGATAAAATAAGAAAAAGTCTGAATCACTAGCTGGCGTGAAAAGAGGCTTTTAACAGATTTCCTCGCAAATGCAACCGATGTTTGGCGCTGTGAAGCCCTATCTATTCCTGTTATACTTCCATTTTTGGGAACCTCGGCCCAAATCGGATCACAACAGGGGTTTTTGTTTCTATTCCTTCTTCTTAGCCCTGACCATAACAACAGCCTACATAGACAGGTAGGAAGCAATGGAAGCAGGATGGAACTGGAGCCCACGTTATTCGTTCTACTTTACAGCCTTCAAGGCAGAGCAAAATCTTCATGATCAGCCAGGTGGAGGTTCTCCAGGACATAATCCGTACAGTTTTGCTCTGTCCATCCAGCCTGTACATCCAACAGCTATAGCCAAAGCAGGGGACATCTTTTAGCGAAAAAGTTGAAGGGAGAGAGAATTTGCTACCATTATTCCCCGCAATTGAACTTCCCCCCCTTAAAAGTACATAATTTCCTTCTAATTTGGATTTGACTGTCTCAGTCTCCAGCTGAACTGGAGAGGCCTCCCACACTCAATGCCTTTTCTTCAAAATGGCTATGCCAGCTCCATGCCGACAGCCCGACAGAATTTGTTCCTTAAATTATTTATTATAAGGAATGTTTTCCCAAGCTTTAATCTCCTGATGCTATGCTGGAAAGCAACTCTCCACAACCCACCGCTCATTCCCCCTGCAAAAACCTGTGATCTTTTGTCAATACTCAGATGAATATTTAGGTTCATGAGACAAGAAAATGAGTAAAAATTTCAGAAAAAATATCATTTAATTTTGGGATCACATCTCACCATACAGCTAAATACCAGTGAATTGCAAATAGCCAGAAACCACAAAAACACCCCCCACACTCACCTCACTATTGCACCTCTCCACATTTCCTGGTTATATCTGTAATGCGAGATGAGGAAATACTGAAAAACTACCTTTTTTTTTTTTTTTTTTTTTTTTTTAAATATATGAAGCATCCAGCAGAGAAAATACAACAATACTAATTTGACTTACATTTTCAGAGATTTTATCTCCCCAGAGAACAGGCAAATTGCAATAACAAGTCCTGCAATGGGCAGCTTGGCTGTGTACCCTCCGACATAAATTCTTTCTGAAATCTTCCAGGTCATTAAATAAATAAAATAAAACCTTGCAATTACCCGACTCCATTCCCATCTCAGGAACATCCAGTGCATGGAGAAGACTTGCTTTTCCCTTGCGTTCGGAACAAGACGAAACCTGCAGGAGATTTACTGAGGTGCTGGATGCCCCTGACGTGCCTTTGGCAGCCGCTCTGGGGCCGGCCGGGGTGTCCCGCGTGCCGGCACTGCCCTCTACCGCGGATCCGGCCGCCCCCGGCTCCTGCTGCAATCTGGTTTCCAGCGTGAACCTGCACTAGCGCAAAGCAAAGAAGGGTGACACAGTTTTGGAGCTGGAGTAGGACCCAGCAGCCGTCGTCACAAGCGCTGCGGTGTTTTCCGTCACCTGAAGCGCTTGGATGTTTTCCATCACCTAAAATGCTCGTGCCCCTGATTTTGCAGCTCGTAGTAGGTGTAGGATGGGCTCCTATCACAGTGGCAGGGGACAAAAGTCTGCTCACAAGCAGCCCGTTATAGGGGCTGATTTCTGCAGACCAGACGGGTCCAAATGTCTGCAATGCTGCACATCTTCCTCCTTGCTACCCCATCTATTAATCACAATATTTCCTCTCATACCCATCGATGCAACTGCGCAGATCTAAGTGCAGGTCGCTCAAGTTCTCTGGGCCTCCTTTTCCCCACGGAAAATTGCAGCTGCAACATTTTTGGCTGGGAAAATCATGATTTTACAGGGCTACCTTGCAAGTCGGTGGTCCTGGAGGCGCTTGGACAGGCAACTTTCGTCACTGCACCCTGTAACTGATGTGCTGTAATAGCACAGCCAAACCTCACAGCGATGAACACGACGGCTCAGCCACCTGCGCGGAGCAGAGCAGCTCACGGCTGCACCCAAGCGAGCCCCGGGCTTCTTACCTAATGCACAAACAAAGAAACTACTAGGGAAAAATACACATACACACATCAAAAATAGGGTTTTTTTTCTTTTTCTTTAAAAGAAAAAAACATAATCTGTTGCAGACAAAGCCTTTAAGACTCAAAGGCAGCCAAATCCCTGTTTCGGAACAAAGGGAGGAGTTTAATACAGAAAATAAAAATTGTGGTTATTTGTTAATGTCAAACTGTTGCCACATACTTTCTTGTACTTTTCCTTTGAGTAACACACTGCAAAAGACAGATTTTAGCAACAAGTGCAATTGTAATAGCCTTAGTGAAAAATTAAAAAAAATAATTATTACAATCTGACCGACTTCCATTTCATTCTAACAGAAGATTTCAACACTCGCTTGCCACACTGCCTATTACTCATTGCCACTTCTTAAAAAAAGAAATTACAAGTTGCAACCTGTTCATATCAGGGGATCTACAGAAGTCAGACCGCTGAATGGTGTTCCTGCAGCACTGCTTCTAAGACCATGAGCTCTTTTACGACTTCCTCCGATTCCTCAGGATTTAGCGTAGGTCAATGTCACAAATCAGCTTGAGGGAAGCTCCCCAACTTTGTACCTCTCTTGAGATCAGCTATGAGAAGCAACGATGCTCTAACCCCATTAATCACACCGCCGGATTTCCTTTCTTTCTCCTCCCAGTCTTCGCTCCTTCCTCTCATTCTCCCTTCCCGCTTTGGTCCTTTTGAAGATATTTGTGGTGTGAGGTTCACTCCAAACCCTTCCTCACTAGCAGGCATCCACTCAGCTTTTGAAGTTGACAAGTTGCCTAAAAGAGCAGAGCAGCATTTCAAGATTCACAGGATGCCTCACCTCCTAACACAGAATTTCCTTTCCAAAAAGGTAACAGAAACAGACCCCAGGTAGCAAAAAGCCAGATCTTGTTTCAAGACAAACTTACCTCCCACGCAATGGGGAAGATGCAGCAACTTCAATCCCACGGCTGCTGAGCAACATGGCTCAAAACTCACCGACCACCCTGTCAAGTCAAAACCAGGTATTGAATAATATTCTAATTACTGATTATTGGCATTTTTTGTCTCATAGGCTGGATAATTTGGGTTGCAGTTGATGTTGATCATCTTTTCACGCTGCCGTGATTGTTGTTACAGGCAAGAACTGCTATGCTCAGCTGTAGGAGTCCCGCTGACTCCAAAATGGTCCCAGCAAAGGCAGAAAAAGCCTCCCGAGAGGAGCCAGATTTTCAAAACGCACTTTGCTATAATTATACTGGTATTTGGTATATTCTAGTAAGCCATGTTACCAGGAATGCAACTTTTCACGACCCACTGGAGATGTGGGTAAATACCAGACACACATCATTCCTCTCACAGCCGCAAGGGAAAAATTCTGCAGCGCATAAAACTATTCCAACCAAGGTACAAGATCCCTACGTATGTATTTTTTCCAAAAGATTTCAGGCAATGCAAGAGCTCACCCCAGTGCACAGCAGCCTCTTCTGCACCAGAACATCTCCATGCTAAAGCTATAACGCACAAGTAGACTTTTAACCCAATGAAAAAAGATTATTCTTTCTTGTTTAAAACACCCGATTTCATTAAAAAAAATAATAAAACTTAACAAAGGAAAATCCCTTTTAGCATTCTTGTTTTAGTTGCATGGTACTTTCACAAAGCTCCTGATGAGGGAGTCAGGAGCTGCAGAGATAAGCACCCACATACAGCACTAAAAAGCAGCTCTGTGGACACTCGCAGCTCAGCCCCAGCCATAAGCGTGCAGATGCAGAGGTGTATCATAAGGCTGAACACAAAATAACCAATTTTCTTCTCCAATCAACCTTAAAATTGCAGAGGCTGGGAGAGACTACTAGCTGTGATGAAACCAGGCTTGAACAACCTCGCCAGCTGAGCAGAGAACAGTAGTTTTACTGCAGAGATTTCAAAATCTGGTTTCTTTCCCCTTTGGAACAGCTGTTCCCCGATTTCAGCTTTCAAAGCAGAAGCAATGTCTCCATAGCACCGGCTCTAGGAGAATTCCCACTGGGAATCCCTGGGAGCACCAGCCCTTGGGTCTGCCTCCCTGGCCTGGCTGCCTGCCCAACGTGGCAACAGGCCTGGTGACGTGCCAGGTTTTCCTGCTGCTTCCAAATGGAAGAGCTGGCAGAAAAATCTGTAGTTTTCCTTGGATAGAAAATTGCTCAGCAGCTGTTGGAGTGTCACCAAAACAACAAGAGCGTCTAAGTTGCAAACTAAAAATTAGAAAACACTAACAAAATTTTCTGGAATTCGCTGGTTACCAAGTAACTACATACTAATAGGCGAAGCAATATAACAAGATATCACAATCTTCTCTGTATCGGGGTTGCGATGCAATACACATAGTTAACACTGGCTAACAAGGAATTAAGTGAGGCCCTCGCAACTGAGGTCAACACACAGTCCCTTGACCCGAACAGACAAGCCCAGCTGCAGGGCGAAACCCTCCTGCTTAGGGCAGGACATACCTTGTGAGAGCCAAGACCTGCGACCGTGCGGCAGCGCTGGGGACACTCCGTGCAGAGCAGCGACCAGCGAGGCCAGGGGCAATTCATATGCAAGTCCCAGGTGCCACCTCCAGCTGGGCCCAGCAGCTGGAAGCTGCAGCCACTCTGACATTTCCACCTTCTCCCAGGCAGCAGTCCCGAACAAGCTTCCCTTCTTTGTAGGGTGACTAAATTGTTGTTTTATTTGGGCAGGAAATTTAAGAGGGAATTCCACATAAATGGCCAAGCTCTCAAAGTTGAGACACTTCCTTAGTGCTTTCTTAGTGCTTTTCTTCAGCGTTTTTTCCTTCTCTTGACAATGTTCACTGCGTTTCATCTAAGGTCTGCCACTGTGCCTTGGACAGCCAGACAATTAAAAGGCAAAAGGAGAGAAGCAGTTAAAAGAAATACTAAAAAAATATTAGAAAACAGTATAAGAAAGGTTAATGCAGCTAATTTTCTTCCAAAATCTTCAAGAAAAAATACGATTTCTCTACTAAACCGCCTTAGAAATAGAAAGTGATTTCAGAGAATGGGCAGTGTAACCTCACTGTAAAATGAAGTGACATTTCTACAAGCACCTTGTAAAAATGCTACACAAATTTTCTATTAGGAGTTTCCAAGGCCAGAATTCACACTTGAGGAAAAACAAAACCCACGCACACACCTTAAACCAACTTTGTGACTTTTATTGATGGGCGACAACTTTATACTTCTAGATATCACTAAACTGTGTACAATTAGGAACTCAACATTATAGGAAAGCAGACAGCAAAATTAAACAAAGCAGACTTAAAGAAGTATCAATCTTAATTATTTTGCCCATTTTTTAATTTCATGTACACAGAAGCAAAAATGCAGTTTGAAATTTCTTAATAGCAATAAAGTTACAATCACCCATCTATATAGACTAACATCTTAACTCCAAAGATTTGATCTGCAATGTGTACTTAAGCAGTTTCTCATCGCACAATTATTAAAATGTGTCCTCCTATTAGGAACCAGCAACTCCGCATTTTGTACGTTTGTACATTTTTTGAAGCACATAGGACCATTTCCATCTCATACACAGATCGGCTCATATTTTACCACTTATCAAAAACTATTGGGGAAGCAGAGAGCACTTTTCATTTTTTTATTTTTTTTTTATTTTTTACTTAAGTAAAGATAAAACATTTTCACAGAAATCTACAAGTTCTGTTGCTGGTGCAGGGTTTTCTTCTACTACGCAATTAGAAAGTGGAAAGTGAATGCAAATCCGCTTTTATTATCTTAGGATTCAGCATTAACTCAGATTTTTTTTTCTTTTTGTGATTCACGAGATTTGAGTCCTTCAACCTAATGACTTCATTCTGTCAAGTCAACAGCCTACACAAACCATGTTGTGCACAAACCCAAGGTAGCTTCCTTTTTCACTCTATCCCATAGTTGCAAGGGAAGAAAAAAAGAAAGGGAAAGAAAAAAAAAAAAAGATTCACTCAAAAGAGCATTTACAGGAGGAGGAAGAGTTAGTGATAGTTGGCGTTCTACAAAGCGGGGATGTTGCGCACACAGCGTGGAGGGGGGTCACAGCAGGTCCACTCGGCGGTAGTATAGGAGGTAGGCTGTGCGTTCGGCCGACGGCTTCACCACCTGGTACTGGTTGATCACCTTGACCGCCTGGTCGTCGATGCGCAACCAGCCGTTCAGCCCGATTTGGAAGACGTCCGTAGTGTAGTGGCCACCGGTCGCGCTGTTTCCGTGGTGATAGACAACTGCAACGAGAAATTCGTGATGTGGAGACACACGTTTCGGAAGACAAACCTTTTTAGTATGATTTACTACATTAATTAGTAATTTATAATATTTTAGTATAATTTGAATTAAGCCAAGTAGAAAATACTATAGCTAGAGATTTTCGAGAACTTATGAAGTAGATCTCAGGGCAGGCTACATTTGCAATTACAGATGTTCTAGATGTTTTATTCACTAAGATTAGCAAGTCCTGGGTGATATTAGGAACTTAATTAGTAAAAAGTTTGCATTAATAGTTTAGAATTCATTCCAAAAGCTCAGTTCTGTGGATGAGAAATGCTAGATTAATAGAACATCATCATACTTTCCCATAGAGAGTCAGAAAAAAAAATCAGAAGTTAACAAATTTGCTTCAAAACCCCTTATATATACACTCTCCAAATTTGCCCTGTGAAACCCACTATCAGTAAGAAAATTACACTGCCAGAAATTATCCTGAATTTCCACAGACAGGTATGTTATTCCCTTCTGTAACCTCTGCAGTCACAAAACTGGATCCAAACCACCAAGTCATGTAAGGCCACAGGTCCTGGCACAGATTCACTGGCGTAAAAAATAAGATCTCCAGTTCTCCAGCTCATTATATTGCTCTGATGCCAACACAAATAAGCAGGTGTAAAGCCCAAACTGTGTATGACTCTAGCAAATTAACTCCTGCCCAGATACTGTTTTCTTCCATATTAAAATGCTTCTTTAAAATTCCTGCACCAGTTTCCAGACTTAACTACCAATTCAGGTCTTTCATATACATTGCAAATACTCTCTTAAAAACATTTTCTCACACAAAAATAATCATCCCGAAATGAAGCTTTTCCACCCACAATGTGCTATTCATGCACAGCCAGCAGGTCTCATCTTGAAGGTTCAAAAAAGATGCAAAGCCAGCATTCAAACAGCCATTTCAAAAAACACTTGAAACATTTATCCTGAATATCTGATGCTTAGTTATATTACAGCTAGGTTCCAGCTTCTGCTAATATTTTTTTCAGGATGGATATCCTACAGAACTGTATGCAAGAATGAGACCCACAAGTTATTTCACTCCAGTTTTAAATACAGTATTTTATATAATTCAGGGAACTTCAGAAACTCTAAAAACCTCTGCATGCAGAAATTGTTTTGTAATACAGGAAGCAGAAGCATATAGGTAAAGTACCTGCAAAGAGCCGGTAGGTTCTTTGGCCTTTAAAAATTTTACTTTTCACACCGGGAGATAGTAGCTCTGGAAGAAGGAAGAGACATAAAGACAGCAGTTAGCAAGTTTAAAAATTCAATAGGGATCAACTATTTCTAACAGAAACCAAGAGTAATGAATGAGAAAGTTTAACCAAAGGGAATTCTGTAACCTCTACAGAACTGTCAAAGTTATCTGAACAAAAATGTTTATGAAAGTGTTTAAAACTACTGAGAAAAAATACTGAAAAAACGAGAGCAAAAGATCAGGCTATCTGTCTTTTCTTCCTTTCGTTCCTACTCGCAGAAGATGACAAAACAATTTCAGGTTCCAAGTCTTGTAACAGCTGTTTTTGTCAACTAAGGTAGATTAAACTTCTTGTAAAAATGTCATTCTTTAGAAGACATTTTAAAAGAGAGTATTAAATAAAATAAACAGGTACTATCTGATAAAGTCACATCTGCTTAAGGTGTGACTAAACTTTGCCAAACAAAGCATTCAAGACATTAATCCCAATTATTAAGTTTCTAGGAAAAAAACTCCATGACGAGGTTTCTTGTGCAGAAACCTGGATGCTGGGAAAGAGAACTGAAACATGATACTCACACAATACTCCCTGGGAAATGTAACATTCCTGCCCCCAAAACAGGGAAAAAAAAAAAAAAAATCAACTTAAACATTTTTACCTTTACTAATTTCCAGATCAACAGGATACTCAATATTCTTGATAAGCTTCTGACATCCGCCAGTTTTCTCATACACAAATCGCTTGAGGTGTAAAACGAGGACAGGAGGGAGTTCTTCTAATGTCACTCGTCGACTGATCTCCACCTAACAAACAGAGAACAAAGATGAGAGGAAATTATTATTTAGCCACTCAAAATGACTCAAAGTTCAATGCAAAAAGAAGAATCCCCAGTACAGAGCAGGGAATGGGAGGATGCTGGCACACTTCTGCGGTGGCTTAAGCAGGTCCCATTCTCCTCCCTCAATAACCAAGCTGGCAGTGCAGGAGGACATAGAGCTGCCCCCTCTGCTGCATTCAGCCAAGCACATAGGCTTAAACTGCACATCAGTGCGGTCCTGCCCTCTCCTGAAAGACTTCAGGATTTGCAGGACCATAAAGTAGAACCACTTTTTCCAAACGCCAGCGAGCAAGTGAGATCGATCCACAGACACCAATGAAGCATCATCTCACTCTAAACATCCATTTTCATTTAAAAACACTACAATCAGATGTATTGCTATATGCAAATTCAAAATCTTAGTGAATTTTATGTCAAAAAAATATCCTGAAAAAAATCAAGCAAAATATTTCACATATTTTCAGAGGATTATTTTTTCTCTGTTTCCAAGGTCCAGCACTCGTAAAGCATGCAATTCAGACAACAGCAAAAATTTTCTGAAAGGTTTTGAAGGCTGAAATAAATTTGTACACAAAATACTGTACTAAAACAATCAAACTAGAAGGGGTAAGCCTAATATCACTTAATTCAATAATTAATATTAAGATGAAAAGTTTCCTCAGAGTAAAATTACTATCTGTAAAGTCCTATGTATGCCCTACAGTCATTGTGTTCAGTATTTTCACTTCAATCTGTAATACAAGAACTGCTACTTTTGACAAAGTGCTTTTGAATAAAGATGTAAAAGACATTGTGTATGCTTATACTTCGGCACAGATGCTAAAATATAAACCAGACCAAACCTCGAGCACCTAAATTGAACACCCATTTTTTCCAAAGCCCATAATTGAACACTGAGTTGTCAGCAAAGAAGATAAAACCATCTGCAGCAAAAACCAAAAAAATGAAAGACCAGCACAACATAATCCATGTGGTAAATCATGATGACCTTGCATTGCAGACATTTCTTCCACATGGAAAACAACTGGGGAATAGTTCTCTCACATTCACTCCTACTGGGCATGCAAAGCAGGCAAACTGCAGCTAGTGGGACATAAGGAAGAACCATGAGGGTGAGGAGCACTGGAACAGGTTGCCCAGGGAGGTTGTGGAGTCTCTATCCTTGGAGATATCCAAAAGCCACCTGCACAGACCTTGGGCAAGACACTCCAGGAGACCCTGCTTGGGCAGGTATTTATTTGTAAGCCAAGATGCGCATTAAGGAAAAAAAAATCTAAAATTTTAATATTTGACTACAAAAAGTGGTCAATAAAACACACCTCTTGCTTGGTTTTTGTGGTATAACCTTGAACAGACTCTCTTGCCACCAAACTTTCCAAAGCATCCTGAACCGTGCGTATCTTGTCAGACTGGATGTCCAGTTGTAGGGTGAAGAAAGGTTGCAGTGTAGCAGACTCCTTGGAGCTCTGCTGATAAACAACAGATCTGTGGAGACAAAATGATTAAAAACAGTAATTTTAAATATAGAACCTTCAAGTAAGTACAGATCGAAGTGTCTCTCAGTAACACAATTTACAGTTAACTGAAAGCAGAAACAAACACAACCATAAAGCTGTTATGCATGAATTTCAGCAGTTTGAATCCACTTTAATGTAAGTAAAATGAGCCTCACATCTATTAACCACATACAGAAAGGGATTATATGTAAATTGGTTTATTTGTGGAAGGATTAAAACATTTATTGGATAAGAAAATATTAAAAACAAGGCTCAACTTTGCAGTCATGCATTTGAAGAGATTTACCTCTGGACTCTGCTTTCCCCATAACAGAGAGTAACAAAGAAATCTGAAAGCACTCATGAAAATGCACAAAGCAAGCAATGGAAATGAAATTAACCTGCTACAAATTAGAACAAAAGGCAAATGCAACATTTAATCACTAGCATTCCTGAATTTCTATCTTGAGCCTTCGGATAGTTTTAGCTTTCTAAATTAAAAACAACAACAACAACAACAAAACTCCTATGTATTTCACAGTAGAGTACAGCACAAGCCTGATTTAGTAAAAAGCCTTAAAGTCTTTTTTTTTATCAAAGCTCACCATAGACCTGAGGTAACTTAAGTAGCTTTTTTACAGACCTGAGTCTATAAGGTAAGTGGCTTTTTTAATGTAATTTTTTTCACTTTTATTTAAGTTACCTCAGGTCTATGGTGAGCTTTGATAAAAAAAAGGCTTTAAAATAAAGTTTTAAAGTAAAATTCATGCTATACTTAATTTCCATCTCAGCTTGGCAACTGCAATATTTTTCTATGCTGCTAACCACAAAATACTTGTTTTGTGGAATACACACTATTTCGGGAAAGATGTCTGGAAACTAGATGGTTTTGCTGCAAGGCACAGAACACTTATACAGAAATCCAAAACGATGATTCCTTTCATTTTAAATCATTTGTGATCATGCTAGATTTCTGCAGCTGTTTTGGATTGCCAGCAATGCTATCTACTAATGTTTATCTGGTTGTTTATCTTACTGCAACGATTTCAACCGAATCCCGATTCTCCCACTGAAATACTCAGATTTTTAGTGTTTCATGAAGACCACTGTCACAGTATGCTTTTAAACTCTTGGCTTTAACACTACCATCGGAAATTTAATCTCTGTCCAGGACTGGCATTTCCTTTTCTCCCCATCATTTTCTGCGCCCAGACTTTGTCCCTCTGCTCTTCTGTCCAAACACAAATTGGAGGCTTTTGTAAAAGGAGCATGGTGAAGTCCTGCAGCATGAGAACACACTTCTGATTTTTTATTTAGGAACTTTTAGAGGCTAAAAATAGTTAAAGTTCCTAAATATTGCTGTTCCGTAATATTGCTTTACGAGATGAGTGTACCCTTCAGCAGTGCAATGACGCTGTGGCTAGGCAGACTTTTACTGATTTCAGTAAATTTATTGAAAACTTAGAACAAGCAAATATAGACAAATAATTTTTTATTTTGAAAGCAATCCTTTCATTAAAAAGGCCCAGTTGTTTTAACAAAATGGGTTTATAGATCCAAATAAGTCATTCCTTTCTGGTCTTGTTTAGTGTCTGACTGTACCTTGAAGCTTTGGAGCAGGGAGCTGCAACTCAGGCAGCCATACGGAAACTTCTCAGGATCACGTATGGAAAGTCAACACACAAGTTCAATGCCTGTACCCCACACTTCTATTAAAATAACTACTTTGATTCAAGCAATGCCCTGAACACCATAAAGCCATACACCCTATATTGGCAAATACACATCTTTTAGAGGAAAAAGCCTATAAAAACAGTGGCATCTATTTCACACTTGAGCACTTCCTTCTTGGCTATATCTAAGGTCAAAACCTTCAACACACGCCAAGTACAATGTTCCAGTTAATAAACCCTCTACTGTATAAAATTTGCTCATTTTGTATACATTTCCACATATCCTTAAGCTAACTATCATTTAAAACTCTAATCAAAAGAAAATGCTATCAATTCCAACTGTTTTGAAGCCATACATTAAAGATTTAGGTAATAATATGAATTAGACTCTCACAAGCTAATACTAATGAAAAAAATATTTTCTTAAATAAGGACTTAGAATTTAAATTTTAACATTTCTTGAAAAGATGCACAGAAATTGATGCGATAACAATATCTTTGAAAGACTGGTTCTGTACAACAAAATCACTGCTTAGATTTACAAGCTGCTTTTAGACAGGGGAAAAGGTATTATTTCCATAATCATAATTAGTTTCACGCACTGTAGGAATTCTGCTTCATTACAGATCTGTAATAGTAAGTTTTCAAGGAAACGTATGGTGGTCATTACATGTTGGGTGATGCTTAAAGCAATTGCAACACTCGAATGAACTGACGGTGAAAGAGATACAGGCCATGCTGAGAAATCCACTTTTATTTCCTCAAAGCCAAATGTTGCCCAAATACAAACACATATTTGATTAATTTTCTTAATAAAAAGAAATTAAACAAAACATTGTGTTTAAAGAGTCAGAGGTACTTATGGAAACATTCAGCAGACTAACTGCATTGTGAGCTACAACTGGATAACAATTACTTGAAATTCACACAAGCTGAAAACCAAAAGGCACTCCAGTTCAGTAAGAAACTAGATTTTCACAGAAATGTTCATCAATGTGTTCAGATTTAAGCTTTTCCCTTAAAAAAAATTACAAACATTCAGGCAATTATGCCTAAACAGACATGCAATGGACATTTAAAACCAAGACGATTCAATCCACACTCTTCCAGTTGTTTTATTTGATTTTTCTATTGCTGATTCTTTCATTTGGTGGACTTCCCCATTTTGTATTCCAATTTTGTATTCAGTCCTTCCTACCCCCACCCTCAGCCTCGGAGGAGGAAGCTTTCCAACAGCTCAACATGGGATACTGTTTCTGCAGTAAAATGAGCGACCTAGTTTGGAGGCTGAAAAAAAATGGGTGTGGTGGTGGCAAATGTGAGATTGGACCTTGTGGCTCTGTTGCGCAGTGCAAGTTTTTCCCTTTTTCAGTATAACCTCCAATTTGCTTCATTTTTGGTCATTTTCTACAGAACACTGTCTTCTATATATTTTTTTATCAAGCTCACCTAGCAAACTAACGGAATCTTATGCCAATCTAAACAACTCTGGCTGTGATAAACACACTAAGTGTACGAACAGTTCTTCGGCTATGTGAATCTACCGTCAAAACGGCATTTCATCAATACATACAAGTATCCACCTGCCAATTTCTATGGAAATATAACATGTTATTTTCCAGCTGACTCAAATCCCTGAAGAATAATTTCAGTGCACTTCACAGGCAGAAGGCACTAGCCTACATTATTCACACCTGTGAATACCTGGCAACACAAGGGGTCAAATACTATCAATTAGATGTCTGCCATTAAAAATAATTCTCCAGTTCTACATTTTTGTTTTGAAATTTGTTTTCCCCTAGTGTCTCTTCTTCCAGTGCCTACTTTCCACACTCCTCTGACATCAAGCCAGAATATAAGTATTGTCTCACATTCCTTTCATTCCCGTAACAGCTTGTACTGCTTCGTATTTTTCCAAACTACCTTATTTCATCTTTAACATTCTATTTATGAACTATTATGAGTTTCCTGATTCTGGGAAGTGCCTTAATTTTCCTAACTGGATTCAGCTCTCACAGAATCTCACTATCCATTAGTATCGTTATATACAAAATGAGTTCAGAACCCTGAGTATAAAGTTCTTTGGAATTCTTAAAATATAAACAGGCGAGGCACACATATCTCAAATTCTTCTTCTGTATCAAACGGAGGAGTTTTGCTCTCAATCTCAGAGAGATTCAGCCTATAAAATAAACCACAGAGTGCTTTCTGTCCATGCTCTCTGAAACCATCTTCTGAAACCTCTCCTCAGTGGCAGGGCTTCCTGGGAGGGTGCTAACCTCATGTGGACAAAAACTACCACGTAAAACTTTCTCCTACTCAGTGGTAGAAGACAGCCAATAAAGCAGAAAAAGGTTATCTGTGAAGGCAATGCAACACACACTCTCAACAGCTTTTACTAAATAGCACTGTACCTTATATGACCCCCAAAAATATCAGTAATTGGAGTCTGGACAAAATCAGCCTGTCGAGTGACTGATGATTTGTTGCGAGGTCCTACTTGCTCCCACTCATCCTCACTGCCTTCACCTTGTTCATCTTGCTCCTCCTCTTCATGAACAGTCTGTGCCTCGGGACCATTGGAAACTGAGAGTTCTTAAAGGGAAGAAGGAAATGAACACATACCGATTTTTATATATCAAACGTACACAGAAAGAATTTCAAAGAATTAAGTTTTCTGAAGGCTCAGTGAGAGTTTTTAACAATGTTCCAGCAACACTCACAACTGGAGATATATTTCTAATCACAATTGGTCATCAGTGAGCTGTCTTAACAGACAAACTTTTGTAACACACAAAAATATACATATTTTTATCACTAAATTTACAGGGTAGAAAACTGGAAAGTTATGTTATTCTAGAGACATAATTATGCCATCATTAAATATGATTCCTTTTATACATCAATATTTTACAGGAAAGCAAAGAGAAGCAAGCATTTTCTTTGTGATTGCCAAAGTCAGCAGGCCATATAACGAACACAGTTAAGGAACAAAATATGGAATAATCACATTATACCGTAAAAAAATTACCCCGCTAAAGAGAAGCTGGATAAGTGTTCTTTTTTCTATACTTGAATAAGACTAAGAGTATTTTGATTCATTTTTAGTAGGATGCCCAAATAGAAAAGCCCTGTAAAGTGACATTTTTAGGCTGCTTGCAAATCCCAGTAGTTCTTGCTCTGGATGTCTCTACCTTCGTCAGTAAGACACTTCTAAAACTAATTGGTATGTTCTACTTTAAGTTACATAAATTAACCATTAGCCTAAGGGTTTGCTATTCAGAAGAGCTTACTCGACAGCCGTTTAAAGATCAGTGACCAACTATACTGATATATGTTGAACTGTTCCAGAGAGCTCCAGTAAACAATCAACACTGGAGATCTGAATGGTAGGAAAACATATGCATGCTTAAGACTGGAGGGGTTTTTGTTTTCAAAGTTCTTTTCAGAAGGGTGCTTTAACATTGGAGGTAAGTTGTAAACTTGACTCATTTTACCCTCTGGCCAAATCTTAACAAAATATTATTTTAATGTCCTTCTCGAGTCCTCTAAAAGGTGGTATTCTGTCTTCATCTCAATACCTATTTGAAACACTGCTTTATACTACAGAATATCACAAAATGAGAAAAAAAAAATCTTTACACAAAACTAACTTTCATTATGTGGAGAGAGAAGTTTCTTTAAGGTCAGCATTTCTTCATGAAGTCCATTGAGGATAAATCCCAAATATTCTTCAGCATCCTCTTGTCTGCCCTGAATAAAATATTTTTTCAGTAATTACATGACATTCTCATACTTTTAAGAGTAAATAAAAGACACTGAACTTGTGGTTTTCCTATTTTACCAAGTAGTCAAAGGCTTAGATAGAAAGTCAAATAGAGTCTAAATTTTACTCTAGCAACAGTCCATTTATAAAAATTACAAAGAGAACAAATACATTAATTGCTAATGAGCCATGGCAGCACATACATACATACGCTTGACCTGGATTTTGAGCATTTTTAATTATCATTTTTCTCAGTATAGGCTGAATATAACATACAAGTCATTGAATTGGCATATTTTTTAAAAATGCAATTTAAAATTGAAGTTGAAAACCAGACAATGGTTCCAAACATCTTTTGTTTGGATTTAGTTCAACTAAAACTAAACCTGGACTATTATTTTCAGGTCTTTGTAGACCTCCAATTATCTCGAGATGAATCCCAATCAGAAGCGAACAATTGCTCACTTCTCTGTTTAAATGTAAATTAGTACAATATATTCTCTACAAAAAAAAGATAATATACTGCTATTTTATTGCAGTCATATTTTTGTCAGTGTTCTGACATATTAAACTGCCAAAATTATCATGATGAACACAGCATAAATTTTCCAGTTCAAAGGCTGTTTAACTTCATTATAACAAACAAAAAGCCAACTGCCTTTAGTTGTATTTAGGCACAGAACTATTTTATGTCTCAAGTTGTTCTAAAAAGTAGCTGCCTTGAGATACAATTACAGAAGTCTTAAGAGATTTGTAAATCACACCTTTTCTGAAAGGCTTGACTTGATAACTGTCAAAAGTCTATAAATATATGTGGGTTCAAAGGCAGCTCCTGGTCGGATGTCTCTCACAATTTTATCACCTAAAGCTGCAAGACAAAGAGAAGCAATATTTAAATAAGGAACACTGTGGGATTGTGAAATAAAAACTTAAAGGTTAATTAGCAGTATATCAGAACGATGATAAATCCTGTTTCTTCATTAGTTAGGCAATAAAGCACCTGAAAAACATGTCTTCTCAAAACGCACAAAAATGTTTGACCATTAAGGTTTATTTAAAATATAGTCATCAGCTACCATTAACGCACACATCTAAAGTTTCAGAATTTTATCAACATTTTTTAAAAGTAATGTTAAAATATGAACAGCATATATATGTTTTCTACATTAGACTTTAACACTCGCTTTACTCATCGGACTTGGAATCCAAAAATATGTTTTATTAACAGTTTTACTATTATTTTAACCAGGTGAGTCAAGTTCAGTATGCCTAAAATGCTAGTCTTTTATCCATAAACTTTTCTTAATAATTCTTGCATTGTCCTACATTGACTCACAGAGGGTCTGGAAAGCTGAAACAGCAGGTAGCACTCCCTTTTTACAGTCAAGACTAAAAACCAACAGAATACAAGAATATCTATAACTATCTAAAAGAACAATTTTCATCCTAAATAAATTTTTGTACTTCTTTTCTATTTAAATAACAGCCCTTAAATCTCTCATATATTTGTATTTCTAACGGATCACTTTTCCTCCCTGCAGCAAAAAGAACAATAGTTTGACAGAATTTTCAAACTAATGGACACCAATCTTGAGAAACTATTCTTGAAAGTTCCAGGATACAGTTAAAATGACCTAGAAGTAAAGCAAGTTGCATAAGACAGTACGATTTGTTTGACAGAGGAAAAAAACTTAAGCTGCAAACCACAGAAATGTCTGAAGCATTTGGAAGTCATTGCAACAAGCAACCCCAGGATATTTCCTTATAACATAAGCACACTCCTGAAAGCATTTGATGCCGGTAGTAAAACAGATTTTAGAGATAAGAAGGAAAACTACAAAAAAACTACAATGAAAATGCTCTATTCCTTACTATATAGCCACGAGTGATGCCAAATGCATATTAGTGAGAATAATGCACTTTCAAAGTTTTCACCTTGCAATAGTCCATAGGGTCAGGGAAGAAATTAAAGCCTAGGTCATACATCTGCAGGCAGTCTCCAATTGTTAGAGACCATAATATGGCCCGTTTTATTCTGAATGAATGCCAGGTGAGTACTTAAGATACATCTGAGGATAAAGTTTAGTAAGATGGTAAAACAATAATAGATGAAGATATGTAAGGAAGAAGCCACATGATTTCATTAGAACGGGTATGTTCCTAGAAGGCATCTTAACAACTATCTTTTTAAAAATATATTCTTACTGCACTTGCAGGCTTGGTCTACCAAATAGAAGGAAAAAAAAAACATAATGAACAACATCTTTGAGTTCCTGATATTAATTATCATTAATGAAAAACGTTGACAAAAACTAAGGGGAAACTGTAAATTTTCAAGGAAAACTAAAGGATTAAAAAGCCACAGAAGGGCTCAAGCACCAGAATTAAAGCTCTCAGGTACAAAGCACAAGGCAGATCCTTATCCCACGGCCTCCTTATCCTATTTTGAAGACTCTTCTCCCCCTGTTCCCACTCACCTTGTTTTGCTTTAGGAGGTACAGGCATATTAGTGAACTCATTCATTAGACGAACACTGAAACAGAATGGAAGGAACAACTAGACATGAGCACAAGTTAAGACTTAACAGGGCAAATAAGATTAGCTCATTTTCATTTCCAACAGACAAAAATCCAAGGATATCATAATAAAGTATTAATAAGTTCAGACAAAAAAATTAACATAATTATTACCAATAAAATAGTGGTTTCTTGCAGCTCTCATAGTTCACTTTTGAAACTAAAATGCTATTTAAAAAGAATTCTCATCAGACAGGGACCAGGAACTATTTTTCCACAACTATGGAAGCAATTGTAAAATGCTAATAAGCTCTTATAAAAGTCAAGCATCACAGAATACCCAAGAAGCAAAAAAGACTTCTGGATAACAATTTTAACCAACTACATACATATTAATAAACACTCATTTGTTCCACACTTCACAAGCTTAGACAGCAGATTTTTTTTAACAAGCTACTTACAAACTGTCTATCATTGGTGTTGAGGTACACGGCCGTTGGGATTTTGAGTATATTGGAATGGACTTCATTAAATGATACATTGGAGGGCAAGCAACCAAAGCTTGCAGTGTCTATGCAGTGGCATTAAGGAAATATTCAGAAAACATACACTGTATATTTAAGCATATTTAAGCTTATTAAAAGCTACATATTACAAATAAAGTTAAGTCTTTATTATGTACCAAAGACTAGTTCAATAACTAAACTGGAACTAATGGATGGCTTTCTCATAGTGTTCAGAAAATATGATAGAGAAACTCTGTACTTTATAATATGCAGTGTTTTCACCAACAGTTTAATAACTTCAGATACTGTAACTAAAGGTGAAGGTATTGTTTAGTCTAGGAACTGGGATGACAGCTATTACTGAGAAACTGTTCAGCAGAAAGCCACCTATTCACCAGACTGCTAAAACAAAACCTAAGAGGAGGAAAGATTACTCTAAGGGTTGATTCCAAAATAATCATGAGTACACACAACTAGAAATTAGAAGGTTTTCAGTCCTGAGACAATTAGTGTTCTGAAATATTTTGACAGTAGTAACAGTGGTAAAAATCGAACCAGAATTATTACAAGAAATAGTGAAAATGAAATCAGGATTGAGCAACAAACTTCAAGGCAATCCTGGACACTGGGTTCAGCGACTCAAAGTCTCCCTGGATTCTAGATGTAACATTAAATTCTTTAAAGGCACAGAATATGGGAAAGCATTTTCACGAACTACTTACCAAAATAAAACAGGAAATCAAATATATATAAAATAGAACACAGGCATATTGATTTTTTCAAGGTAAGGATACAGCATTGATGTAGCACCAGTTTCCTTTGTTGATCAGTCCTCGCGGTTGCAAAGACACTGGTTTATGTATTAGTTTTACATTCTCCAGTAATTCTGTAGAATGAAAAACACTTCATTTAGCAGCAATAAAATGCACATGCTCACCCTCAAAACAAATGTTTGTCGATTCATTACACAATGATGAAAATCAGTTATCAAGATTCCCAGAAATTTTAGCAAGTAACTTTTAGCTTCATTTTACCATTATACATACTTCAAAACAGACACATTTCTCTGGCATTTGCACAGGAATAATGCTGATATCAAAAGAATTAATTCTCATTTCAAAGTTTAGAAGAACTACTTTAATTTTTGCTTTATTAAAATGATATTTTTTTTAAGCTCTTCCTACCAATTTTATGGAGCACTTGCCTCCTACTTCAACAAGATCGGAAGTGGATACAAGAGTCTTAGCTTACAAGCTTCAACTTGTACTACCTCACAGAAAAACACCTTTGTGAAAACCGGTTAAACTGATGTTAATATGACCTTCAGAATAGTATGATTTTGTTGTTGTTTTAAGCCTTCTAAAAAAGGAAGAGATCCTAAAATACAATGATTCTTACTGTTTTCTTGCTTTCAAATACTCGAGCAATGGCACAAGATTAAAAAATGAGAGACCAGGACACATAAATCTGTCACAGTTGTAAAATGAAGAGAAACAGAGAGAATCCTTCCTGGAAGTATGAGCTATTATTTGGTACCTAAATAAAACTGGCCTCAAGAAAAATTTTTTTTTTTCAAAAGTTGGATCTGAAATATTTTAAATCTTAAAAATAAACACAAGTACACAAGAAAGAAGGAATAAAGCTAGTAAGAGTACAAGCATATGCAATCATCTGTCTGAAAAGTGGGTTATTTATTTTTATTACAATAAAACCTAGTCCTTTAAAGCCCTCACATGCTACATTTTGCACAGATTTAATAGCTTTTCACTAGAAGAACTGTCTACACAGATGAGGCAGCACAATAGGAAAAGCAGAGGCATAAAGAAATAAAACTGAGCAGATAAGGTGGTAGTATTGCAAATAAAATCTAAAGTCCATTGATTTTCAATCTTGACCTATGAGATTGAACTTCCTGCTGACGATACCAGTTTTGACCAAATTGAAACATGCTGAGACTTGTAAAATATTTTAAACCGGGTGCTTGTTCAAATATTTCACAATAAATAGCTTATGTAGTGAAGTGTTAAAACAGTGGTGATCCCCACATATACAATCTGTTATTATAATTTAACACTATTGGAAATTATCATAAAAAAGAAAAAAAAAACTTTTAATGTCTATCAATAACTTTTAAAGTTAACTGTATTTTTCCCATGTCATATAGCACCAGGAAAAAACACAAGTAGGAACTTTAGCATCCTCTTGTGGCCATAAGACTACTTTGTAAACACCTAACACAGGGATTTTTTTTTCCTCTCAACAGAAGGAACTTTTGTTTACCTTAATTATATTCAACACCATATTTTCATACCACATCCAACATCAACATATTATCTAAAGGAATTATTACAAGACTACTGGAAGAAAGAAAAATACACATATAACCAAGACACTTTTCTTAAAATTTCTCACTTGTTACAAATAATGAGCTGCCAATCAGAAGGAATATGAACACTCTTTTGCTGATACTTTGTTGTAAATCATGGTTTTCATTTGAAAACACACATAAGAACAATAATGTGCTTAGAAATTAATGTAATTAGTACATTTTGCTAAAACTGATTCAACACATGCTGTTATATGAACAGTAACAGAGGTAGTTTCTTAGCCAATGCAAATTTAGCACAGTTTAACAAGACAGAAATCATGAAATTATGGGCTTGATGATGGAGAAAAAAATTATTTATTACAAGTTATCAACTGTTTTTGACGAAGTATAATGTAGGCATTAACATCACAATCTTCCAGCAAAATTTAACACATAGCTGGAGACCGTTATCAGGCACTTGAATCCTTCTTCAAATCTGCACAGAAAAGTGCCAGAAACTGAACCCTGCAACACCCCTGTTCTACAACCACTTGCTTTACCACTTAACTGACTTGAAATAGGAAGTATTTTTCTAATACTTAATGCTGAACCATTTTTACTATGTATTAAGCTAAATAATTCTTGCTTTGTTCACTACAGCCTTGCAGAGCAGAACACTGCTCTTTCCTATGCATTTGTTTTACGAATTTGAAGCATACACTTACCAATGTCAAGCATTTCCAGATCTTTCATTTTTTTCTAATTATCATTACCAAGCTATTTGTTTCTTTCTAATAACGCATACCTGCATTTGTTCTGCATATCCTTGCACACTTACCTTGACTCCCTTCCTTTTAATTTAAGACCTTTCCAGATGATTCCACATTTTAAACGGCTATGTTCTTCAGTTAAACTGAAATTTTGCCACTATAAGCAAATTTTATATTTACTATTGATTTCACCACCCATATGCATAATGGAAACATTAAAAAAATCTTTTTTAGACTCTTTTGAATCTTTTTCTAAAGTTACAAAAATTATTCAAATAATAGCTAGTTTTACAATCACTTATTTCATCGACTCGTTTAGAACATCATGTAACATCCTTGCATATGAGGATGGTAATAGATATTAAATATGTAGCATATTCAACCTGAGAAACGTGTGTGTGTGCGCGTGTGTGCGCGTGTGTGCGCGTGTGTGTTTTTAACGTATGGGCCACTTATAACCTTAGAAATTAATTATTAAAATGTTTGTTCTACCACCTAAATTAGGCTATCACATTTATAATTGACAGTCATCCCTTTTAAACATGCAAGCACCGCAGCTGCACTTTTCTACTATCCTGAAATCCCGCAAGAGTCTTCCTTGATCACTGCCAAACAAACAGCAGTGCTACCCAGCCTGCTTCAGGAGTTCCTCTTACTCATTTAACAGCTGTACCAGTAAAGCCTCTTGCAAAACACTTTAGACATTGCTAATATTAACTGTACAGCATTTTTTCCAGCAAGTTTAACATCACAATTAAGTATTTTAAAATTATTTTCTAGTTCTTTTTTCAGACTTCCTCTTTAAACAGTAGTTTTGCCACTGTCAGTCTTTGGAAAAAAAAAAAAACTTTTACTTTCACAGAAAAGTATATAGATCACGAAGAAAGGATAAAATCTTTCAAACATGAGGACTAAGAAGCCACAGATTTTTGTAAGGTGAATCACATAACATTTTCAATCAGCTGTACATACAGTCCTAAAGACATGCATGAAAAGCTTTAACATTGCCTGTGAGCCAGCAAACCCCTTTTAACAGTTGATGAAATTAAGTCACAAAAAAGCAATCTGTAGATTGTTTTCCTGTCTCTTGAAAACCTATTCTAAGTAACAGCTGTACAAGGAAAAAAACAGAAGATTTGTCAATGTTTCCTGCCAAACTCAAGATATGTTAGACCTGAGATTTTACCTATGTTGAGCACCATTTACACTGGTGCATTTCAAACTAGTGGATTCCCAGCAAAAACAGATGCAAGTGAAAAATCCAGAAATGAGGAACTATTTCCCAAAGCAAAAATAGACAGTATTACTATAAATCAGCATGCATTGATGTTAACCTTGGCCAAAGATCTAAAATGAAATTTGAGCAGAGCAGCCTAAACAATCTGCCTGGAAATAATATATTAAAACTCCTGTTAGCACCTTTTTTTGGTATGTGTAAGCACTAAAGCATTAATGTCTCCATTTTTCAAATGGTACTGATTACATTCAAAAACAGTCAATAATATGAATCATCTCTGATTCCTTTTTGATGGGAAAGGATCTAAACTCAGATTATTCCTCTGCAAAAACAGAGTCAAGATGGGGAAAAAAAGAAAAAAAAAGTATAAAATTCATATTGCCTTTTTAACATATTATGGGAAAAATAGAAAGCTCTGCCCCCACCTGGTAGCAAAAAAATATTACAAGAAGAGGTAAAATCTTGAAAATTAACTTAATTTTCAAAGTGGAAGCCACTTGGGCAAGACAGTATGAAGTCTTTTCACCTAAACTAAGAAGTTCTTGGCTTACAGCTGATACAAAATAGTTCACTACCAAATGATACTTTATGATTCTAAAACACAACATACTCTTAAATGTATGGGTACATACAGATCACAATCGCCTTCAGATACACAATTCTCTACCCTTAACTGCATTTGTGACACTTTGTGAAAGTACACAGAAATTTGTATCATTCTGATTACCCTTGAACAGGTCATTTTGGGTAACGAAAGCATAACAGACCGAGGAAGGGTATAGGAAACAGCCATGTGCTTCTGGGTTTCCTGAACAGAGTTGTCCACGTCAACTTCTGGTTAGAGTAGAAAACAATCTTAACTTGAAACTGTCTTTCGCTAATTTTCATTGTGCTACAAATTAGCTTGCTGCATAAATCAACGTTTTGTACAAGCCTCTTTACATGTGGACTGTTTCACAGATTTAAAACAATTTTTTTCAAACACCCATGAGTCAGTGACAAAATATAGCTAATTGGACATTTTCTTCACTTTTTTGTAGATTCAGTCTGCAAAAATCACTCATGCACATTTTAGCATTAGTCATGAGCGCTCTAAACAGGACAGTACCAGCAGTCAAAGCCTTTATATTACACATTATCTTTCCTGAAGTATCTTCTGGACTGTTCATGATTATTCTTAAGGAATTCTGAAATCTTCAGGAATTTCAGTTACTTTGGTGTAAATAATAACAGCACTCTTCTTTCTCCTGGAACGCATTACGATAAGACTATAAATACCGGATAACTTGACATACCATTTTCAAGCAAGATTTTCTCCTGTATTCTTCCCATTACAACAGCACACACCCAAATTTACCCGGTGCATTTAAAACCACACTTCACTTAAGCATGTTGTTCACAGGTAGCAGTAGTTTTGCTTCACTTCGAACAATAACATGATCATTTATTGTTGGATTTTTTACTCAAGGGGGTAATGCATCTCTCATATCTCATAGTAACAATCACCTTCATGACAGCATTAACAGAGGGCTCTTCCCTATCAATACTACCCACTGCTGTTTATAGGCAAAGTTAAATCCCTTCTACTGTAACATCCACTCGTGTGTGAACTATACCTGCAATCTTTATGGCTACAGGATCCTCTGAAACTGGAACAGGCCCCTCTTTGACTTCAACCTGCTTTTCAGGGACCAGAGTAGAGGTGGTGGGAGGGGTATACTTAGTCTCAACATAGACCACAGATGTGGAAGCAGAGGGCTTGGAATTGTGAAAAAGACTAGCCCACGATTTTGTAGGCGGATTAACAGGGCCTGATCCTGCAACCGGGACTGTTGTCTCAGTAGTAGGTGAAGCTTCCTCGGGCTTCGCTTGGTCTGAGTCAGTGCTTTCCACAGTGTGCAATTCTACCCCATTGGCAGCTGTGTCCTCACCAGAGGATTCAAGTGTTTGTCCATTAGTAACGCCAAGATTTTCAGTAGTATCAGTACCAGCATAAGACTGTACAACAGCTGTCCTTAAAGGGCTCTCTCTGCCAGTCTCTGAGGGGATGCAAAACTGTTCAGAATTAGTAACACTGCATACCTCAGGCTGCCCTGCAGTCCTGGTATTGTCTAGTGCGCTAGAAACAGAGTCATCAGAGACAGCTTCATTAATGAAGTCTACGGAATTGTCAGGGCTGTTACAAGTCCTTGGTGTGGCCAGGGACAGTCCCTCTCCCACAAGCTCTGTATCCTCTGCGCTTATACTGTTCAGTCCCGATGAGTTTGCATGGCCATTTACAAGAGCTTCAGGAGGAGCAACACCATCACTGACATCTTCCAAATAACTGTAGTATCCAGGGGGTCTTTTTTTCTTCTTTTTACGCTCCCTTTGCCCAAGGCCTCCAGACAAGCCATCATTTTCAGCATTAGAACTGCTGTCCAAAGCAAGGGTTGGATCTGAGAACTGGCAGTCAATGGAGTTGTAGTTGGTTTCACTAAGACTGTCATCGGGGGCTTTCTGAGTCGGTGCACAACTGAGAATAAATTCTGGAGCCTGAGGATTCAGAGTGCTTGAAATACTGTAGTCAGTGTTATTTAGTACAGATGACTCTGTCTCAATAACTTCATTAACACCAAATTCAATTCTCTGATACTCTTCCCCTGGACAAAAGAAAGTGAAAGCCAGTTAGTGAATGAAATGTAACCAACAACCTATGAAAACAACAACAAGAGTATTTTTATGTAATTCAAAAGATGCAAGCAATATTACCTCAAACTAAAGTCATTGTTAACCTTTACCTAAATCCTGAAGATCATTTTAAAAAGATCACCTTCCTGGAAAAAGGTAGAGTACGATCCAGCTTTTCTTCAATCAGGTAAAAATATTCCTAACCACTGCACTGGTTCTTGCAAGAAAATCTACTAAACTGACCTGAATAAGAGCACCTATTAAAGCCGAACGACTTTAGCAATATTCTGCATAAACAATATAGTGCAACATTTATTTAATTCCTCACTTCTAAAGCCAGGCTTTTAAACAAACAACTAGAAAGCCCAACTTTAACTTTTAAAATTAATTTCCACTTATGGAATGATTTAGGACTTGTTTTTGTATGTGCAAAGATTTATCATTACTAAATCATTACTAAAAAAAGTCATTTTATTGTGTGGAAACACTGAAATTACAGGTTTTGGAACTCATGACTCATCAGTAGTTTGCTTAAATTTATGACTGGTGACTATATAACTATAGCACAACAAATAGATATACAGCAACGCAGGTCACTGTCTTCAGCTTGTGCTTGGAAACACTACTAAAATATTTGTGGACAGAACTTCTTATTTATCCTGGGACTTTGATATGTTTTTTAAATAAACATTAATAAACATTTTCACAGTGTTTTGTCAGCCACAAAGTATTGCGATTTTTCTATTAATGAGCAAGTCCCACAATGCACCCCAGTTCCTAATTCCTAATACATCAGTTGTAACTGCTTCCATGAGTATCAGATAAGGATGTAAAAATCATGAAACTTGAAAGTCTCAAATTCTTGAGATAAATACTAAACCGAGAATTTAAAAGTTTACAGGCCTTTCTATGACACATTACAAAGACATCAGTTTTAGTACATCTGCTTCCTCAGAGATCAGGGGGGCTAAAAACATATTCCAGACTTGTAAGAACATTGCAAGAGAATGAGACACTAGATACTAGATTTCAAAATTAATATAAGTGGATACACCAATATCACTTTCCAAAACTTGAATATTTTGTGCAACTTATTAACGTTTCATGTAACACATTCTTAAATGTATGACAGAAATTTATTAAAAAGAGTACTGAACACAATAAAAAGCCAGCAATAGTTCCTAAAGAAACTAACTAGAGCTGACTTGAAGACAGACTAGGAGAGAATGTTTTGATCCATAATGTAAGCCGAACTGTTTGGAAACTCTGAGTCTTCCTCAAATAGTTTTTAGAAAAGTCATCTGACTTTAAAGAAATACAAAAGAGAAAGAAACAAAAATCTACAGGGTACAGAGCTTTAAGATTAAAGGAAGAATAAATAGCACTCAATGTGTCGAGGTCTGACTTATGCACACAACAACAAAATATTACAAAGTAATAAAGATCAATCTTAGATAACCACATATAAAAAAAATCTTACACAGCTTGAGGGGAAAAAAAAAAAATCACACAAAATTTCAGCATGTAATTTCATGCCAAATCACAGAAAAAAAAAAAAAAAG
>VWPW01017264.1:113040-135369 GCA_013389825.1 Crypturellus undulatus | reverse complement strand
TCAATCCAAAACACAAAAAAAAAAAAAAAAAGGTAAATGTAGATGTAAATCACTTTCTCCCAGTGCTTTAATTTCAGAAGTAAACACATCTGACATGGATCAAGTTTTGATTTTGCTACTAGCTGGGCTAAAGAAAGCTGTATTTCAAAACAATATATTACTCCAATTACATATGCCAGAATTAAAATAAAAAATTAAAACCCTGGCAATACCAACCTGATTTCTCTTAACTCATATTACCAAATGCCTGAATTTCAACCAGGAACTGCTTTATAGTCACTGACTATGTATCACTAAACAGAGAAAAATGCCTAAAATGTCTTTAAAACCCAGCAGCCTCAGGGCAGGGATGTGGAAAGGAGCTACCTGATGTTCACACAGAGGGACAGGCTGGGAGATCTCAGAGTGACCTACTCTGATTCACACGCGCACACACACACACACACGGGCTGCCCAGTCAGCACCCGCACAGCCCCAAGCAGCCGCAGCTTCAGCTGTTTGCAGAGCCAGGTCATGGGATTCAGGCGACATAGGACACAAATCCACAACAAAAATATTGCTCGTTAGTTTATCTACTCATGGAGCAACTTGTTAGTTCAGGTGGCAACCAGGCACCAGTTCTTCACTCTTAGTTTCAGTGGGAAAACACAAAAGCAATGACTGGTAACACACGATATTTCTCCAGTCACATAAAGAATGAATTATTGAGTACATTTCAAATTCCTACCAATCCCAAATAATCCAGAATTTCTGCTTCTTTTCCAAAAATCTCTGATAAAAAGTAAATTGCTTTTAAACCAAGACAAATGCTAGAGCCAACGTCAAAGCAAGCAGGCAGCGAACACCACAAACTCCCTTTCAAGTGTGGCACAAGGTTAATATTGCTGAAGGTGCAGCATGAACACAGCAGGTTAAATCTATCCAAGAGCAAAACTGATATTCTAGTATAAAAATTAGGATATTAGAGTGAAGGAATTAAACATTTACAATTTGCACCAGGACAAGCATAAAAAATAGTATTTACTTTATAGATAGTATACAGCACTGCCGGCAGAAGCTCATTTGGCCTAAGGTTGTGTCAAGTTCCTTTGAAATAAGAACAGATATTTTTATTTTGTTATGACTTTCCTCTTTGCTCCTGGGCAGCTTTGTTTCAATCTTGTTCACTGTGTTTTGAAGTTCTACTCCTGAATGGACTAAAACAGATAAACCTAGAGGCATGAACAACATCACATGCACATCGACAGAAGGGTCAACACATGTTCCAAGGACAAAGTCAACATACTATAACAAAAGTCCTTAATGCATAGCACTAATTAGTGCAAAGAGCATTATTAACATCAGAGTTTCAGCTATAATTTGGTATTATAGTTAAATATTGCAGATAAGTATTAAAAAAGTTATACTGTGGAGTGACTGCATGGTCAGTATGGGTCATCTCATTATTACTATAAACATTCTGCATAAGCGAAGCATTCCATTTTAGCTTCCACAGCTTCTTATG
Organism: Crypturellus undulatus; assembly: GCA_013389825.1. Lineage (NCBI taxonomy): Eukaryota > Metazoa > Chordata > Aves > Tinamiformes > Tinamidae > Crypturellus > Crypturellus undulatus. The sequence goes on along the minus strand of VWPW01017264.1, from coordinate 133,865 downwards.
CAGTCAGCACAATGATGATATGCATGCACAGTACAGTGCAAGCTTGTTAAAGACATTTTTCAGACAAAACCTAATTTGCTGTCATTACCTAATCTCAGGGCTGGGAGGGATTCTCTCGGGGTCTAGGAATGATCTGAAAAACATTTGTACAAACCAGCTTTCCGTACGGCTTGCGAACATTGAAATGTCAGGCTTTAAGAACAAAACTTAAATCCACACTTAGATAAAGCAACATATGACAGGAAGCCCCTTTATATCGACCACAGAAAACTTATACCACAGTAGTCCTTTTAATGAATTTAAGCTCCTACTTAAAACTATTCAGTGTTAAACTACTATGGCTGGTCTTTCACTGAATAAAGTTTCCCAATTTCCAGAAATGCTGCACACCTGTTTTCCACGGGGGTTGCCGCAATCTTTATGATGGTTATCTTATCTACCTTCATATGCAAGGCTAAAGGCACTGAACAGAATGAGTAAGTGATCTTCAACATGTGCATTTGGGTCTTCTTAAACATTTCCAAGAAATGACTAGATATTTGCATTATTTTTAGAAGATCTGGGCATCATTCCTATCATTTTCAAATATGTCTGGGTTAAGTCTCAGTCTCCCTGATTCTCCCTCACAAAAACACACACACAAAAAAACCACACGCACATCCCAGTAATTTATCTGCTACTTAAAATGGATGTATTAACATACAGTTATGGAAAATCCCACTTATCTGTCAACTTTATGCAATCGTAAAATCAGGCCAGGTTGCCAGGTTTCTTTTTTCAATTTGTAAGTGAAGAGTTTGTGACAGAGTAAAAGCACAATCATTTAGTTTTACAACTGAAACTTCATAAAGCATTTTTAGGTTAAGAATCATACTTTCAAAAAAGAAAAGTAAAAAAAAAGAGGGGGAGGTAAAAGAGGGGGAAAAAAGGATTTTCCAGAAAAAAAAGCTGACCAGACAGAAAGACAATGTCACAGAAAACAATGAACAGAACACCAGCTTCAGGTTGCAACTGTCAACAAAACATTCATTTGATGATGTTTACAGAAGGGCCAGCTAAACTCCATACAAGTTATACGTTTACTGAGTGCAAGTTCTCTAGCAAAAGTTTAAGTCTCTCCACACTTGTACTCCAGATTACCTTACTAAGATGCTAAGATTGCATGGTAGCACAACCAAAGAAGAATAAGCATATCCACTCGAACTAGCTTAAAAAAAAAAGTAGCATTTTCCAGTATTTTCAGAGATTTCATTCAGCAAACCAATGTTTAGAAAAAAGCAACCCGCCAAATATATGCACACACACACACATACTAATCAAGCTTTAAAGACTAACTTTACAAGGAGCCTGCGGTGATTCTATAGAAAGTTTAATAATTTTCAAGTTTATGAAAATGAATGTTAGTATCTTACCATTATGAAACTTACCTGTGGATTTAATACCACATGAAACTGTTTCATTGTAGGGGGGAAGCTGTACAGAAAAAAAAAAAAAAAAAAAAAGGAGAAAAAGACTTACTGGAAGACAAAACAACTCCCTTTCATCCTTTAAAAGCAACGTTATTGTAAAGGTCTGATTTTCTGAGTGTCCTGTAGAACTCAAGTTTCTATATTTATCAAATCCCACACTGTAATTTCAAGTGTCCTTGCAGATTACCACAGTTAGTGAAAGATTATTTTAGTTGCACACCATAGGCTCATGTGCTTCTCAAGCAATTCACTGCAGAACCTTAGGATCCTTCTTCAGCAACAACTTACCAGAATTTTTAAATATCCTCTTTCTGGATAAAAACTGAAGATGAAGATAAACCAAATTATACATACAGGATGTCATGTAGACAATATTCATACCTATATCTTTTCATTCTCAACACATTTCAGTTACAGTGTTGCCCTTTAAATGGTTCAGGTAAGTTCTATTCTGTATATAATGAAACTTAATAAAAATAAAGATTTGAGATGATCAAACCAAGCATGATGTGACCAAAGCACAGTTACTAGGCAATAAATCACAATCTGATCTAACACATTAGCACCATTCTATGGATTCAATGGTTGATACAACCACTAAGAGTTAAGAGAATAGTGCAGTTTATAGTGCTATCCTCAATATTAAATGCAAGTGTAGCAAATACCAGAGATTTCTCCACTCAAAGTGTTCAGTTTTCCAAAACTGCAGGTATTTGTGTATTGCCTTCTTAAAGCATTAGACAGTAGTACATCACAGGGAGTGAGAAAAATCATTTTAGAAAAGGGTAATTAAAAAAATTAGCATAACATACACTGTAAATACAGCTATAAACCATAGTATTTCTAAAATACAGCAACTTTCCAGGTCAAAATGAAAATTAATAAGTGGACAAAAAGGGTCCAAGCTCTTGAGAACCTATTATCTACGTTTATATTCAAAGCATATTTAGTATATTTCTACTGCTGTTAAAATGAAACTACAAGTCTGTGGCCAATAATTTACAATAAAATTTGTGATTCATCATTTTTCCAATTCATAAGGTTTAAGAAAAATATAATGCCCAAAAAATCCCCTAAAAATATAAGTAGTCCACATATTGGTAGACTACCAACAGTTAATCAACAGCAGTTGTGTAAAGCAGATACTTCTCAGTTGAGCTGTTTTGGGTTTTTTTTCCAACCGAATGCTGCATTTTTTATTTTATTTTATTTTGCAGCCGGGTCATCTGAATCATCTCAGTCAGTAGGTAGCTGATGGAATATGCATTAAAAATGCCAAGAACAGAGATGTTTGGAAGCCTTGGGAATGTGTCACTGGAACGAAGGCCATGCATGAATAAAGCGCACGTGGGAGAACAGACTAAATGAATAGACCAAAACAATTACAGAGAGAAAGAGGGGGAGCAGAAGCAAAGTTTGAGACTTTCTACCACATGCATTTTGATTTTTTTTTGGCCTGTTTGTGAATGTCAAAATTAACAGGTTATTCTAATATAACCAAGTACTTTACTGACTTCTAAATCTCACAATCGCACAGGGATCCATTGCTTCTTCCCACTACAATCAACATACTGCAGTGTATGAAATTTTTAACGTCCCCGTAAACATCTTTCAGTCTTCTTTTGTATTAAGAGCTCCAATTCTTTCAATCTTTCAGTATCTTCTAGATTTCTCATTATTCTGCTCTGATTTCTTCCCTTACTTCCTTGAAACATGGTACCAAAACTAACATTCCAGGTGATTCCTTGTCAATACCAAGCCAACTGACGGAATTATTTCATGCATCTTCTTCGTACACACCTTTCACAAAAGATTTCATGATTAACCAAGGCTCCATCTCAAATTTTCTTAAGAAAATAAAAAGTAACTTTAACTTGAACTTGTCCCTTGATTCAGTCCATTCTTCAGTCTACAGACAAGGGATTTTGGAAAGGCACAAACAGCACGGGATTTTGGTACTCCCAAATCTGGCTCTATCCCCAACAGAATGTATGTCAAAACACAGCAGCAGTATTTTAATTTCACTCATGCCCTTCTTTAATTTCATCTTTTTTTTCCCCTCAGACCACTTTTTTAACATTCTCTAAAACATCAGCACACTGCAAAATTAATAACCATATTCTTTATTTCATCATGCAGATAATTAAAACATTGAACTCAACCAGATCAAGGGCAAACTTAAAGAACACTGTTCAACACAGTTTTGTGTTTTTACAGCTACCAGCAAGTGGTACTCTTGAGACACAGTCTTATTGTGTAAGATAAATTAGTCCTACTCATTTTAGGTTGCACATTCAACAAACTGCATGAGAATATCAGACTATATCAAAAGCTTTACCAATGCTATCTTCCATAGTGTGAGAATGGGACTACCTGATACAGGACACTTACAGTGACAGTAAAAAGGAGACAGGCAACATGAGACAGACATGTCACCCACCAGAGCAGATGCAAAGCCACATAAAGGAAAGTGGCTTTTTATTTCTACACTCCTTCTTCCCCATACTCCTTTCACAGAGCATAGTATACTTTTATTCTCGTCAGAACAGTTTTCTTAAAAAGTGTAACATAGAACTTCTGCACAATAATTACACCTTGAAATTAAATTACAGGAAATTAAGTCATATTAAGAACAATCACCAGATTTGTCAAGTTTTGTGAAAGTCTATTTCCCCACCTATACATCAAGTGTTCAGTTCCTTGGGTGGGGGGAGAAGCAGGATGGAAGTTAATCCAAAGGTTAAGACAGAAAATTATTTCTTAAACCTCGAGTTTAAGACAACATAATACCTGCTTTCCTACAAAATAAAAGTGTTTCTTCCCCCTCTTAACAAAAGCTCCAGAGAATAGGAGTCTGCATTTCTATTTGCAGTATATTAAGGACTCAAATACTGATTGCTAACTATTTCCACTCAGTGGCTCTCAACTGTAATTAGCTCAGTGTGGATTCATGGATCACATTAATTTCTCATTTCTGCAGACGTCAGGCACAGTCTTATAAGTTTAGCTTAGACACTTAGCAGTGCTCCACTTGCCAAAAAACTTAGGAACTATTGTGCTTCAAAATGCTCAGAAGGTTTAGAACTTCAGCTTAGAAGAAAACTTTTTTAGCATTTATCTTGGTTGTATCTATACCTACCTCTGAATACAGCAATCAAATCTGAGGTAACACTACTGGACTCATTTTAACACACCACCATTACAATGCCAGCTATTCCAGCTGTGAAGGATTACAAACAAGGGGTAGAATAATTCATCCCATATTTCTAAGAGTTGATTTAGCATCCACATGCATAGAAGGGAAGACTTCTGTTCAGTATCTGCAGTCTGTAAATAAGCCAACTGATAACAATAAAAATAGTTTTTAATCATTTTACATAGCAGATACACAAAGAGATGTAGCTTTAAAACATAATTTTCTTTTAAAAAAGGTTAAAATGGATCTTACCTCAACAGAGCACCGTGGAGTCACAAAGAACTGATTAAACTCATCAGGGCTGAACTCCCCAAAGATATACTAAAAAAAAATAGGAGAGAAAGATCTTTGTTAAAGAAGGATTAAATCTGACGCCATTAGATAGTCACAGTAAAATTTATTAAGATATTGGCATTTAAAATGACTTATGGTGAGAGCCTGAAACTCTAGCTACATTTCCCTCCTTACTGGAATAAATAAATAAATAAAACCCCATACAATATCTATTAGACTTCAGAGGGTTTACTCCATAGAAGAGCCAACAAAAACCACAGATGCCCTAGCAATTACAAAAATTTAGCTTAAACACGTGTGTTATATACACATATATAAAAAATGTGAAAATAGTATAACCACATTAACACTATTCACTTAAAAAATCTTAACAGAATCCGTTTTGCTCCACAATTTTAATGATCAAAACAAACCAGAACATCTGTTTAACAGTTAATTCTTTGAAATAACATATAAAAAATTCACCCAACACTAACTATCAATCAGCTGCGACAGTACGACACCCAAACAGAAGAGAATTCTTAAATTTCAGTGAATGGCTTCATAGCTCTTGGCACAGAACTTAAACTTCCTTTATGCTCTAAATACAACTGAGACATTTTTATTCAGTATAATAACTGGAATTTACCACCCTCCAAAAACATGCTGAATCATAACTAAACTGTATTTTTCAAGAATATTTTTATGCATTCATGCAAAAAAAAGAACAAAACCAAAAAACCACAACTCCTAAACTACAGACTGTCAGAAGTTGCACTAATCCAGTTCTAACTCCCCTGCCCCTTATAACAATACATTCTTTTTTATCTATCAACATTTTTCAGAGCAAAAGAGAGTGCTACATTTCAATTAGGGAACACAAGCCAAAATTAAATAAAGTGATTATTAATATTACCCTAATAGAATCACTTTACAAAATATTGAAGTATTCATGCAGGGAAACACTGTGCAAATGCAATTGTTTCTTCTTAACTGAAAACAGGACACAGAAAACTTACTAGACTCTAACCCAAAAACTAATCCTAGTCAGAGTACAACGCAAAAGAAAAAAAAAATCCCATTTCCCCACAGGCAAATATCCCTTACCACTGGGGCAAGTAGAAATCAGAACTTTATTTGATTTTACTGATAGTAGTAAACAGTAACAGGATTGCTGGAACTAAGACTACCTAAAAAAGTCAATAAATAGGTTTCTCCAAATTAAGGTTCTAGTTTTTTTTTTTTTTTTTTTTTTTTTTTTTAAGGCACAACTTCCTGCTGAAATGAAAAGGAACAGATGCCCAATCGTTTAGCAGGTATAATTATCTTTACCACAAAAAGGATGCAGAGAAAGGAAAGGCCACTGCATGTTAAGCATCCAAAACACAGCATGAACTCCACGACTGCTGGCCACGCTGTTCTACAGCCCAATAAACTAGTGTGGCTGCCACTATAAAGATCAGTTAGCTCTATGCAAGAACACATCTGATTTTAGCTGTGAAACATAGCTTCAGAAAGATACCACCATACCATTTTATAGTAGTTTGAATGTTAAAGGTTTTTCTGCAACTGAAATGTCTTTCTTCCTGATTAAACATATGTCAATTTCTAAATTTGCAGGTATTTCATAATAGTTTTAAGGTGCAATGACAGATCGAGACTTCACCATACGAGCGTGGAATGAAAAGGTTTGCCAAATACAAACCAGTCGGGACAGTCCCAGTACAGGCGAGGATTGCAATTGCTAACAAGAGTTCGTAAGGCAGGAGGGGTGTCTTCACAGACTAAAGTGAAAATGGCAGGTACTATGTGAATTAGCTTAATCAGCAGGACGCCACTTCTTTAGAAGCACTGCATTTTTGAATAATGCAACATCACAATTCTAAGGCTACAGAAAGCAGAGTGCTTAGCAAAATCCAGGACTATTACCATTAATAATATATAACCTAAGCATGGTTAGATGTTGTTTGTATAGATGGTGTGTCTGCCAACACGCGGACACAAAGTATTACAAATTATTGCCAATGAAAAGCAAGATTTAATTCTTTCAAATCTTCACAAATTTCATTGTGAGGCAAAAATTAATCTGCTTGGGTTTTCCCCAAGTAAAACCAGCAAAATCAGTATCCAATTACCTATTTAAAAAGATAACCTTAATTAATCTATAACCCCCCAAAAGCAACAAAACCATCTGTTTTAAAAGCATGCTAAATATTTAGTAGCTGAGGAGATACGCAGTAACCCATAAAACAAGGAAAGAATCATATTTAATGGACAGTGTTCCGTCAATATGGGATGTGAGAGAAAGTCAAGGTGATCTCGGTGGAAAATTTTAAAAATTTCTGCCATAGTTTTGCCCCTGGAGTTATTTTGGCAAATACATAATCCTTAAGAGGCTTAATTTGAAGTCAACTGTGCCCTCCCTCTCCTTCTAAAACCACCTCTGCAACCTACATTCATGCTTTCCTTTCCATCTCTGGGAAAGGAACAAGTTTTCTGAAGGCCCCAAAGGATGAAAATTGTTAAACTTTAAGCTCTATCCTCACTGACTGTTTTTTGCTGTGTACTCCCTGACAACTTACAGAACAAATGCAAATGTTACTCCACTGCCTGAAATACCACTGGTATTGCAGTCTAGCAACAAGAAAGCTCTTCTGGAGGAGTGCAAGGAAGAAAACATATTACACCACTGCTTGTCCTAGAAAATGAATAGTGAAAACAGTGCTCGTGCATCAGCACTCTGGCAACACCTGTGCTTGGAGAGAGCTAGAAAAATGAAATGTCAGCTTCTGCTTTCAAGCAGCATTAATGTGGCTTTCATCTAATAACAGAGAGCTCCAGATCTTCCAGGCAAACTAGTTTTAACTGCAAATACCCTCACCTCAACTGCTTTTTCTACAGATGAGTTAAAAATACAGCTTTTCCTTAGAGGTAGACGAAATAGTCCTACTGTATCAAAGCAAAAGGCCTAACATGTCAAAATTACTTCATACATAAACTGAAGTGATTAGTTTATGTACAACATATGCTATGCAGCTTTGTTCACCCAGCTGTTTCTAGAAAAGTTCTTATTCCTAGAGCTGTCAGGATTACCTGGAGTAGAGGAAAATAAAACCATTCAGAGAAGCCCATTTGACACTGTGGAAAAATCAGCAAAGGAAACAAGGGTGTCTGCGTATGAGTGCGTTTGGCATGTATTAGTAGGGATGATGCTGTTTAATTAGTCACCCCACAAGCAAGGTGTTTCTGTCTCACCTTTTACTTCTGTCTTACACTTTGCTTGAGTTGGTTACCTCCGTTTTATTGGAAACATACAGAAAGACACCCTTCCATTAGGTTCTCCTTCCTCCTGAGGAAGGAATCCATGAAAATTTAGTACATGTATTATTACTTAATTTGATACAAAGCTTTCTGAACTCTCAAACCCCAAGAAATTCTTTGCTAAGACATTTATAAAAACATAGACAGGATGGTAAGCTGAAATGAAAACAGGTTCATATTTTTTCAACACTGGATTTTCAAGGAACAACCTGTTAACTAGAAGATATGAAGCGTACCGGCCATGTTTGTTACTGTGCAGACTGTGATACAGCTATATTTCAGGAGAACTAACTTCTCAAAATAATTCTGTTGACAGTAATTTTAAATTATAGCTCAGCATTTTTAGAACTATAAACTCCATTTTCATAAATAAGAGTTTAGCAATGCTGAAACTCTGGACAAATGAGTAAGCTGCACCATGGGGGTGGAGAGACTGTGTACTAAAGCTTTTAACAACTGAAAATACAAATTGTGAGCAAACTGTTTGTAAACCTTGCAGTCCTTAATGACTAGCCTGGAGCTTGAAACTAGATCATTGTAACAAATCTTGTGCAGAGCGTCTGGAGAAAGATCCAAGCTAGGTAGGCCAAATGTAATCCATGAGTCACTGTAACTTTGCCTCCTTACCATTTAAGCAATCAAAGATTCAAAATTAAGGGAGTGACTTGACTATTACTTTTTCCAATTTAGTGTTTCTTGGATATTATTACAGCATTCTTACAGCTGAAGAAAGTGTTTTCCAAACATGTAACTTGAATTATTCTGAGAGGTATTTATTCCATCATAGCAGGAAATTAAAAAAAAAAAATCATTTTGTAATCAGAGGGAAAAAAAGGATCATTGTCCAGCATGAAAGCACCAGTCAGTTGCATCCACAGTGAATGGAAGGACAGGTTTAATGCACAACTATAATTTACAGCCTGATATTAGCACGGGTGCACCTAATATGGATCAGAACTGCTTACTATAAAGCCTGTAATTCAAAAATGTACAGAAGCAGAAGCAATCTTTTTTTCTCCGACATTAACTACTTGTTGTCCTTTCCCATAAAAAATAATTTCCATAGCTTTGACCATATATTTAAAATAAGATTACTATCCTAATCATTAATCATGAAAAAACTGTGTCAAAACATCAGGCAATTTCTTACACCAAGAAATAGTCTATTCACACGCTCTCTTCACTCCTTATCAGAAACAAAGTGGTTGTTGGAGCTATTCCATATCAAACAAATAGCAGCTGGCACAAAGTTCAACTACCCTGAAAAAGCTTATCTACAAAGTGCTGATTATAGTTAGTGGCAGGGAGCTACATTTCTTCTTTTTGAAGAGAAGCATCTTCCTTGCAGCTTCCACTAGAAATAAAGGTAACAGCATTTCTTCCTGTGCTATGCAAATAACAGCTGCAGAAACCAGCAGTAATTTGGGGACTGCAGAAGAAATATATAGTAAGGACCTGCTACATAGTTAGCAAGATGGGAGGATGAAAACTAAGGTGTCAGAGCTGATCCTATCAAATTTCTTAGCTCCCTAGAGAGTAAAAGAAGGAATTTCTGCCATCTTCGCACCAGGATTTCCATCAACTACAAGCCCACAGAATATCTGCCAGTACTTGAGAGAAGTAATTTTCCAAGCTATTTTCATGCAATCCATTAAATGACAATGAAAGCCAAACATAAAAGCCCTCTCCTATTAATTTTTTTCCAAACAGGCAATCACTGCAATTATTAACAGAAAAAATATAGAACCTTCCTCAATTTTGAAATCAAGAACAGTAGTCAATAAAAACCACTGTCACTAAAACTCTATTTTCAAGAGTTGAAAAATAACCAGTTTCAAGCTGTTGGCTCATAGCTGAACACATAAATTTAGTTTAGAGCTCTGCTTGCACTGAATCAGTTTCAGAGTTGGAAATGCAAATCCTAAAGTTTTCCTACAATGAAAAACAAGAATGAACACCTGAATTATTCTGATTTATTGTAGTATGATAAGCATGGAGGAAAGAAAAACAGAAACATGAAGCAACTCGAGAATACAGCCAGTTTTACTACCATTTTATTATAGGTGGGGCAAGCAGAACAATCTTTTTACTAATTTTGCCCAGGATTTCTCATTAGAAAATTCTGCATGTTAGCTATTTCTATCTTCACCACACTAAAGTCGCACATGCAGGTACCTCCGATGCACTTGTTAACAATCAAATACAGAATAAAAAATAAATAAATAAAGCATACAGACTTGGACAAAGATGTAAAGGAGTAGAAGAGGGCAGGGGAAGTGAAGAAAAACTGCAACAATGCCCTGAGTTTTAAGAAATTAAACACAGTTCAACTAAGCACCTTTTAAAGTGGTTTAGGAAAAGAGATTACAACCAGTTAGACAAAAGATGAGAAACAAGCTTTAGATGAACAGAGGATAATAAGATCAGAAGTTATGGGTAGGGATAGCACAGAACAAGAAATGGAAAGAGCCTGGCAGAGCACTCTTCTCTCCAGAAACCTAATTACCACCCTTAATTCTGAAATCACATTATTTCTGTACTATTATCACAAATCTGTTTGAAATCAGAGCAGTACATATCTCAACTCCTTTGGATAATAACTCTTGTGAATTGCTCCATGACCTTAAATAGAAGCTTTCCATGCCTTTTCCCTGTAGGCAAAGTTATAACATTGGAGCTGCTGCACATGGGTTCAGAAAGCCATCCCATTATTTAAGATGAGGAAATTAAACAACAACAAAAAAAGAACAGATTTCTAAAACCAAGTTCTCAAAAGGAAAGCTGCACAAAAGTTAATATTGATTTTATCTTCATCTGATATCAGCTTATTTATGGCTCGATACATTCTTTGCTCATTTCTACAATCCACATTTTCCCAGAGACTGAACAAAATAGACCTGGGCTGAGGATGATTCCTCAGTGAGCAGCAAAGCAGATTGACGACCCAGTTTGTCAAGTAAGCTGAGAAAAACACTGTAAGATCAGCAAAAATGGGGGGAAAAATGGAAAGCCTCTAAACAGCTGCAGCTAACTCTCATGGAAAACTAAAATCTATACCTAATAGCACAAGAGCTAGACAAGTCACCCACACAATGCTTTTCACAAGCAATTACTCAGGGTAGGATTTAAGATAGCTAAAATTAGGTGAGGGAAAAATTAGCTATCTGGTCTCCATCCTGACAAGGAATACAGATTAGCACCTTAAGAAGGCAATTTAGCCCACCTAGGACTGATGTGGCTTTTATGGAGGCCTAACTTAACAGCTCACTTCTAATCTTCAGGAGGGCTGAAGGCTCAGAATTGTAGATGAAGGAGATCTATCCTGGAAAGTTCTGTGTTATTCTGAATATTCTGCAAAGTCCTATCAAAAGAGCACTGGCCACTTTTCCTCCTGATGGATTCACAATCCCATCTTTTTCTCCCATGCTGTTTTTGGTACACACTGATCAGTGAGATGATTTTCCTCATTAATCTGACACACACCTTTATTGGGAGAGAGAGGGGGAAGGGGAGGAATGTGGTTGCAAGAGAGGGCAGGGAGCCAGGAGAGAGCAACAGAAGCAAGTGGTCAGGAACAAGGGAGACTATGGAGTGGTAACCTGCAAAAAATGGATTATAATCTCATAAAAACATAACAAATAATGAAACCTCAATATCAAGAAAAAAACACAGTAATTGGTAAATGACTGAAGCAGAATAAAAAATGAAACACAACTACCACCCCGTGCATAATGGTAACTCTCCTACATTTTAAGCTCTGTAACTGTTACTCTGTTCTCTCCCTGTAGGAATTTCAAAACCTTTCCACTACTTCAGCATGTGCCAACTATCTATGCTACGTGCTCTTCTAGCTGACAGGAAATTTCTAGTCACTATCTAATGTTTTGACTCAAGAAAATATATATACATATGAGTGTGTGTAGCTATCCATTTGCTCAACAATCCTAACAATTCTACACAGTAGAAGTCTGAGAGAATGGGGCACTTTCCATGACAACAACTTTATATTTTGAAGTGATATACAAGTTAAAATGAAACTCAGGAAATTTTATATATGTTAAATGAAGTTTTTGCCTGTTCCTCCTGGAGCAGTTTGATAGCTTAAGGTATCTGCAAGACAATTTCACGTAGATACAAAACACTTGTTCAAACACACTCAGATAATATACTGCTGCAACTAAAATACAGACAGTAAACATTAAATATCCCTTTTTTATGGCAGTATTAAAAGATAGATATGAATGTGACAGTAGGTTTACTGTATGATAATGATACTGTTGATTTTAAAAACAAGTTTTTAGGAGCTCGTTTAAAACGCGTAAGCCCTGACAGTGATGCTACTTCAGTCTTTCTTTATAGGAGATCTTCTGTCAGCATTCAGATTTCTTTTGCACAAGTGAGAAAGACGTAAAACAGGACTGACAAGATACTTCCCATCACATCTACAATATTGAAGTTACCGGAATTTAAATTCTCCTACTTTCTGAGGAAAAGAAACTGGACTAATCCAGTTCAGCATACCAATCCAGTCCAGCATCCAATCCAGTCCAGCATACCCTGACATACTTTCTGCTAAAGCCCACAGTTTCTGCAGTTTTGTGCAGAGTCTCTGCTCACCTCGATGAAGAGGTCTGCAGCTTCAACATCATCCATCCTCTCCCTCATCCAGCTGCAGGGCAAAGGAACTAGGGCATTTTCATGGATGCCAGGTGAGTAAAAGCAAACTGGAATCTAATCTCCAACACTGACAAGGTTGAGCAACAAGGGTAAAATCACGACCACACATTTCAGCCCATGTTTTGTGAATTTTCCATGCTGAAGCAACACCAAATCAGACAGTATTTGAAGGGGGGGGGAAAAAAAAAGAGCTTATAATATGTGAGTTTATTTTGTCTCTTTTTGTTTCAAATGCAGTAAAAATATTCTTACAAAACAAACAAAAAAACCCAATCACAATCACTCATACTATCAGTATTTGCAAAACATCTATTTCAGACAGCAAAATACTAATATGAACTAAGAAGATTCCAGTACTGATCTCAGATATTGCAACTTTTTGTTGCTCCATAAGCACTGATGAACTGGACTCTGATACTTAGGAACTGACCTTCAGAGATAACATATTAAGCTGTTGTGCACTCATTAAAGACTTTTTTTTTTAAAAAAAAATGACATGAAATAATTTTGAAGCACAAATATGTACAACATTTGTTATGCAAAATAAAAACACTGTAAGAGACACAGGCTTTTGGCCAAGCCCAAATTTTTAGATCAGAGAAACCATTAAACAAACAAAAAATCTAAAAAATCATCAGATAAACTGTAAAGGCATGCTAATATGGAAATATTATACATGCATGTAACCACACACAATTAAATAAGGGATCCCTTCAGCTCCCTGCAATTTCTGATCATTACTAGCAGCAGCACAAAGCAAAGGAAATGCATATTACTTACCCTAATACTTTATTCCAGTAGCGAACATTAACAAGATCTCCAGGAAATTTCCACTTTAAGGATGCAATTACACCAAATCAGAAAACCCACAGCAGCCTTTATGTGACAATCATTAGTACTAGATGTAATAGATTTCTACTGCCTTTAACCTTCCCGATTATGGAAACTCGTTCTTTGGCAACAACCAGAAATGAAACAGCACAAGCCAGCAGCGAGTATTTACAGTCCTTTTGACAAGCAGCAACAAGAGTGACCACTGCAATCCAATTCTGCATTTGAAAAAAGGTTCAAAAGACTGTGAGTGCGAACTTGTTGACACGAGCAATTTAACAGCTTTATTTCTTCTGCTCTAAAAGCTGACTAGTCTTCTTTTACACTTTTATGATCCTACTGTGCTTCCATTCTCTGTTGCCTGCAATTCCAGGATCATAATTTTATGTAGCTAATTCCTTCTTACTATGAAAGCACCTAAAGAGCATAAACCCTTATTTGTTGTTTCAAGTTTTGTTAGGAAACTATCACTACGTGCAATTCATGGAAACTTACACCTCTTGTTAAAGCAGCAATAACCTATGAAAGTGGACAAATTAGCCAACACTGAACTGGTAAACTAACACTAGCATTACAGCTTTTAGTTGAGAAGAGATGAAATATTGAGAATTGCCTAAATTATCTATGACTTCCTTCCAACTTTATACCAATTAACAACAGTGCTTCAGACAATAAAACTTGAAATAGTAGCGTATAGTTTTATTCTGAACGATAAGAAAGACTGCAAAGCTTTCCAGGCTTTGCAGACATTACAGCAGTATTTCTTGCTTTTTTTTTTGGTAACCACTGTTATTAGTCAATCCATTAAATCAAATGGTCTCTAAAGTAGGTTGCAACTCAAGAGAACTAGATTCTTCTTGTAATTCAACTGCAATTTGTGCTTGGAATTTCTATTTTTTTCCCCCTGTACTTTTTTCATATATACCCATATTGAAAAGTCAAAAAAGACCATCTATACCTACCTCTACCTCTATAACATCAATGTTAATCCTCTACCAGTTAGCATAGTACAAAAATATTGGTCGGTTATGATTAAGCTATTTTCTCCTTTAAATGAAACACGGAGTTTCTTCACTTTCCCACTTTTCCATCCAGATGCTTTTCAGAAAGAATCAAGAATTAGAAATCAGCATTATCAATAACTTGCCCCTCCCCTGCTTTTTTGCTGTCACAGCCCAGTTCCATTCACTTCCATCTTGCAAAGAACATAAGTTCTCATTTTCCTCCTTAAGCCTTATGCTGAGTACAATCAAAGGGGTGACATACAACAAAGACTCTTCACCAGAAAACTGGGAGGGAGATAATCTGTGGTTTGATATCACATATATAATTTGAAGTCTTGATAAATTCACACAACAAAAGTCAACACATCTGAAAAACTTATTCTTATCATTTCATAACCTGGTAATCCTGTCTGCACTCTGGGAGGTTGCAATGCTAATAAAGGTTATCTTAAGCCAACTTCAAAAAAAAATTCTACACACTGTAAAGAGAGAATTTATATGTTCCCATTGAGATAGGTACGGACATATGGCAAAACTGTTAAATCTTCATGAAAAGAGGAACATTTTCTTAATAGTATAAGGATTTACCTGCACAAGAATACCACTTAAACATGATAAAATGCTTTCATGACAAATGTCTTCACTTCCTTTGCAATGAGAAAGTATGATTTCTGTATTTTAAATTACACTGGTAGATCCATTGCTAACCTCGAACTTCCATGGTAAAAATGAGGCAGGATACTTGTGAACTACCTACTGTAAGATCTACATGCTGTATGAAACAGCATAGAGTGAGTGAATATAACATTTCTATTCCTGCTAGTATGTTCAGTTTAGTTAAAATAAAAATACGAGGAGTCTTATAAAAGACTTCAAAAATAAAAGATCCTTTCTCATGACCTTTAAAGAGATGATGTATAGTTTCTTATAGATAGGACATTTTACCTCTTTCTGCTCAAAGCAATCACCACTCCCTTTATCAAAATAAGACAGTTGCAGAATTCTTGATTTTCATTGAATGAAATGTTAACACCAACCAGAAATTTGTTCCACATGCCTGCCTTTCTTAGATTTTTAGATTACAGAATTCCAAGGGAAAAAAAAAAAAAAATCACATAAAACACTTCTTTTAGAACTCTTACATATGAGGATGGGAATTCATATATGATTCTATGAACAGCGACAGTCCCCAAATTGTGTTATTTTAGTTTCTACCACAGCAATTTTTTTTTTAACTATCAGAAGAACTGGAGATCTCTTTCCTGTTTTTAAATGAAACATATGGCACTTCTTTTGTAAGGTGTATGCTTTAAATAAGCTTAGTGCAATCACTATGCCAGGACTAGTGTGATTTATACTACCCCCCACCTAAGCATAGGCTTAAAAAAAAAAAAAAAAAAAAAAAAAAAAAAAAAAAAAAGGAAAGACCTTGTAGCATGTGCTAAAGATTTTGTGATGTCAAACAAGGGGAAAAGAAAGCTCTTATAAGTATTTAAAGCATCAGGAACATGCAGTTAAAATGGGTATTAAGAGTAAAATACAAAGTTAAAAAAGAATAACATACCCAACAGTTCAGCTCCTGGGTGCTAATGGATGCATTCTCAAGAGCTCTAATCTATTTATAGTGAGAAAAAATAATTTATAGGAAAAATACAGTAAAGAATTCACTGTTATTGGGAACTATTACATTATTGGGAATATTACTTAGTATAAATAGTCTTAATCTCAAAATTACAGTTTGCAAAACAAAAACAGGGTATATAATCCCAATTATAAAATAGCAGACTATTCTATTATACAGGGTTGCTATATGCGCCCACACACATCTTTACACATGCATTTTTTTCATCATGAAGCATAGCCTTTTGTTCCATAGTCCCAAATGGTACTCCTAATGATAACACGTAAAATACTTCTACTAAAAAGAAAAAACGCAGTTGTAGCATGTTTAGTTCTTTGGAAATGAGTATCCACATTGCTGAAATGGCATTAGACTGACAAATGACTATAATCCAATGGCCCAAGGCCAGCAAGTTCTATTACAACAGATCTGTTTTGTACGACACAGCACGTTGCAGGCATATATCGATAAACAGAAACTCAACAGCCTAGTTTACCTATAGCAGAATTCTACTTTAACTTAAATATTTAAACAGGTATATGAATGGAAACAGTCGTAGCCAACTGCCTACAAAAACTAGACTTGTTAATATGAAAATGGCTGGATCCATTCTAAAAAGTTTCTGAACTAGTGCTATAAGCTAAAATTCACAGAATAGCATTGACTCAGAAAAACTGTAGCATTTTTATTCTTTTATTTGCATGTAGGCATTCAAATTTAAGCTCTATGTGAGTTTTCCCAGACTTCCTTTTTAAGACAACCAGCCCACGATCACGCTACTCTGCGTGGATTTATCATTCACATTTTAGAAAGACAAATGACACCTCCTGGCCACTCAAACTAGCTGCTACTTTTGCAGTCTGAGATCACAAAAGGCCAGAAAAGCTTCTTTCTAGAGGGGCAAGCGCTCTAGCAGGCAACCAAACAACCAACTGTGAGCAAAGAATAAGAGATTCTGAANAAAAAAAAAAAAAAAAAAAAAAAAAAAAAAAAAAAAAAGGAAGCTGGTGGCAGAAAGGATACAAAAAAAAAGCCAGTTGCTTTACCCCTTTAAAACAAAAAAGCAAGACCCAGCAGGATAGCTGAGAGGCAGCAGCTATCACAATATGATGATGATGCACTCGAACACCTCTCCAAATCCATCCAGTGGTAGTACTTGTCCAGAGCACCTTTCCATTTTGTGCTTGGGGTGCCACCTCCCAGACACATCCATTTCAGTGTTTTTCAGGAACTTGACAGAAAAATCCATACTGCCCTCCCTGCAACTACTTGATCCTGCTGGTAAAGACACCATCATGTTAGAAACATACACATGGACACAAGGAAGCCAGCACAAGAAACTCATCTAGCTGGATAATAACTATTTTTTCAAGATTATTTTTCAGGCAGACAAATTCCTAATCTAGGTTATTCACAAACCTTAGAAAATACATTGTAGAAGTGGTGCAGGAATAAGTAGCTACAGACTGTTTTATTCCAGAAAGAGCACCAGCTTAAGGGAACTCCCGTGACAGGGAACAACGCTGCGAGCCAGCCATAAAGGAGGGAGTTTGCAGTGCAGGATTTCACGGAGTCAAATTGCACGCTGTATTCTGAGTTCCAGTTATTCTGGTTGTCAGGTCAGATACAGGCTTGGGTAAGGATGAGCCGCTTATGAGTTTGTTCAGCTTTTTCCAAATAGTAACACTACTGGTTTTCACTTCAACTTACTTAGGGTATATTTAGAGTGGTAGTAAGTTAATTTGAAAGCCGGCTAATAGTTAAAGAACAAAACAAGCATAAATGATTCAATTTGCTTTGGTATCCTTTCTTCTGTTCTGTAAATCTGTTTTTTAAACAGATTTACAGATGAAGTCTTTACAGTAATTCATTCATTCTAGTGAAAAGGGATAAAAAAAAGTCACTGAAATAACCACTCATAAGGCTCTTACAGAGGACTACTATTTCTGAGCAGGCAAATATTGGTCAAGTCTTCTTTTTTAAAAAAAAATATATATATATTTTTAAGTGTCCTATTTGAAAAATAGTTTCAATTTTACCTAGTGTCAATCAGTTCGTATCTGTAGTGTCACACAGAACCTGTAGTGATACAACAGGTTTATTACCAGCTTGTCTTAAGAAAAAAAATCTTAGATTTTAAATATATTCAGAACACACCCAGAAGCCTAAGAATGACAGCAACACTTAAGAATCTGATTAAATGATTATGAAATAGTCACATAGGATACAGAGGTACAAACATCCAGTATATCCAAACTGTACTAACATATTCTGATGCACCTTTTGAATAGCTGACCATACAAAATTAAGCTCCGTTTAAAAATATCTGACATGGTCATATTTCAGGATTCACTTGTTAAGAGTATGCAAGCCAATTTACTGACAACTTCTGCACACCTCTACGTGAAACCATTAACTGGCAGAAGCTTAATGGTACATTTTATAATATTTGCAGGAATATGATTTTTTAGAGGACTTTTTCCCCAAGGAACAAAAAAAATGCCTCAACTATGGCAAAGTAAGTACTTCTGCCTAGGACTACGCACTATGAAATGAACATAATGACTAAATAGTGTTATTTAGACTTGTGCTTAAAATATATGACTTTTATCAAAATCCTGTCATTTTTTTCTAATAATCTTCAACACTGTCACTCTAAAAGCAAAAATAAATATCTACATGCAAAACTACGTGCCTAAAGAAGCACAAAACAATGTTACCTTATTTCAGCATTACAGCACTATGTTGATCTAGATTTCATGCTCATATAAACATAAAGCACCATTTAAATAAACAGTTTATAAAATATTAGAGGAAAAAAAGTCACAAGAGGCTGAGCTTAATGACATAAAGATAGCATCAGTTGAAAAAAAAATCCCTACAGATTCATATCCTGATTTATACATAAATTTAAGCAGCAACTCTCCAGAGACCTAAATGCCTACCTTTACTTACAGAATGGTTTGATCTACAGCACAGCACTGACAGCAAGTAACTACAAAGGACCAGATCCAAAGACTTTCACTTGACAATAACAACAACAACAACAACAAAAAAAAAAAAGAAGCATAAGAAAAAGAGTTGAATCTGCAGTCTCATTTTAATTATGGCTATGCAGTGTTTCAACATAAGATGTACAGCAACTTCACTTAATTAGGTACAGACACAAAATTGCCCTTTATTGTTCTAAATCGAGAAAAAAAAGAAGTTGCAATGAAAATCCCATGGCTTTTCCAAACTGATTACGTGCACTGCTGTCTAGTATTTTGCTCTCTAGTATTCAAGAGGAGGAGAAAGCAGAGAGTGAAAGAGCTTCTGAGTTGGGCAGTCTCTTCCACACTTCCTTTTGATATGCACTGCTTTCTAATTACCATTCATTCGGTCAGCCAAGCAATGCACTAGAACCAGAATGGAGTTCCTCCACTGTGAAAGGAAAGCTTAAAAAATAAAAGTTTTTTGTATAGACTCACACGTATACACAAAATATAGATTCACACATTCAATTTTAACAAAGCTCACACCCTGGAACTGTTCTCGGAACATGTATCACACACACACACACACACAAAAAAAAAAGATAAGAGCTCTTAAAAAAAAGTCTTTCTTGATAAAAAAAAAAGTCACAATAGTTTTCTAGCTGCAAACTTTGCTTTGAAGCAGTCAATACCACTGGTATACGGTTTTAGTACGGGTGAGTACTTTAGTTGACTTTCAGAAAAAAAACAGAAAATAGGGATAACATATCATCATATTAGAAACACTTAAAAGTTCAATAAAGATCTTCTCATAAAAATACACTGCTCTTTAGTAAAGCTAAGCTTAATGTATTAAGTTTTCTAAACCTCATCACTCGCTAAAAAATAAAGTTCTACGAAGTCCTGCAGATATATACCCCAGTGCAGCTTTATACTACCAGAAATTTTCCTTTAAAGTTTATTTGGAGAGAAAAAGAAAAAAATGAATTAAAAAAAAAAACCCTCTCAACCCATTCAACCAGTTGCTTTGTTTTAAGCACACACCGGCTAGGTGCGGGAATCGCAGAGAGCGGCTGCGGAGTCTGTTACTCCTCGCATAAACCCAAATCATCCCAGAGCGCGATAATCCCCGCGGGGGGCTCGGTGAGGAGGGCCAGAGTGGATGCACCCCCTCTCCAGCCACCACCCCCCTGCGGCACTCGGGTGCGTCGACGCTTGCGGAGGGTTTGGGCGGGTGGGAGAGGATTTACAAGTCTCCTTATTGCTTTCCCATTTTAGACTCTCCCCTGCCGCTCTTGCCCCCTCCGCACACACAAAAACCCCGAGCTACGGAGCGGCCCCCAGCCCTCCCCCCCACTCCCGCACAAACCGCGTGGGGGGGCGGCACCGACTGCCCCCCGCAGGGAGGGCTCCGGCGGGGCCTCCCCCCCGCGCCGCGGCGGGGCCAGCAGCGCCCCC
>VWPW01017264.1:92827-112553 GCA_013389825.1 Crypturellus undulatus | reverse complement strand
CGCGAGGCCGAGGCGGCCGGAGGGGCTTCGCGTTGGGCCGCCGGGGGCTGCCACGAGGCGGGCGGCCATTGCCCGCCAGGGGCGCGCGGCGCCGCCTCGCCGTGGCCGCTCTGAGGTGGTGCCGCCGCCGAGGCGGAGTTTGAAAGACTCAAAAAAAACCCAAATCTCCAACGAATTCGGCGTTTGCGTCTGGAAAAAATAATAAGTGACTAAGCCTATCTCATGATTTAAAGGGGATTGAGTCATAATTGAGTGCTCCTGGCAATACTGAACCCCTCTGCTCAGGCGAGAAGCCATTGAAGAAATTGTTGATTTGCTCTGCACTTTTTTTTTCCTTAAACTACTGAATCCAGTGAAAGCAGACTTTGATTGGAGTGTGAAAAGCGCTTAGCGTTATAATAGGGGAGTCAAAAACCTCACAGAGCTCGTCTGGCTGAAGGCAAAATTCCCAATGACTTGTAAGTGAATGGGCTAAATTTTCTGGAAAGCAACAGCAATGAACGCCGGCTCCCAGCAGTTAATTCAAGTACCAAATACGCTCCTAAGATCACAGGGCAGGTGAAATAAGGCTAGTTGCAGTGTATTATACCCACCTAACTCTTCTGAGTATTGATCAACAGCAGTGGGGGATCACATCTTTGGAAATCAGAAAGGGTTGTCTTATATTAACCAGTAAACTCAGTAAAATACTTCCAGCAGTTGGTCTCACCCTCAAAAAAAAAAAAAACACTCTACTATAATTGTTCTTATCCCACTACAAATGTGAAACACTTGTGAATGGCTTATCCATGGTATGGCTACATTATAAGACAAAGCAATGCCCAGGAGGGTAAGGGTTTGTTAAGGGTTTGTGCTCTGGAGGGTCCTGAACTGAAGCAGCTGATGGGCCCCTTCGACCTGCTCATTCGGGGACAGAAAGGAGAAAACATAAAACCTTCTAGAGGGTTTCCTAACTCCTGAAGCCTGCCTGCTGAGCAGTCATAAATTTGTGAACTTTCGGTGACCTGAAATTGCGCAAGTCAGCAGCAGGCATCCCCATGATGAGAGAGGGAGGTCGAGCACCAGAGCAGGAAAGGCTCTACAGGTAGCAGCAGTCAGCCAAGAAATGCAGGATACCGATGCGTGTTTTGCTCTAGAAAGCTCTGGAGCATGTTGGACTCCAAACTCCTTAGTTTTCCCGTAATTTGTAATGCACGCTTTTAATCCGTTGATTCAAGGAACTTAAGCGTGGAATAGTACAAGTTAGCCTGAAAGAAACTTCAAGTCTAGGCAAGCCCTTAGTGACTGTGTGTATACTATGCAGACCTCTTGGTTGAATTATTTGTGTCTCATCCTTCGTGCAGTGCAGTCTGTTTTAGGGCTGCAGTTCCAAAAGCACTTTTGTTCCACCTCTAAATTCCTCCCTTTCACCATCTTGTTCCTCATGACTGAACCCATCATGATACAAACACAACTACATTTTTGCTCCCAGAGCTATACCAAGTCCCAGCGGGAGCCCGTGTGATGCTCTAACATGGATTTAGTAGCAACAAACCCATGGCTGGGCCATGTGTCTGTCACCCATCCGGTGGGGGATCAGCAAGAGAAGGAAACTGCCTAGCTGGGACTTTTGCTTGTGTCCGCTCTGCTTTGCACAGAACAGCAACAACACATTTCCATCTGGAGTAGGGACATACCTGCCTTATGTGGGCTGAAAAACAGCTCAAAATCAGAGTTTGTAAAGGGGCAATTAGCTTCTAACTCATTAAGGTCATAGGAATAGAATGATCTGGAACTGGCCAGAAGGTTCTTAATTTCAGTTTCCACTCCGTCTCCTCTCCTGCCAGGACTGCACAAATAAAGGCATTTTATCAAAAGAACAGCTGAGTAACACGCTGGCCAGCCGTCCTGAGATCTGTTTCTATCTCTGTGACTATAAGCCATGTCAAAATCTCGTTTTCTACTCATCCAGTATAAGGGTGACATTTCCCATGTGCTTAAGTGTTCGAAGTCCTTACAATTTCTGGAATACTTGGAAGAAAGCAATTTGATTTCTTGTGTGGAAAGGCACTCAAGCATATTCTTCACAATTTAAGATTTCAACTTGGAAACAAAAAATATTTACTGTTCTCAAGTATTCAAAACAACTGCATTTCACACTATTGCGCAATTTTTCCTTGGGTATCTCCAGGGATTTTTGTTTTCTAACGTTAGTTTTACAGGCAGCAGCTCCTTGACATGTTGATGCTAAGATACACATATACAAGTGTGGGAAGAGGGAAAGGAGGGTTTTTGTTAGCTATGAGGTGTCAGGCAAGAGGAGCTTCCCTCAGAATCTGGATTAAGAGCCTGTTTAAAATGAGGTAGAGCAGTATTTGTTTTTCCCCCAGGGTAGGAAGAAAACAGAGCTTCCTGACAGGAGGTAAAATGTCTTACAAAGATTACAGATGAAGGCTGGGGAAGCCTTACAGAAGCCAGGCTGATGCTGTAACTGCAGAAGAGACCAGAAAGATGCACCCTTTGTCTCCCAGTTGTAATCACAGGCAGAGATGCTTTTTTGACTCAGAAAATAAAAGTAGAAATTCACCCATCTCATCCATATTCCCCCTTTTATTTTTGCAAAATTCCAGCACACATTTGACACAGCAGGGCAGCATTTAGATGGTTTGTTCTGAAGCTACTTTAAACACTACCTGAGAAATAATGATAAGCCACAGCTAGTAAACCAACATCCATACGACGGGGAGAACCTGCCAAACTGTGCTTTTAGCAACATTTATTACCATAGGTTTTCTATGTGCAAATGGTGATAATGTGTTCCTTTAATACTGGAAATATTCTTACAGGAATGACACACAGGATGCTCCAGGACTCTGGAATAATAATATGTCATGTATCCATTTATAGCCTTTGTTCTTGATGGGAAAAAGAAAATGTGGATTAGTCATGTAATATTTAATACTTCAGTTCAAATTTTTACATTAGGCTTCTGCCTAGCAAAATGCCTGCAGTTCATGTTAATGCCACCTTAAAAAATACTTATTTCCAGTTCATCACTAAAGAAAATATCAACTAAATCAACACACAAGTCAGACAGTGATGAATACAATATGCTAAATTTGTTTTATTTTTCAGATATCAATGTAATACATAAGCACATTTAATTAAGGGGGGGATATATTAACAAGCAACCCATTAATAGAAACAAAGCAAATATTGGAAATCTTTGTTCTATCCTTGCACATAAAACTTCCCCAAAAGATAGGTATGTGTTGCAATTCAACATAACAAAGATTTCAGTCATATATGTATAATAAAGAAACTCGTGTTTGTCATAACCAAAATTTATTTATTTTAAGATAAAAAAGAATAACCATTACCTCATGCAAGGTACAAAGTCTTTAAAGCAAATTCATTAACGCAAGTGAAAAACTCAGGCATTTTTTAAAACATATTAAAAAAGAAGGAGTTTTCACAAAATTCATCTCATAATCAGTTTTCTCAAATCCTTTCCTAGCACTAGGAAAGGATCCTAGAACTTTCTTGGACTCCAGGAATTACCGAGAGGTACTTCTTTCAATACAAGTAAATTCTTGTAATATAACTAGTAGTTCTCTAAATGACAAGAACATTTTTAAGTGCAAATCAATCTTTTCTTACTGTTTTCCAATTAATGAGGTAACAAGGTACAAAAAAAGAGAGGGTAGCAGGATATCAACTATATGTACACTGGATAGAAGAAAAATAAGAAGGCAGATATGAAATACATGGTTCCAGTGTACGACAAGGGAGATTGGAAAGACTGAGAGGAGTGTGGGAAGGAAACAATATTTCCCCAGCAGAACTTTAAACCAAAGCTCCCCAAATCCACTCAGATCACCAATAGCTGAAAATAAAGATTTATCAGCATGTGGGACAAGCTGGACTATCAGGCAAGAGGCTGCACAATAAATCATCACAGTCCTAGCTGGCTGCCTAGCAATGCTGAGAATGTAAATGCTGCTTTAACAGCTTCATCTCACCCCAGCCAGCCACATAAAGACTAAAAGATCTGTTCAATTACGAGTTCCTGACAGTAACTGGGCCACAATTACAGAGCAGTAGCTTCCATAGCAAATAATGGAATATATGGCAAACAAGAGATTGAGTTAGCAAAATGTGCTATAAAAGAGTATAAAAGTTTTTAAAAACTTCTTAGAAAGCTCTTCTTTTGGGAAGGAGGACTCTGTGGCCTGGCATGAGCACAGTAACTAAAGCAGTTGTATCAGATTGCTGTTGTATCAGGGTGAACGGCCAAAGGCTGGCCAGACAGTCGGGGAATTTTAATATCTGCAGTAGAATCAGCTGTGTTTGTAGAGGATGGACTAACACTTCAGTGAGAAATCTCTTTACTTGGTATGCAGAGGACAGCATGTCGCAGGCAATTCACAGTCCCTCTGTCTGACTCCCAAACACAGCCCTGAGAATATTTTAGTTTTCTCCATTTTAAATCCTTTTTTGCTGGGAGAGGTGTTCCAAGGAATGCCTGATAAGCCCTGAGCTGCAGTCCCTGCTAAAGCCTATCAGAAAAGGTCAGTTTCCTGAAAAGCTATTTTGAGCTTGAAATTGGAGGAGGGAGTAGTAGAGGTGGGCCATGAGTTCATGTAAAAATCCAGGTAGCTTTCCTTCAGGATTACTGAATCCCAATTAATCATCCTGGGTTAATCAGCTGTTTGATAGCAGATGTGTCAGATGTGTTCAATACAAGCCCTGTAACACCCAGTGGCTACTTGTGGTGACCATCCAAACCCTCAAAACTTCAAGACCTTCAGCAGTTTTCTTCTCATTCTGGGGCAGGTTTGGAAGTCTAAAAAAGGTGTGCCCTCGCATTACAAAAATATCAGTTCCTGCCGCCAACGGATGCAAAAATCATGTCATCTTTCCCAAATTTCAGTGTTCACAATGCTACCACCCCAAGCCCACCTGTTCTTTAGCCAGAGTAACATCTTCTGGATCTCAGAAATACAATGGAGTTATTTGCTCAACAAGCTGATCCGATCTGCATTCACCAAAAGCAATATTCTCTTTACAAACGTGTCTTCCAGAAATCTGATACTAACAAGTCAAAAATATACTGTAAAAGAATTTAATGCAACAAAAATTCAATATTTACATAACATTCAAGTTCCATTTTATTTTTTCTTAGCAGACGCTTCTGAGCTCCTCTGTAGCTTCCAAATGGACACTCTGTACTCTGCCTTCTGTCTATCAGCTCACCAGAAATTAGACTTAGTTTTAAAACGTCAATAGAATAAGATGTACGTGGAAATGCCATGAACCACAGAGGTAAAGGACTATGTTGTTACATTCAGGAGAGTGGCAAAACCTCTCTTGCCACCTCACCCCTTAGGGGGTTTGGGATTTTGTGTTTTTGTTGCTTTTAACTTTAAACATGACCTCAATCCAAAAAACAAACAAAAAAAATTATTCCACGCTCAATTGTATCTTTTCTGAGGCTTCAGAAGACACTTTCGTTTCCATTTCAAAAAAAAAGAATGAAGGCTAGAAAGAAACAATTAAATACAAAGTTCCTCTGGAGTCCCTCCTCGAAGGCTGGCTGGGCAGAAGTAGTCATCTTCCTCGATCTTGATGTTTTTTCGTTTTGGTCTTTTTCTTTTTGTCATCTGTTTTAGGTTTCAATGTACAGACACATGCAGACACACCGGCAATTGCTTTGGGCAAGTCTGTTCCTCTGTACCACTTATTCTTCTCCTTATCATAAACTTGGACTGTTTTGGAGAAGATTGTTTCTTCCCAGCTGTAGCCTCCAAGAATATATATCTTGCCTTCCCAAACAGCCACCCCTGACTCACTGTTTGCTTGCAGCAAAGGGGCCACTCTGGTCCACTGGTTACATTGAGGGCTGTACGACTCCACACTCAGAATGTCGAAACGGGCCATGGTTTCGATGTTGTCATCGCTGCCTCCAATAGAATAGATGTGGTCCTGGAGGGTGCACATGCTGTGCCACCCCCTGGCAGTGAGCATTGGCCTTTTCTCCTCCCAAACATCGGTGCGATAATCGTAGCAGAGCAGATTTTTTCTGTATGGGCCAATTTGGTAGTCATGGCCTCCTGAAATGTACACAAATTCCTTGTAGACTGTTCCTGCGTGACCATAAGTAAACCTAGGACAGGCAAACAAACAAACAAAAAAAATCTGTCTTAGTACTTATGTTTTTTATTGAGATACCCAGCACTTCACAAGGGTTGATACTATCCAAAAAAGTTAACAGAAGACAGGAGAATCCCTGATCCTGTTAGTTATCCAGTAGCTTTTCTCCATATTCATACTGGTGGCTGCAGAGTGCTAAGGTACAAGAGTGACTTTTCATACCTGATCACTACAGAGCGCTAAAGTATGACAAGCACTTTTTAAGGCATCCTCTACAGTGTGTCATACAACAGAAGCAACCCATCCTGCTCTAGTTGCCATGGCCTTCTCTCCCATTTTTCTGTTCCAGGGCTTGGGTTGGATCACTCTGAGAGGGCCTGAGAGGAAAAAATCCACAGCTCAGCAAGGGATTCTATGACAGAAAGAGGAAATAATCATGATACCTGGCAGACTTAATAGCAGCGATTAGCCAAGAAAAACCAACAAGAATACTACTACTGCCTTCCCCTTCCACAGCTTCAGGATCGTGAATCAGTTCTTACTTCCCAGTGTTGACAGCCCAGTTTATTTACAAGCATGTCACAATGAACATACTTTTCATGATCCGTCTGTTCTACTACATCTGCTATACAGTTATAGCAACATCTTCAGTCACCTCAGAACAAGTCATGAAACTTTCTTAATCAGAGATCAGAGGCCATATTTGAAGTAAAACAAAATAATCTGGTAGAAACCATCATCACGCATGCCATTTCCATGGGGCACAGAGAAAAATGTTGTGATTGGCAATAATAAAGCTACAACAAGCCCAGTTCTGGAGGCTGCTCTTAATTTTGCATATGGATATTTCCGACCACATCCTTTTGAACTCAAAGCAGAAGGCTAAGATGAGGGGCAGCCTCAGTTTCTTTGAATGCACCCTTCCTGCACATCCCCTTTTTCATCAAAAGAGTAGCTGCAGCACCAGCCATGACAAACTGGCTCATACATTCATGAAAAAAACTCAAACTACTTAATGCTCATGACTGCAGAGCAAAATACACATCCTGCTGCACTCTGCTACCTTGCTATGTAGCCAAGGACTCAAGATAACTCAACCTCCATAGCAGACAAACCTATTTCAGCGTTGCTCTAGCCTGGAATGCTTTTGTGCTCTGCCTGAACACGTTCAAAGCTGAAGGTGGATAGAACCTTGAGCTGGTTTTATTTCACATGGTAATAGTTTGTCTCAACTACGTGAATTGTTCTTTAGCTTCTTCCATGTACATAAAGCACCAAGCGCTTTGCAGCCAAGGGAAAAAGTGGAAAAGAAAAGCCACATTTCCCCTGAAAGCACAATACCTCTGAGAAAAACTCAAGATGTTTATTATTATTCTAAAGAGCTATCAAAGTCTCTGATCCTTGACCAGTGTCTGAATCAGATAATTTTAACAAGCTCCCCCTACAAAAAAAACAAACATCCTTGATAAACTTGGCTGAAGTATGAAGTGTGCCCAGGGCAGATACTGCAGCACCATCCATGCAGAACTTGAAGACTGCAGAACTCTTATTGCTACTTAGTCACTTGCTTCAGAAGCTTAAAGGCAAGACTGAAAAAAAAAAAAAAAGCCAACAAAAACACCACACATCAAAACAAAAAATCTCACAGATAGCTATGAAACCATATCCAAAAAAGACATCTCAAATTCTGTAGTTCGTTTTCTGCCTAATCACAGGGACACCTAAATCCTGTTCAATGCTCCTGTGTGACAAGAATTCCCTCGGCACATGAGCTGCACTTTTTTACCTTCCAGAAATGTTGGGTGTAATTTAGACAGTCTCCCAGGTCCTGTCCCTAACAGCCTAAAAAACAAAGTGGAGCAGCACCCAAGTCTCCTGGGGCATCAGCCTGTCTCGTGGCCTCTTTGCTTCTCTGTGCATGCAGAGGGGTAGCTCTGAGGAGCTATACTAGCTGCCAGGGAAACAAGATGGACAACCTGAATTCCTTCCCTTTCCCAGAGTGAGATTTGAAACCAACATCTTCTAACCAACAAGCTACCTGGAAGACATGCAGTAGAGCTCTCCATGAAGGCAGCCTGAGATAATAGTCTTCCCTGATGCTGGATGATATAGGCTAAACCTTTCCCTATACCATCAGGAAAGCAGAATTCTATATGGGCAAGCAAATGGTAGACACTTTTTAAGCCCACACAAGCAGCCTAGCCTAGACTGCTACACAAAAAGC
This sequence comes from Crypturellus undulatus, assembly GCA_013389825.1. NCBI lineage: Eukaryota > Metazoa > Chordata > Aves > Tinamiformes > Tinamidae > Crypturellus > Crypturellus undulatus. The sequence goes on along the minus strand of VWPW01017264.1, from coordinate 104,197 downwards.
TCTGAAGCTCCTCTTTTTGCCTTAATCAGCAGTTACATCCAGTGAACAGCAAGAAGTGAAACACTAATCTGAAAAGGCAACTGTATCTGAAGAAAATTGGCTGTGAATTTGTCATTTTGCAATATAGGGAGATAACCTGTTTCAATGGGTTTAGAGTTAGACTGATTTACGAAAAGTTCATCCAAAACTGGAAATATTAGGCTTCGGCTTAATACAAAACTGCATGAAACCATACACAAATTTAAAACAATCCAAAAGAGAGCTTTCTGTGGTTTAAACAGTGGCACTTTTGAAGTATGCAACAGAACAGGACATTGCAGTACACAAGGCCCAGCCATCCTACAGCTGTAAGCAGTAGGCATCATCTCTACAAGTGGACAGAGGAGATGGAGACATTAAGGAGAAAGAAGCTTCCGTTCAGAACACATTAGCACCAACTGCCAATTTTGAATAAGCTTCCCAGTCACCATGCTGCAAAAACCACAGTTTCTGTCACATTAGCACCATCTGCTATACTCTAGACAATCCAGGACTGGGATTTATCTGTTTTAAAGAGAATGAACACCATACACAGCCCAGCTCTTAAACCTTTGGGAATCCCCTACTCCAACCAGAGTCCAGGCAAGCTGTGGTTATTCAGAATCGTTGAGTCCACCTGTTGCAACCTTGCAAGATTATTCAAGATACAACTAGTAGAACAGCTACCATCACTCACTAACCTGTTCCAACACATTTCTTTGTAAAATGCTTTCATTTATCCTGCCAAACTTTAACCTAGGGCCATACAATTAAATTCCCAGGTGCCTGCAGCACTTTTGCTAGGTCTGTTGAAGATGAGAAAACACTGCACCAGCTTGTGCTCTGCCAAGCTAGCCAGCTACTGCTGTTCCCTTCCAGACTGAAAACTGTGGAGGCAACTGCTCCCAAAGAGACAGGAGGAATGTCTAAAAAATATAGCATTCTTTTTAGGAATGGGGAAGGTATCCTATAGCTACGAACCTTAGCGAGGTTCATGCAAGATTCACTTGTAACAGACTTGAATCAGCTCCATCATTTAGACAGTTTGGCTGAAGTTTTTCACATTAAGCATCTGCCCCAGGATGTGGCGCTTTCTTTTCCAGTAACACAGAACTATTCAGTCAAAACAAGTCAGCCCGTTCCAAGAAAAGTGGTTGGGGAAACAACAGCTCTTCCTCTGAGCAGCAGTATCATTCCTGCATACAGCAACAAGGACACAGACCTCGGAAATTGACGGGAGGCCTGCATGCCAGGGATGCAGCCACTCCCTTTCCCCTCAAAATCTCTATGCACCTGGCAAGCCATCATTCTTGGGAAAGAAAAGAAAATCCTTATCTGCACTGTGCAAACAAAATATTTAGCAAATGTAACTTCTTAAAATCTCACCCCGCACAGCCTTAACCATCTACAAAGCAACTGTCACCACAGAGCAGCCCATGCCTATCACTGCAAGAACAGAAACTTGGTGGGTTTCATGCAGCTGCAGAATTTCCAAAGGCAACACACAGCAAGTAGCAGCAACATACAGACAACATTGTCCCTTTTCAGACAGCTTAAAACCATGAAACCCTACCCAAAGACCATTTTTATATGGTGGAAGAGGAAAAGGTAATCAGTCAGAGAAAAAAAAAAAAAAAAACCTACCCCCATTCTAAAGCAAGTGTTTGGGGGTTTGTTTTGTTTTTTTAAACAGGATACAAGGCAGTCAGGCCACATTTGCATTTCTTTGCAAAAATGTGTCTGAAGTAGCTGTGCTACAATTTCTGTGAGGTGTAACTGGAATCTCACAAGTCACCCCAATTAACCAAACGGTACACGAACTAACAATACTCTCATATGCAGATTTCCAGGGAAGATGGTGATGTGTAGCCTCAATTGACAGATCTGCCTACGTGAGCAGAAGGAAAAAAAAACATCCTCTTCCTAAAAGCACTCAAGCCCAGCTGTTAGCGTGGCTCAGACTCGCATTGCAGCACCTACCCAAAATAGAATTAACAGCCTTCTGTGCTTTCACTGGCTGCCTAGAGCTCCACAGTTCTGTGGCTAAGGAAATCTGGTATCTTGATGTTGCCATGAAGAAAACAAGCACTACTGCTGAAGCCACAGGTTCTAGCCCCGGTGAAAATACCAGCCATATAGTCTTGTAATTCTCAAGAATGTGAAATACTGCAAAATCTGAATAGCTGTTTGCAGAGTAGATGCTATCCTACTAGCCTTACACAGTCACCACCCAAACGCTGATTCCAGGTACAAATAACCTCCTGTGCTGTTGTTACAATAAGAGCTCTGGTCAAAAGCCTCTCAAAAGTACAGTTCTAACTCATGCTTGCGAGAGGTCACGTTTGCCAGGGATGCCTAGTATTTGTACACAGGTAAATGTAGATCATCTGCAAAACCCAATATAAACAGCAAAACAAAGACAAACATATTACAGAGAAAATGACAGCAGCAAGGCAACAAATTAAGGTCAAACTAATTCTAAAATCTTCTGATTGAGAGCCAAGTAGGGCCTCTGAAAACACTTTGCTCCAAGTGACTTCTGGAAAAAATATTAAAACCTGGAGAGCAAAATTACTTCCTTCCTTCGGATATACCTCTGGACAGAAATCAAAACCAATCGAGCTGATATGAAGCACATTGCTTGTAAGACATATTTGCTCAGATATCACTAATATGATACGTTACTTGCTGATACAATGTTGTTTATTTTTCCTTTCATCCTTCGTCCATTCATCTGCTAAAATCATGTAAGCTCTCTTCACCAGCACTCTTTAAACACAGGACAACTTCACAAACGTATCTCCGTTACCTTGGCAGGCCTGCTATATAGGACCATGTATCCTTTTGAGGACTATAGGTCTCAACTGAAGAGAGGGCTCCATTTTCATTCCTGCCACCCACAGCCACCAGCATGTCAGTAATAGCTCCCAGGTAGAAATCCACACGACGCTGTCTCATGGAAGCAACCTGTCAAAAAAGTGACATATTAACATCTGCTAACATGCAGTAAGCAAGCTCACTTAATGTATATGTACAAATACAGGTCTCAGGATACCAGTTTTCCTGATTAATTTGACAATGAGAGCTACTGGTTTTGATCTACTATATTCAAAAAATACTTCTATTTCATGTTTTATGGAGTCCGCTTTCAAAAAAAAGGAGATGACAGAAAGCATTCAAGAAACGGGCCACTCTATAAACATTTCAGTGCTACACGGGTCACCTTGCAAAACTCCATGAATAAAAGACTATCGGAAGCAGTAAAAAATCAGAAGTGAATCACAGGATTCACTTCACAGAGGATTACTGGTTCAAAAAGGCAGGCACAGTATAGTATTTTATAGGCTCTGCATTGGCAGCAGGGTTTTACAATATGACTGGAAGTGAATAGCTTGTTCTAAGAGACATTTAGCAAAGCAACATTTGACAAATGTCAGAGGTGTCTTTTTTCATTTTTTTAAATATCAGACTCAATTTTGATTTATTTGTGTGTGCTACTGCTTGGGAAAGATGAACGAAGCAGTCACCACTGCAAGTCCCCTCTAGTACCATTCTCAGAAGTAATTTGGAGCTAGGTACTGAAGAGGGATTTCTACAGATTAGATGCCTAGATCTTAAGTGAGCTTGAAAATTGACCTCAAACTCTTTCCCTTGCATGTGTAATTAAACTATTCACACAAAGGATTCAAGTAGTCATTAGCCACTTCCCTATTCAAACAAGTCATTTTTCATCATTTTTACATGCTGACTATTGTTAGGAGCACCTTTCTTCCACCAAAAAAACAAAAACAACAACAAAAAAAACAGGAACATCATACTTCAAACATTAAGGACTTTAAATAGAGATATAATACAGCTCAAGTCTCACCTTTATCCACTGGTTACAGCGGGGATCATACCTATATAGGAGATTTGAAGCTGCATCCCCTCCGTTGTCCCTTGAAAAGCTGCCTCCAGCTATGAAAATGAAGCCTCCCAAGACTGCAACGCAGTGGTGACTTCGTCTCGCTGGGAGAGGGGTCTCTGCCACCCACTGCCCCTTTCTGGTGTCCAAGAAGCAAGTGTCATCACTCAATTCCAAGCACCGCTCGGACACCTCGCCCCCAACAAAGAGGAGTCTTTCCTCACTAGTTCTCAGAGCGGTCCGTTTGTTCTGCAGCACTGGCTGAGCGGTGACATTATTGTGGTAGTTCACTGCTTCTTCTATAAAACCCTCACAGTTTGCTTCTTTGGGAAGAAGAGAGCAGACAGCGGGCTTGACTCGATGCAAAAGATCACTTTTAGGTATCAAAGGAAAGTGAATGTTATCCAGAACTTGGTAGGCTTCGTTCTCCCTTTCCGGGTACTGCGTGAGCCACTGCAGGGCAGCCTGCAACAAGTCGTGCTCACACTCCTGCTGCACGTTGCTGCTATCCAGGTACTGGCACAACTTCTGCATGGAAACATTTTGCAAGAAGTCCGGGGTGAAAGACAGAGTGCCAAAGTTCTGCAAGATGAAAGAATCAATGTAGGAGTCAAGGCGCTTCAGGTTGTAGATGGAGGCTAGCTCTTGCAGGTACAAATAGTTCTCCTCACTGACTTCATTTTCAAGATACTCACAACAGAAGTCGACCACTTTCCAGATCTGCAGCAGATGAGCTGTTTCGAGCACATAGTCAATATTGCCACCATCTAAAGAGAGCTCACTGCCATACAGGAAATCTACTACAGCCTTGAGACCAATATAAGAGGCTCCAAAAAGTTCTACCTCTTTTTGGTGGGCTTCTCGCATGCCAATAGTGAACATAGAGTTGAAGTAGTCACTGCAGACAGCTAGGAGGTTCCGATGGGCAGGGACTCGCTGTTCATCCACCACGAGGACAATGTCACAAAAGAGACCTCGATGCCTCTGCTCATTCAGACTCTGAAGAACAAGACTAGAGTGGTCATCCCATCTGTACACCTGCAATAAGCAAACAGGATCAGGCTGATGTTTTCTTTAGCAAGGGAAACTCGAGCATTCTTAAAGTGTTTTCTCAAGACAGATATCCACACAGGACAGAGAGCTTATCTGTGCTGCAGATTCTGTTTTGAACTAATTGGCCTGTGACATCCTATGTGCTCAAGCTCCTCACCTTCACTTTGATGGGCCTGTACAGGCTCTGTGCCCTCCAACTAGCCATTTCTGTCATAAAACTCTCCCATCTCCCTCACAGCACTGGATCCAAACCTTCCTCATAATTTATAAAACCATCATTTCCTGAAACTCTTCCACTCATTGTCTTTAAAATATGTTGCTGACATTTCCTTTCTTATTTGTCCCTCAAAGAGCTTTTTACATAGTCCCTCACAACCAAGCTACACATTAAATATTTGGAGGGGCAGACACACATGCAGCAGTGCGCCAAATTTTCATTCAGCCCATGTATTGTTTGGGTTAGTGCTTACTTGACAGCTACTCTCTCTCAAAGCTTTTCAGAGCTCTGCATTGGTAAGCTCGTTAGGGCAAAATCCCTGTCTTTTCATATTGTTCCAGGCATGCACACTGCATTCAAAAAAAAAAAAAAAAAAATAGCCGTTTATTTATGTGCAAAGCCACGCATGTAGGTAACTTATTCCCATTTGACTACTACTTGCTTCCAGAAACCAAGGTAGTTTGATTTAATGAATTCAATTAAATATATATAAATATATATATATATATAAATATATATATATATATATACACATTTACACACACAAAGGATGATGCTGTCAGAACATGTCTATTAATTGCTCTTCTGGGATGTTTCTGTTCCAGACTTTCTTTTCACTAGCTCTGTATATGCCACAGAGCTGCTGAAGCAAAAATCCTTCTTTCACACAAACTTACCAGTCTTAAAAGAATCACATTGAAAACATTTTATTACCCTTTATATGTCCTGTTGAAGACATACTGAAGGAACTGGTCACTCCAGTATGTCAAGTGATAGAGCTTTTAGGATCATCCTTCTGAAGGAATGGAATGCTGCTACATACAGTCAGTTACCTTGTGATCCCTCTCAGTAAAAGCTGGGTTAAGTTAAATGCAAATACATCATTTTAATTACCAAATTCAAAACAGACAGAGTTGCAGGGCTTGCAAGAACATGTAAAAGAAATGAAATGAGATGGAAAGGAAGCGCTTCTTTGTGTTGCATTGAGTTTGTTCTAAACATTTCGGGTTGCAGGACTTCGGATCTTGCCCTGTCCTGCACAGTCAGGTCACATTCCCACAACGAGCTCTGGCCCTGAAAGAGTGTCTCCAACCACAGCAATTTTGGAAAAGTCACGCAACCAACCTGAGTTCTCCTCAAGCCTCTCGGTCATTCGGCCTCTCCTTTGCTGAACTATTGTTTGCCATTTACTGCTTAAGAAAAGGTAAAAATGTGCTCGCAGCTTCCAAGACAGACAGCAAATGACTACTCCTGTCTAGCAATGGGTTGGTTAACTCACTGGGCGACTTCTCTGTGCACCTGGATGAGAAAAGCTCAAGACCTACAGCCAAGTTTTTCCTGCTGCTGAAAACCTCACTTTGCATTTGCACTCTCTCTATATAATTTGGTAATAATATTTTCATACTGGCTAATGCACACAGCTCACCACTGTCCAGACATAACAGCAGCCAACCACTCTGAGCTAATAGCAAGCTGTGGAGCCTGACCTCTTAAAACTGGTGGGACAGTGACGGGCAGCCTGCACGAGTAACCAGATGTGCTGTGACAGGTAAGGTTTGGGTAGCACTTCTGTTACATGAGACCTGCTTCTACAAAACGATGCAAAAAAAGTCCGGCTTCTGCAGCAAAACTGAGCCTACCTATTTACTTTCAGAATCACATCTAGAAACTCATAAAGAGCCCTAAATCCTACACACACATCGGGTCGGTTCAGAAAGACTTTCAGGGAACACAGCGACTTCTCAAGGCCCTGCAATTGTTCACCATGCAGCTTCATCCCTGCAGCTAATAAATGATTTTTTTCATAATCAGCTCCTATATGGAAACTTGCATTTTATGTCCCCTCCAAACAGAAAACTCAAGGGCCACTTTACAGCAATCAGCTTGTGTTGGTTGACACTAGAGGAAGGGTGACCTACATCTGGGCTCCCGCCTGCTTCTCCATTTAAACCTCATCTACAAAGGAAGTTTTATCAGATGTTATTTCCCAAAATGAATGCCCTTAAGATTATATCCAAGTGGTTTCTCTTTAATTTTGCTTATGCTCTTTTCTAAACACTGCAGGCTAAGCTGCCAAAAAGCCTTCTTTCGGGGTAACTGCATACACACAACTACACAGAGTTAAACCAATCTAATAGGAGAGGTTTCAACAATTTTAAGCTCTGTGAGCCAAAACTCTGAGTATGCCTAATACTTCAGATCTTATTCTCTGAATTTAAAACATGATCGGTGGCATAGGCAACAAACTAACTTCCACTGAAAAATAATAAAAATGAAAAACAAACCATACATTTGTGACAAATACAAGAAATGTTTTCTTAGAGGATGAAGAGATAACAACCAAGAATTTACTGAACCTCAATCTGAATTTGACTTGAGAGACAAAATTATTGGATTAAACCAAACCCACATTCATTCCCATCCTTCTAAGTGGCCGGTCATCTCTCTCAATATTCTCCAATTCTACCACCTTGCATAACAAGATTACAAGAGAATGTAAGAGCTGCCGAAGATGCTCGTTTATTTAACTGCTTGTGCAGCCAGTAGTGTAATCCTGCCCACAAACACTTATGACAACACATACTGCTAAAATCCTTGCTGCCCTGTAGAACTGCTGCCACTTCAGAAACCAGGCATAAAATCATTATTTATGGCACTGAATAAACTTGGAGTATATCAACATCTCTGAGCCACTTAGCAAGTTAGCCGTTTATTCAAAGAGCAAGAAACGTAACCTGATAGTTACACATTTCAAAACCAAGACAAGTTTTACACTAAACAGCTTTCTCCAGCTATTTATATTCTCTTGAACAAGTTTGGCATTGACCAGTAATTCTAAGTTTTACGGATAGTGACAGCTGCTGTCTCAGCAAGAAGATAACACAATGCTGTCAAGTTAATTAATTTTTAATGTGATAAGTTATTATTACATTCAAACTAAACCACTTAAATAGTAGATTGGATCATTACTCAGTAAAATATTACACTGAAAGGGATGCATTTAGAAATTAGATTTTTTTTTAATCTTTAGACATTTGAAATTAGAGCCACGAACATTCTAACTTCCTTTGGATTCAGGTATTTAATTTCTTTTTGATCATTAATGGAGGATCACTATTCCTCAGTGAGGCAAAAGAAAATGAGATCTGTCTCATTCTCATTCAACTTCGATAAGACAAACACCTGTACTGAACCAATTTGCTTTTCCAGCAGTGGTAGGTAGATGCTCGGTCTGCAATGTCTGTAACCCAGAGCTGGCACGGTAACAGAAAAATAAATAAATTAATTAAAAAGCAGCTTTCGTTGATATTGAAATAACATGATCACAATTATTGCAGCTATTAACATTTTATAAAATGTAGGCTGTCCTCCTGAATCCATGTAAAGTTGCTTAAGTCGGACTTCTGGGGATTCCCTGCTGACATCAACGTACTGGTGCCGAAAGAGATCCTAGCCAAGGGAGCTGAACGTCTCAAACCCAAGAAAACATCCCACTGACTTCACAGGATTAATTCTTGTTTGCTGGATCACAGCACCCATTCCATACAAAACAGAAGATTCAGTTTAAAAAGAACAGCTAACTGGGGTTCTATATCTGGCTTTAATTTTTATTTAACTTAATGACTAAAGTTCTGGTATAGAAAATAATACCGTGTTGCAGTCATGTAGGTTTCTACTTTAAGTTATGAGTCACAATGAACAGATGCCCATTTTCTGCTACTTTTCTATCTTTAAGCACAATACAGCACATTTATATTTCAGAAATATCTGTGCACATAGATCACTGGGTTTAGATCTCTTCCAACCATTCTGAGATCGGACTCCAACACAGTCCACCTAAAGCAGAGCCCTTCAGTGCCATTCCCCAAACCAGCAGGTACAAGAGCTACAGACCTTGGAGGATTCACTGATCTTGTGCGGACGACAAATCCTACTTTGCCGGGTTCCCTCCATGGCAGCCGCTCTGCAGCACGTCTAGAACAAAGGCAGAGAACTTGTTAGCGGCACACGCAGTGCAAGCTTGTGCTGAAGAGGCAACAGAAACGCCTCTAGAGAGGCCTGTATCGGCCCATCTACAAAGGGAAAATATCAGATTAACATATAGATTAAGGAGTCTTTCCAGCTCCCTGATGGATCTTGTCTTCTTATTTCTTTCAGCGCCTTGTTGTGCCGACAAGTTCAGGGCGCGCTGGGGTATGAGTGGAGCTCAGCGCAAACGTTACCGATGCGAAGAGGCTCCGCACACGGTCCCCCGCGGCGTGGGAAGGGCCCGGAGGGGCCAAGCCGCCGGCACCTGGGGCCGCCCGCCCGCTGTCCCGAACGACACCCGCTCTCCAGCTTCCAAGGGGCGGGAGGGAAAAGCTCCGCTGCCTTCGGGCCGCCCTCGCGGCCGTCAACAGGGCGGCCGCTACCCGCGACAACCGTTACGGTGGCCGCTGCCGGGGGCGGCCGTTACGCACTTGCAGCCGCTACCGGTAACGGCCGCTCCCCGCGGCCACCGTCGCTTCCCGCGACCGTTGCTGGGGCGGCCGTTACCGGTACCGGCCGTTACCCATGACCGTTGCTGGGGCTGCCGTTACCGGCAACGGCCGCTACCCGCTACCGTCCTCCGCGTTAGCCGCGGAGGGACAACAACGAGGAGCGGCCCGGCGCCGCGCCGCTCAACCCCGCCGTGCCCCGGGCAGAGCAGTTACCACAGCGCGGCGTCCCTACGGGCAGCAGGCGGCGGGCACTCCCGCCGCGGCGTCCTCGGCGGCCGGGCCATGGCTACCCGCGGCCGCGGCCGCCATGAGCAGCCCAGGAAGTGCCGCCCGGACTGACAGCGGCAGCCGCCAACGAGGAGACGGCGGGGGCGGGAGCGGGCGGTGCCGCGGCCGCGCCGGGGGAAATGGCGGCGTCTCGGCGAGGGGCGAAGCGGCGAGCGCCGCGGCGCGTCCGGGGCCGCGCAGGGTCCCCGCGCGAAGCGGCGGGTCTCTGCTAACCTGACAGGAGGCGGCACTCGTTTTTGGCTCGCTTTTGGCCTCGCTTGCGGCGCGTGTGACCATGGGGATGCCGGAGAGTGAATCCCCGCTCCCTGCGCCCGCTGAGTCAAAAAGCTGCCCCGATCCGAACCCCCGTGGTCGCTGTGGCCGATTCGCTCCCAGCAGCTCTTGTGTTGCTTTATAGAGTGTGTTTGTGCACAAAAAAGGTGGATGGGCAGGAATGGTGACAAGGTGTGAAAAAGCTTGGAAGGGAAGCAAAAATACGTGATGACAAATAACAACAGGAACAGGACACTGGTGGCCAGAAAATAGCTATTTTCCTCTCCCCAGTTTCAGCCGTGTGGTGTGAAGCACAGTATGTGTTCTGTCAGCAAAAAAATCCGTGAAAATGCACCCAAGGAAAATGAGGGGAGGCAAAGAGGAGAGGTCTGGCCCCATGTGGAAGTTGTGCATTTCTTTGATTTCCACCTGGCACTTCTAAACATGAAAAACATAGTTGCTGATGAGCGCAGGCTCCTCACTGCCTGCTGCCGGGTCACAGGGACCTGAACCAGGGAGATTTTGTGCTGTCCGGGAAAATGACATTCTCATTCAGCCACCTCTGCCCTAGGAAACATCAGGAGCTCACGAACAGCCCCGCAAAGACAAGGCTAGCACAGCAGTTGTTATGGGTATAAATAGCATTAAGCTAGTGCCAAAGGCTGAGAAATTCAGGCTACAAATATATATATATATATATTTATGGGCAGGTAATGGTCACCATAAAGGCTTTTAGAAAAGAGAAAGCAGAGGCAGTTCCAAAGGAAAAATCGATAGAAATTCAGACTTATTAACGTGTGATTATATCTTCATGGGCAGACTGCAGCACACGAGGACAAAGTGGCTGGGGCAGACACCGTATCCCACGCATGCAGCGGCCTTGAGGACACTTCCCTCTTGCCCCCATCCCCATCACGGCGACGCGCCGCAGCAACGCGGGGTCTCTCTGGGAGAAGCTATTGCAGGATCAGGATCACTGTGCCTTAAAACCGGCCTCGCTCACTTTGGAGAATTCCTCGCCACCTTTTCCCCTTTTTTTAATTCATTTTTAACGGCTTTTCCCGTCCCGCCGCCGCTGCGGCTGAGCCCGGCAGGGGGAGACCGCTCCCTCGGCCGCCTCCCCCGCGCGCGGCGCCGCAGCGGAGCCTCCGCGGCCG
>VWPW01017264.1:0-92716 GCA_013389825.1 Crypturellus undulatus | reverse complement strand
CGGTGCTGCAGCGGCGGCGGCGGCCCCAGCTCCGCGCCGCTCCGCGCCCCCCGCCGCCCCCATGGCCACCAAGATCGACAAGGAGGCCTGTCGCGAGGCCTACAACCTCGTCAGGGACGACGCCACCGCCGTCAACTGGTACGTGCGGACCCGCGCCCGCGCCCTGCCCAGGGGCGCCCTCCTAGCGCGCCGGCCCCTTCCCCAAGTGACTTCAATGCATCGCCCCTCTTGGGCTCCCTAAAGTATGATTGGAATGAACCAATTCCCTTTTCCTTTTTTTCCGCTACCCTAAATGTGTTTTTTACACACATCACCCTCTATCTCTCCTTCTCCCCTTTTCCCCTTCCTAAAGGGTGAATTTTAAACGTATTCATCTTCTCCCCGTCCCCAAGGGTGACGTTTAAATATGATGGCTCCACAATCGTCCCCGGAGACCAAGGGGTGGACTACGAAACCTTCACAAGGAAGTGCACAGGTAAGTCTGGCTGCGGTTGCTCCCAATAAGACCGAGACGCTGCTTCCCACCGCCCGGGACAAGCCAGAGAAAGAGCTGGAGGAAACTTGGCTGCGCCGGAGCGTGTCCCACGGCTCCTCCGTCTCACCCTGTCCAGCGTGATCGGCTTTTCCTGCTGCCCCCGAGTGCAACTTGCTCCGTGGCAGCCAAAGTCTGTAGCCCCATCGCTCCTTTGTTTCACCCCAGCACTTTGGGGGTTTTACCTTCTTTCCCCAATTTCTCATGGCTTCTCTGTCTGCCGGTGACCTGGATAAAGCGCTCCCTGCATGAGGGTCTATTGTTCAGTGTTGCCGTTCCAGGGTATTTCTTACTGACGAGCAAAAAATCCTCCAGGTTTTGCGGCTAAAAGGAATTAGTCATGCAGCTTGTTATGCAAGGACATCCTTCCCTTGTAAATTGTATCTGCAGCAGCAACGTGAAGGCAGTTCGAAGGCTCGCTCCAATTTTTAAACCGTAGGAGCCTCAGAGCGGGAATGCAGATTTGCTGGAACAATTCAGTGCTGAGGACAATTGTGGATGTGGCATTGCACAACCGGGGCCGCTGCGGCTCCGCTTGAGACGTGGCAGCTGCTCGCTGAGCTGTCAGCTGCGCGATACGAACGGCAGGAACAAAGCCCTGCGGGGGAATGAAAACGCACAGGGAAACATTTAGCTCAATCTCATCATAAGTTTTGACAGCCTTTACAAAAACATGTTTTGATTTCTTTCAGAATAACTTCTGGGGGGCATTGTATGTTTTTCCCTCTATCTTGCCTGATATTAATGTCATGAGGTGACATGAGATGTGCAGCATTTTTAACTAATGCCTGATGTCTGTAACTGACAAAGCCTTCCCACCTCACTAGCTGCTCTGTAGTCCAGTGTTGTGGTTAATCTTCGGTATTTTTAGACTTACATATCTGCTTGCTGAAGGAATTGGGTGTTGAGCAATCTCTCTCTTCCCAAGAAGGGGCAAATCTGTGAATACAGAGCCCCGCATGGGTTGAAACACTGATGACTGAAAGAGTCCTACTAATCTTCCCAGCCCTAGGGCTTGTCTGCATATTGTTGAGTTTGAGGAGAGGATTTCCACTGACTGAAATGAGGGCAGGACTTGTCTTCTGATCAATAAATAAGAGTTCCTAGGGAAAAACTGTATTCTAGCCCTGGGAAGCAGTCACAAAATCACAGGGTTTAGCCTGTTCTGCCAAGAGATTTGCAGTGGGGTCTTGTCAGGGCTAACTTAACTGCTAGTTTCCAGCTGTTCTTGAGACCTTGGCAGGAGAATCCTCAAAAAAGCAGGGCATCTTCCATAAATTCAAGCAGTCGGGATGCGGAGAGCTGGTGACCTGTACCACAAAAAACCCTCTCCCTTTGTGTGGAACATAAGGAAAAACAAACAAACAAATGATAGCGAGGCATAAAGAAAAGCCCAGGGCTTGTCCTCACTTCTCTCTCACAAGCCTGTTTTGAAGATAGGAAACTTCTTTTTCTTATTTATTTATTTATTTATTTGCCCAGAGGTCCCGAGCACCTCAATTCCGAAATGTCTCCAGGGAGATTTCCAGGTGTCAGCACTTCTGGAGTTCATGCCAGCAATATCTAAAGAGCCAGTGGTTCTCCTGGAGTTCAGCAGCTTAAACCTCTGAGCACCTTTGTTCTCTGCTCTCCTCATGTCTGAGATAAGTGAAGCAGCATCTCCAGGCATCCGAGACTTGCCAGGCAGCCTTCCCTGTTTATTTTCTCTCCTTTACTTTAAGGAGTCCATCTTTTATTTTGTCTGAGTCAATTCTGTTTTGTCTGAAGCAGTACCCTCTTTAGCAACAGTTCCTATCTTCCGATCCTTAGCAAAGGCAATATTTTTGTCAAGTGGAGGGGCAGGGAGAGGGACTTTGGCACAGAGCAGTCACTGGTTGGATGTGTCTAACAATTAATGGAGTCACATATTGCACTTTGGAATATAGCCAGGTTTGTTTTCTTGCCATCACTTGCGAGTGCCAAAGCCTTATTTATAAACAGGGCATTAAAACAGATAGAGTTTGAGAAAACTTTTTTTTTTGACACCAGCTGGCCCCAGTACTGAAACATTTTTACAGCAAAAGGGAAATTCTGCAAGTTATAGACATAAGCAAGATGAGAGAGTATATAAATAAGGGCTTCTTTGGGGTCAACTGGGGCCCCTTGCTAGCCCAAATGTGAAGCTAATCCCTTATGGCTGCTGGATTTTCTCCCTCTTCCCCATTTTGCACCTTCTACAGGCTGCTATTGGCGGACCAGAGGTCCCAGAGGTTACTCTCAAACCTGCCTCTTTGCTTTCAAGCACTGGGCACACTCAGGTACAGGTTCTTGGCCAAGCATCAGAACTAAGAACTTCCTCTGCCCACGGATTAACGGCTGCTGCCCCAGTGCAGGAAGGAGGAGAGGTGAGTTCAGTGGCTCCCTCTGTGCAGCTCCCCATAGCCCGGAGAGAGTAAAGCAGGGCTCGTGCCAGCCGTGAAGTTAGAGATTTCTTTCCCATCTGGAGGAAAGGTGCCAAATGTGACTGTGCGGCAGAGTGGGTTGGAATATTCCTGCTGGAACAAAGTCAGTGGAGAAAGAGGAAGAAGGGAAGGGAAGAGATGCTAAATGTTGTTCCTTCCTATTTCTACATCTCTTCTCTCCTGGTCCTTCTAAATTTTACTGGAGAGGATAAGAGCTACTATCCATGCAAAGCACAATGGCAAATGTTAGGAAAGGATAAAAAAAACCCACCCTGACACATAATAAACTTCCTTCCTTGTTTTGATTCCTGTTTTGCGCAAAACACTGCCCTGAAAGCCACAGAGTCTTGCAGCTGCCTCTTCGAAGCTGAGTGTAATTTGGTGGCTGAAGGTGAGAGCAGGAGCTAGAACTGCAAAGCTCAGCATGCAGAGTACTGCCAAGCACCTCAGCAGGGCTGCTCTGCTCCATTCGGGCACCAGCAATAGCTGGTGCTGCTCTGAGTGGAAAACATCTGTGTCTTGCACTTTATTTAATAACCATTCGTACTAAAAGCACGCTCAGCATGCTGTACACACCACCTTCCTCACGGGCATTAAATTTCAGGGAGGCAGAGTCTGTGTGTGCTCATTCATGTGGCTCTGCAGTAGAGAAGTCCTTTTGCTTGGAAGATTTGCCTTTGTTTCTAGTGGGTATCCAATCTTGTGCAAGGGTGGGCGTTAAGAAGAGCTGGGGTAGCAACAACAAGGAGGGTTGTTGTTAGCGGGTCATATTTTTCTTTTCCTTCCTCCCATTCGTAACTCTGCATGTGGCCACGTCCCCACTCATTGTAAACCTCCCCAGGGAGCGACAGTGGGTGAGGACCCAGGGAAAGAAAGTGGAATTGCTTCGTTGGATGGTTGTAGCAGTTCAGAAAGACCATGTGACAAAGCAGCTCACTACCCATCTCCGAGGACACTCTGTGGGCTGCTGTCCCACGAACCGATGCACAGAGAGGGCCGAGATGCTGCGATTGTGGGGCAGCGCGGCCCACGCCAGCCTTGGGAACCACCGCTCAGCTCGGGCAGCCCGTGTGGGTTTCGTTGCTCTTGCAAGCTCCATTCTCAGATATTCAGCGTCCGTGAGAACTACGTGTCACCTATCCCACAGCAGAGGCTGTCTCTGAGCTCTTTACTACGCTGTGTGTGCAATTTAAGGAAATGCATCATCAAACTATCATCCTTCCCCTTCCCATTATTTGAGGGCAGCAATTTCCACTCTTAAAGGAAATAAAACATGGTAAGAAATTGTCTTCAATGCCCTTTTGTTCAGGGGCCCATGGTTATAGCTACGCAAGCATAGCCTGAGCCCTGAGCTGCTGCTCATCACTTGCTGTCACAATCAGGTCCATATCGGGCCACAAGACCAGCACATTTTGGCTTTAGCCAACTAGGAGATGGCCTCTAGTAACGTTTCCTCTTGAAGTCCTGTATAATGACCCACGTACATGGCTGTATTTCCTTTTGTCTGACCCAGAGAGCCTGGAGACCATAAGTTGAGGACATTAACTGTGTCAGGGTCATTGAACACGTGGTGCAGACACCCCCTGTGTCTTCTGGCTCAGGACTGTTTTGGTTTGGCTTAACAGCAAAGATTACCTCTGCATTAAACAGGGACTTAATTCAAGGCTTTTGATCCATTCTGCTTCACAGCTACAGCTCTTGCCGCTGCGGATGGCCCGGATCCAGACACAGCAGTAATTTGGTGGTTAGCAGGACGTGCCATCGGAATTCCAGACAAAAAGCTGAGGAGCTGAGCTGGTGGATTTGGAGTCAGGAACACAGATAAGAGTTGAAGGTTGTTGTACGGAAGGATGTGAAGAGGAGGGTTTTTTTGTAGTTAATTTTAAAGTTTCTTACTTGGGCTGGCAGTGCTGAGAAGAGTTGCATACAGCTGAAATGCTGAGCTACAACACTAGTCCAAAACATAGGCTTAAAGTTTTTTAATTAATTTTAATTTAATTTTAATTAACCTGACTGCAGTGGTTAGCCTGGTGCATTTTCTGTGCAAGTATTATGAGCAACATAGTCTATGCATTGCATAGTCTATTTCTGCAGTTTAATTTCTTTAATGTGGAGATTGCCTTGAAGTAACAGAGAGGTTGAAATACTGTATTTTCCCCCATTCCACATGTGAACAGTTGTTTCTCAGTGCATCTCTGACAAAGGAAATAATGACCCTTCTATTTGGAAAGCCCCAGTCCAGATAAATAATTGCAATGACAGCATGAAATGGGATAGTTATTCATGTGTCTGAAAAGATCAGACCAAAACTGCGCTGCGCATTCAGCACGAGGAAGAATTGAAAATCTTTGGTATAAAATAAATACTCCACAAAATTATTTCTAGTTGACGTATATTAGAAAGCAAATAAGAATTGAACCAACCACTGAAATAACTGCAGACTCTCCAGGGCTTGTGGCAACTCCCATGTAGAGCCTGGCCATAACTGATGTACACAGAGCTTGGGAGATACAAGGTGAGAGTCACACCATCAACAAACACAATTGTGTTGGCATCTCAAGTTGTAGGAAACCGCCTGAGACTTGTGAAAAATAACTCGAGGACATGTAATAAGAGAGGTGCTCTTCTGTATTTGGCTACAGCTTTAGGTACTAAAATGACTTTGTAAATCAGTCTCTTACTAGTTTTGTTCTTCCTTTTTAACATTTATCTTCCCTACTTTCCCATACATACATTGAAGGGAAGACCTAGGGACAGTGACGGTTTGGGGCCACTCTGGCCTCTGACCTTTGTCCGACCCTAACAAAATCTTCCTTTCCTGAGGAGAAAAGGAGCAAAGATCAGGATGAGAGACCCTATTCCCTCCCGCTCCGTGCTCCGGTGTATCCCCAGTTCGAGGGAGAGAGGCCAGTACGGGATCAGTGCCTCTGCGACAAACAGCACGTCTCATGTTTATGGTCCTGAGGACAGAATATTTGTCTTAGATGACATAAAGAACATGGCTCGCCTCCTTCACCAGGTGACTAAAAGAGTTTGAGTGAAGACATGGAAAACTTACTAATTAATCACAAGATGAATAAATGCTGATTGAAACAAAAAAATCCCTGCTGAAATCTGTCACATGCTGCTGGCAATTCAGCAGGGGACAGATCTTGCTCTCAGAAGCTTGACCTTGATTTAGCAGGCAGGTGAGGCCCGGTGTGGTGGCCTTTTCTCACCATGTCTCTTGCTTGGCCACTCAGAGCTGTGAGACTGAGAGCCTGAAGCTTTTGACAGGGTGTTCCTTTCTTGCAGCTAATATCCTTTCCTCGTGATTCAGTGCATTTCAATGGGGAGTTTTTAGTGCAGCTGAATTACAGGATCTGAGTAGAGGTGGGAAGAAAAAGGGAATACCATCTAGGAAACTTCTGCAGCTTGGCATCAAGCTTTGCTGACAGCCAAGAGCAGCTTAATCAGTATATTTGGAAAATCTTGCCTTACTGATAAGTAAGGGGTTTGGAGAAAGATGCTAAGCAATGTTCACTAAGGCACTCATTGTGCTTTTCATGTTTGCACAGCACCTACTGCCAACTGCAGTTAAAGGAGTAGTGACATTAGTAGGAATTAATGCTGTTAATTTCTGCCATTTGTAGCTCGTGAAATCCTCTCAAATAAAGCTGCTATTTCTGTTCTACCCACTTCTATTAATAATACGCCTTATTTGCTTCTCTCTGCCTTGAAATGCATGGCTTAGACGGTGGTTGTGTAGAGCTAGGCAGGATTTCCTCTTCCAGAGGAAATCTGCTGTCTCTCTATGATTTGTAAGAGTCTCCCACACACCCAGAAAGTTCCTAAAAACAGTGTTTTTTGGTGGTTCTTTTTTTGTGTGTGTGTGTGTGTGTGTGTGAAAATGAGGATATTAGTGCTTTGAGATTTCGAGTGCAGTTGACACCGAGGACTTCCAGCACAGTGAGGTGAGGTGCCAGGGTGGAACTGATTAACTGTGAAAGAGGAAATCTGTGAGTATAAGAGCTCTGGCATTTTGATCCCCTTATCGCTCTGAACATGTTTCAGACCATTGTGATTCCCAAGCCCTTCTGCTCAGGGATAGGCTGGAAACCTCCCCGTCTGCTCACAGAGCTCGCTTAGAAACTAAGAGACGTCTTAGGAGCCTTGACTCCCATTCCTCTTGGCTTTATCTGCCCCAGCCACTGCAATTCACAGCCTAGCATGTTAAGTTAAAGCATCATGTACTGGTAGTTCATATTCAATGCAGAGGACCAAAACCCGAGGATGTGGATACATCCATGGATATAACCTCCATGGGGAGATGAGAGCAGAACACATCCAGCTTGGGTGTAACCTTTCAAGCCCATACAGGTATATGTGTCCTGGGGAAATATTGCCAAAGCCTGTGACTCCAAGTCCGAAGTCTAACCTCAGTTGCCCATTAAACATCTTAGGACTTAACACGATGAGGTAACGGTTGCTCAGACTCAGCAAGCTCGAGGTGATCTAAAACATGAGAGCTCACAGGGAGCAGCCCTCTTAGATTTGAGCCCTCTTAGATGCCACCGATGAAGCTGCTCTCAAACCGAATAAGCAAGTGCTCAAGCTCTTCTGCTGAGCATGGAGACCCCCCTGCTACCAATGCCAACGAGCTGGGGTTCATGCCAAGTTAAAGCTCATGCTGCCAGACACACTCCTTCAACCTCCTTTCTGTGCCACTCTAAGCTCTGCACAGAAACTTGGAATTCTTCCTTCTCGTCATATTGGCACATTACCCATATAAAGGGGCATACTCCAAAGCAGTCCTGAGGATCTGCAGCAGCCTTTGGTATAAGTAGCAAGGTTGAAAACCTATATATTCAAGGTGGAAAGTGATGAGCCCATGACAAAGTTTGTGACACGGTTACAGTGTAGCAGGGGCCAGGACTTGATGACATTAAATTGCCTTCTAGCACCGTGTTCCCACAGGAACCACAGCACAGTTCTTAGGAAAGTGTGGCCTCCTTTGCTCTCAGATCTGGGGAAGCAAGTGTTTTTTTGTTGTTTTTTTTTTTTTTCCCTATAACTGTTAATAGTAACGTTCAGGGATTTACAGTCTCTCTTCACCTTGGGTATTTCCTGGTTGTCGGTTCATTTATGCTTCTAATCAATCTTGGCAAGAGGATTTATTTGCTGTCAGGAATGTGAATTCTCACCAGAGGCTTCTCATACTTGCCAGGAATAGGGCACCTGGGAGAGAAGTTTTATTTTCCTGCTCTTCTGATGCACATGGTTCTTCTTCTCTCTCCTTCAAGAGAACCATTTACATGTCTAAGTTTTTAAACAAAGTCTCTCTTTTTTGTTTCAAAATTGGAATCTTAGCGGAGTTTGTTTTACGCACTCTTACAGACCCTCCCCCATTTTTCCAGTTTTCCCCAATACTTTTTTTTTTCAGCAGGAAAAAGGTGTATAAAGGATAAAATGTAGGGAGGATTGATTAGGGGTTTAATGCTGAAAAAGTTGATATTTTTCTTCAAAGATAATTCTGTTTATTCAGTCTTTGACAAAGCAAAGTGTTTAACAAGCTCTGACACTTCTCAGCTTTCAGAGAACATCCCGCCTTTTCTTTTGCATTGATTTCTAGCCACATTTTTTCTGAGGATGGACAATATAGGCCTGATTCTTGCAGAGCTCCTGGGGCTCTCCTGACCATTTTATGCAGAATGCTGTAAAGAACCTAAATGAAGCTGATGGTAGTGAACATGGACTGTGTTTTCCCCGGCAAGTAGTCAAGACAGCAAATAGACAAAAAACCCACTCTGAGCTGGTCACAGCGTGGATTAACATGATTCTTTTCAAAGTTTATTCCTCTGAGTCATCTTGCTGCGCTGCAAAGGTGTTCACAGGCCAGGATGAGGTGGCTGTGACTAGGTTTATTGCACAACTGCCCGTCTGCTCTGCATTTCCACACAACCCTCGTCACCAGACTCAGCATCCTGCAAGCTGCCTGGAGCCCAGGGATGTGAGTGGAGATCAGAGGCTCTGTGGTGCTTGTGATCACAGAGGCCTCCTGCACCTCGGTGCGTGAGTCAGTCTGCGGTGAGAACCACCTCCTCGAGACAAGCAGTCTGCAGGGTTTTACACGTGCAGCCAGACTAAATAACTAGTCTAGCCTGATATAGCAGAACCCAGCTGTGAAGCAAGAACAGCTTTAAAATCCAAGGCCTGATGCTCCCCCTTCTCTACAGGTCTTAGAAATGAGTTGAAGAGCACATCTGGGAAAGCAGTTATAGATGGGTTTTGCTCCTGCTGCTTCACCCTTTATAAACTCATTCTGTAAGTGAGTCAGAAGTGTTGCTAAAGGGAAGGGGGAGGAAGGATCAGTCCTGCACAGGGGCCAGTTTCTGAATGTATGTTATAAAATGTGATCCTTGCTGCCTTTCTACCCTGTAAGAAAGACAGTGGCTGGGTGATAGCTTGCTTTCTTCTTAAGTGACCTGCAGATGAAAGATATGGCTGGAGGCATCACTGCGTTAGCCTTCAGCTGAGTCTTTCTAGCCCTTTCCAAACTGAACACTGATGGTGCAGCCAGCAGAGCTGGATCCCTCCCAGTTGCTCCGAGCTCCCTAGGGAGTCATAGGCCAAACGCTGGCACATCCTGCAAGCCAAGGGCAGCCGTGCGAGACCCCTCTAAAGCCACAGCTGTCCCAGCGCACACTCAGCGTCTTAATGACTTGGTCATTGAGTTGGGAGTGATATTCCCACCCAGCAAGAGAGTGGGGTGAGGACGCCTCTGTTTTCATGGCTCTCCTTGGTTGTCTGTCTCTGCAGATGACGTTCGATTGTTCGGCTTTGTCCGGTTCACCACCGGCGACGCCATGAGCAAGAGAGTCAAGTTCGCCCTCATCACCTGGATTGGGGAGAGCGTCAGCGGGCTGCAGAGAGCCAAAACTGGGACTGACAAGACGCTGGTCAAGGAAGTAGTACAGGTAACCTCTTCCTTCTGCTCCTAACCTGCAGCTCGCATCCCTTGTAGCTCTACGGGCGTCAGCAGGAGGTGAGTGAGGGGGAAGGATCGGATCATCCTTGAACATTGTAGTTAATTGGGGAAGCCCACGCCTTGTGTAATTTTTTTCTTGAGGCCTTTTGTCTTTGCACAATTAATTCATGGATACAGTCAGCTGAAGTCTAAAGTCCCTATCAGTACCAATTAACTAACAGCTTTTAATAGCTAACTAGATTTGAATAGTCCTCTGTTTGGCATTGGGCGTATCAGGGAAAAAGAGAAACGCGCTTCGTGCGCACCTTGGAAGGACTTCTCTGGAATTCGTCTGCCCAAGCCGAGCCCATCATTTAACTGTTTTAAGGCCTAGCAGCGTGTTGAGACACAGGGCTCGTTCCATCAGGCTTCAAGCTCAATGGATCTTAAAACTAGGGAAAACAACTAGCTACCGGGAGAGATGGGAATTGCGGAAGGCTGCAAAGAACTGCCACGGAAAAACGAGGCTGCCTGACTTCACCTGAGAAGATATTAATATTTAGTATATTTTTCCTCTGGAGAAGTACTTAGAGCAAGATTAGCTCTTTCAACTAAATCCAACTTTCTAATGCCTGAGAATGGCCTTTCTTGCTCTGTGGGGAGAACAGGCTGCATATTGAAATACCTTCCTCAGTAATTCACCTCTTGCCTATATAAAGAAATCTTCAGAAAGGATAATAAGGAGAATGAGAGCTCATTGAGTAATTTATATTATATAGATTTTTTTTTTTTTAGATAAGAAGCATAAAGAAAATACATACATGCATATTTTATATTGCAAGAGACAAGCATTGGTTCTAAATCTTTCAAAATAATAACTATGCAGAGCGTCCTGAGAAGAGACTTTCATGGTCCCTGGTAGATAGGAAATCAAGCCTCTATTTATGGGAAGCAACTAAAATTGTATAATTGTAATTGGAGATAAAATTATAGAGTACTAATGAATGACTCATATAAGAGTTATTAAGCCCAAGATTTTTTAAAATATGTTCAGACACTTGATTCCTGTTGATTTGAGTAATATTCCCAAATGCCATTCCAAGATCTGTACCTCAATGCTGTTACATATCATTTGCAATTTCACTTATTTCATATTTGATTAGTAATCTCTACAAGCTGATAATGTGGTGGAACATTAACTATTCTTGGCAGTTACTTTCTGTTAATTTCTGCTGAAATATGAAGACAATGCAACTTGTGCTCAATACATTTTAATTTAGCAACACAGGCTAACCCATTCTAAAGTATTTCTAATGCAAAGTCAATGGTGATATCTTTCCCTTAAGAATGATAGAAATTATTTTGTCAACTAATTGGAATAGTGTCTTTATAGATGCACTAAGGCTATTTGTACAGGTGTCTTTGTGGGCATCTCACATGACCATGAGAGAATACATCCCATATCCTGTTCTGATGTTAATGGATATCCATGAAGAAGTAATCCTGGACTATACAGACCAACCAGTGACACAATTAGAGCCATTTCCAGTAGGAAGACATTTCTCATTCAATTTTAACAGCATAGATACACTTAGCAGGACAAACTTACTATTCCCAAGATGGTACAGTTCCTGCAGAGACAGGAAGTAAACAGTAACTAGTATTCCTGTGCAAAAACAGGAGCTTTTTGACCCAAATGCAGTACTGGCTTGCTGTTTGTCTTTAAGCCAGTGTCAATGAAATAAAGGATGGAAGTTTTTGCTCCCAGTACATAGTGACTGGGACAGCCACATGTGCAGCTCAATCCCAAGCAGTGGAGTCGGACATGCGGAGAACTGTGTTCTTTTTGCCTGCATGTAACCTTGCAGATAACCTGTAGCAAACAAGAAACAAACAAAAACAAATAGAAGAACAAACTAGACACAAACAAGAAACAAACAAAAACAATAAATCCTGCAATTTAATAACTAAGGAAACCAATTTGATAACTAATAAGGAGAGTTTACCACAGTGCTATGTCTCTCTTAGTATCTCTCTTGCTCTTCATCTTCCAAAGTTCATTCCCAGTCACCCCTCTACTTCTGATTTTTGCAGGGATTATTTGAGATGTGAGCAGTACATAGAAAAATACGGGCAATCATTTGCTGTAATAAGAAAGTACAAATTTGACTCAGTGTTGGTTCCTCATTTGGGATAATCATTACTCTAAAGCGGGGCGGGGAATATTTTTACAAACTCGAAGACTCTTCATGAGCTCTGCTCAAAGCTGAACAAACACCAGCAAACGCCGCTCTGGCAACAGGACACTCAAAGCAAAAACGAGTCAGCTCCAACACGGCCTCACAATCAAACCCCACCACACTGCATCTATAGAATAAAGGATCGTCACATTGTGATTATTAAGAGCCTCCTACGAACACCTGCCATAAGGAAAGCATAAGGGATATCAGCTGCTCAGGAATAGGTTCTGGGCCTGTGAACACAAGGATGCGACACTGTAAAGCAGCCGGGTGGTCCTCGCTTTTGTCTTCCTTGCTTGGAAGGAGGAGCAGGTGCTGCAAATTCTATAGGGAGGTGCTGGGAAGTGATGCTGATCGTCAGCAGGAGTTGCCAGAAAATCTCTCAGCAAGAAAGGACAATTGATTTTTAGCTGTAATAACTAAAATTACAGGGACAGAGCTCATCTGGTGCAAATAACCCCAGTTCCCCTACTCTGTACTTAGAATCAAGTCTTATTTGGGGAATATCCTTATTACTTTTTTATGTTGTAGGAAAATGACGTTTGCATTTACTATATTTTTTTTGCATTATGGGAAAATGCATTTTGCATTTCTTTCAGCACTGCTTTAAGGAACACTCAGTAGCATTTTTCATGGCTCTTTATTTTCCATCCTTCCCTCTTTACCTCATCTAGAAGACTTGGATCAAGCATGCAAAATGCAAGGGTAGGATGGGGAAAAAAGTATTTATGTAAACTTTTTAAAGGTTAAGCTAAGTACTAATATATGGAGGCTTCCCTGTGTAAACAGGCACATGGAGGAAGGTGATGCCCAAGCGTCTCCACTTTGCAGAGTCTCTTAAGCTCTTATGTCCCAGGGAATAAGGATGGTTCTACCTGTTACTTCCTCTGTACGTATGAGTTCTGGCTCATTCAGCCTCAAAGCAAATCAAAACCTCAAAACATCACAAAAAAAAAAAAATCTCAAAAGCCTCAGAGTAGGAGACCTGTTCTCAGAGCTGCTGTTTGCCCCATCACTGTAGAGGAAGGGAGACACGGAGAGCTCTGCTCGTGCTCCTGAGTCCAGGCTGTTGGAATACAGCCTCTTACAGCTGCATTCAAGGCTGTTACAGCAATAAAACACCCCTGCAAGGTAAAACCTGGCAGCTTTAAGCCAGGCAGAGTCATGTCTTGGGGTGGAGAGCTGCCTCCACTTCAGGATGAGGCCAAGGTGCTTTTTTTGGCTAAGGAAAACCCTGGCAAAACAGTGTGGGGCTTGCGGTGGTGGTCATTGCACTGATGCAAAAGGGCCATCAGGGCTCCTGTCGCCTGCTGTGGATGTAAACGCTGGAGAACTGAAACGGGACTTTGTTTCCCTCTCAGCATTGCTTCCCCCCTGCA
The DNA here is from genome assembly GCA_013389825.1 of Crypturellus undulatus. Taxonomy (NCBI): domain Eukaryota; kingdom Metazoa; phylum Chordata; class Aves; order Tinamiformes; family Tinamidae; genus Crypturellus; species Crypturellus undulatus. The sequence goes on along the minus strand of VWPW01017264.1, from coordinate 79,178 downwards.
AACCTGTTACCTCCACGAGTGCATTTCCCACCAGGAACTTTCAGCCCTTCTGTAGGCAGCGCTGAGGCCCTTCTCCTGACCAGACCAAGCTCTTCTGCAGCCCTGCCCAGTTTGTCGCTCATTCTCCATGAACTTTTTTGCCTCTTCTCTGTTTTCCTCAGCACTTCTACCCCCACAAAGTCATGTGCTCTATTATTTGCCTAAATCATATTCAGGGTAAAACAGCTCTGTTTCTGTGAGCAAATATCTGTGGCATTTTATGCATCTTTATTTTTGGTGAGGAATTTCCCTGGCTTTAGTGATGTCAACAACTTTACTGAGTTCCCGCTTTGGGGCTCTGTCAGACCTGTCCTGTTCATCTCTTTCCTCCCAGATTCCCCACTGCTCTAAGGCTGCTCCCTAAGGAAAAAGGATCTGCTCTGATCTATGCAAAAGCTGGCAGGGCCTTTGCTGCTACCTTGGGGCCTGACAGCAGATGCTGGACCAGGTTAGATGCAGCCAGACTACAGCTTGTCTATAGGGGCTTGTCACTCTAGCTCTCCCTACACTCAGAGCAACTGTAAGGAAAAATGGCCTTTGTCCCCATGGCCTCCACACTGAGCGTTAGCTGGTTGGTGGGTGAAGGCTGCACTGCAGATCTGAGGATTTGAGCATCAGTGGAGGCAAGAAGCTGCCCAGCAAGAAGCTGCCGGCTACCTGGCCCCACGTGCCACGAGCCCCTGTGTCTGCAGACGATACCAGAATCCTCCTTCTGACTCCCAGTCCATCCGGACGGGATTTACATGGGCCTCTGCAGAGCCTCCCTGTGCAGGATCTGCACTGGGCTCCCATACAAGCCATTTTACAATCCCATATGCTAAACATTCAGGGCCTGGAAGGAAATCTACTCCACCCTGTTTTTCCCTCCCAGTAAAATTGCCTGGAAGGAAAAGAGTGTGTTTGCCGCATGCTGCAAGGGAGATGGATGCTCTGCCTGTGCAGCCGGGGCTAGAGCCCTTTCCGTGGTGTCCCGCGCTTGGAATGGGCGCTGAGGACGCAGCTCCGTGGAGAAACAGCGAGGCTTGGCCAGACAGGCACATTGAGGAGCCCTGTGCAAACCTCGCTGTGTGTGTCACGTTCAGTGATTTAAGACAAAGCAGAGAGTCTGGTTACCGCTGTGTCGCGAGGGCGATGGAGATAAATGGCCCCGTTGTGTGTGTGATCCGGGTGATTCCGGGGGGATACAAAGGCTGGGATTCACGCAGGAGGCTTCCTGCTGCTGCTGGGAAGAGCTTGGGGATGGGGGAAAGAGGGAAAAGCGGAAATGCAGGAGGCCAGATGAAGATGCTTGTCAGTGAAGCAAGGGCCGAGGCGTTGCAGATGTTCACAGTGCCTTGGGCACACACAGCACTTGAAAGGAGCTGGAAAACAGCATGTGCGAGCGGAGAGAAACCAGAGGCTTCTCCACACAGAGCGTGAGAGGCTGTTAAGGGCAGGAGGAAAATCTGGTGCTGGCACAGAAGCTGCGTTGCTCTGAGCCGCTTGACGCCAAGACTTTACAGCCCTGGAGCTCTGGAGGAGCTGTGACTGGTTATTTACAAGTGCAGGTGACAGCTGTGTGGAATAAAGACCCCCGCTTGCTTTAGCTACGCAGTTAAAGCAGTTGGGGATAGTTTTATATTCTGGCTATTTCAGAGGTGACAGAAAAGGAGTGAACTGCAGCCACGGTGGCCCTGGAGCTGGGACGTGTCTCATCTCCTCATGCAAGACCTGGAGTCTCCCCTGTCCTTCGCCCTGACGACGCAGGAAGCAGCAGATGGTTTCAGCTGTCTGAAATACTCCTATGGCTTCCTTCGTCTTAGGATTTGAGCCCTGAATGAGTCTTTGCAAATCTTAACCCCAGAGAGCTGAAAGAGCCAATTTAGAGTGATGAGGGAGGCAGTGATTGAAGAAGGGTCAAGTGGGATGTTGAAATCAGACTCCCCAGGTGGCAAACTCCCCCAGAGCACCTTCTGCCCTTGGAGCCAGGCTTGACCCATCAAGGTGGGTAGGAGTCAGTACAGAGAACCAAACAAGCCCTGCCCGTGTAAGGTGAGGAGTTATTTATAGCAGTGACCCAGATTGCACTCAGAGGGTGCAAATCTGGCACAAGAGGTGGCCCAGTCAACTAAGAGGATATTTAAGAGTGGCAGAACATGCTGGGAACATCACCCATCTGGCCACCTGACATCACGCTGCGAAGGGGAATTTGCTCAAACCTTGCAAGGTGTCTCGTGAGTATTGGTGCAAAATTGTGACCGATGCCCACAGATCATCACCCTGGAATCATCTGGGTAACTGTGTGTTGAGAAGAGATTCAAGTAACTGTAATTACTTCGTGTTGGATGTGATTTAGTGAATCCACTGCTGTTCCTTGGGCCTTCTTCTGGCTGCTGATAAACAACAGCAGAGCAGCCAGGGCTTCTTGTAGCTGCTCTGAGCTGTCTTTTATTTCCCCCTAAGCAACTAACTCTTTGCTGCTGAGGATTTCCTGCCGTGTGAAACAGGATCAGCGGCCGCCTGGGCGGCTGGCGAGGGGGAGGGAGCTGTGCTGCTCTCCCTGCCATTCTTCCACCGCATGAAAGAGTCAGCGAGGCCCTTTCAAGCTGAATCTGTCGCCACCCCCCTCCTCTACACGGCCGCGAGGCCCTGGAGACGCTGCCAGATGAGGAGCTCTCCCAGGGCTGTGAGTGGCAGAGCAGGCAGAAACCCCAGCACATTTTTGCAAGGGCTGCTCCACCTCCCAGGAGGTGACAAGGACCTTCAGGGCGCGGTGGGGTCCCATCCGGCAGGTCTGCTCCACTGGCCAAGTCCGTGTCACATAACAGCCCACGGCCTGGGCCTGGGGCAGCGGTCCGGCTTGTCCGGAGCACACGGGCAGCGGGAGAGCTGCCGCTTCCCAGTGTGTTAATAAAGGGGCTCCTTAAAGATCACTTGGGATCCTGAGACCATGGGGCGCTCTGGAGCTCATTAGAAAAAAATACAGCCTGTAGCTGAGCACCTCTTTGGCCAAGAGGTGGTTCAGAGAAGGGACAGGGAAATCTGCTAAAGTGGTTACTCCTTTCTTACATACTGTTTAGGAAACTTGGCTGAGCTGCCCATGCGCGCACCTCTAGGAAGAGCTGTTGCGTAGAGCAGGATTAGGTCTTGCAGCCAGCGAGTGCAGAAGACACAAAAAAGGGTCTGCAGATGAAGTGTTCTGTCTCGCCATCGCTATAGCCCTGTTATCCACAGCTTTCTGTTTATGGGCCCTATCGTGTAGATAAGGAGTACAGCTCAGAGAGCCACAGGAGCGGGCTGACCCTTCTTCGTATGAGTGCTTGGACACGTATCCCGCTCTCTGACACTGCTTTTTCTTTATCTCTTGCAGAACTTTGCCAAAGAATTTGTGATCAGTGACCACAAAGAGCTGGACGAGGATTACATCAAGAACGAGCTGAAGAAAGCAGGGGGGGCCAACTACGACGCACAGACTGAGTAAACGCGCGGCCCTGCTGGCACCACCACCGGGATCTCGAAGGGAGGGGAAAGGCCCAACCAACTAACCCAGCTGAGAGAAGAGGCAACTGAACGAGTACCCACCTTTGTGTGCGTGCACCTAAGAGCTCCCCTTCTTTGCATTCGGCAGACTTTTGATTTTCCATTCCATCTAACGAAACACCCCTCTCTGGGGTACTGTTTCTTCCCTCCCCACCCTATTTTTTACTCATAACTTTGTCCACACTCTCGCGTCTATGGAGTTTAGGTTTGGCTCTGCTTTGGTCTGTATTCAGCATCGTGTTCGTAGAGGCTTGCCCTTGTGTTCTTCGTACGTGTGTGTGTGTGTGTTTTAGTTGGGCTCAACCCACTCTCTGAGGGGAGGGAGTCTTTTGCAGTCTTCTAGGCTCAGATCAACATGAGTTGACTTCACTGAAACTCTGATTCAATTGCCTAAGCTTAATGTCCAGCTGAGATGATGTTACTTAACAGCTTAAAAAGCAAAGCAGACAAACAAAAAACTCAACTCTTAATAAATGGGAATAAATTTGCCTTAAAAATTGCTTGACAGTTGCTATGCTGTGTGCTGCATCTCCACCCCTCCCTCTTAAAAATTAGATCCAACATGATTTGAATGTGGAGTTTTGTTGTTTTTTTGAAGTCATGGCACAGTAAATGGGGAGGCGGGGGAATAGAAATGTCTGGACATTTGCTCACTATTTTGTGTACATCGGTCTTGGGATTTGTATTTGACTTTCCTAATGCTGGGGCTCAGGAGGAGAAATTGAAACACATAGATTTCCTTTTTACATGTCTGCAGAAAAGAAAACTAGCAGCCGCTGAACCCTAGCAGCCTTCTGTGCCCCCATTCCTTTTGCAGCTGAACGTGTCTTCAGGCACTTGGGGCCTGGGGAAGCACCGTCCTGCAGCCGGGCCCCACTCAGTCCCGGCAGGGGTAGAACATTCAACACGGGTTGTCGGTACCAACCTGCTCGGTTGGGGGGCTTCTTTGTGGGGCCTTTTCCTCCCTTGGAGGCAGTTGTCCCCAGAGTGATGTGCAGGGCGAAACTGTGTTGTGCCGGGGCTTGGGAGTCAGCGCTAGCGACCCATTAAAGAAATAAATGTTTTTCAAGAACAGTTCTCAGCAGCTCTGTCATTCTTTACCTTCTCTGCGACACTAAGACTCTGTATTTAGGAGGTCTCTTAATCCTGGGTGTAAAGCTCTGAGCTTTTGCAGGCCTGGTGCTATTAGGAGAATTAAACACCAGCTTAAATGGGAAGTGGTCTCGGGACCTGCAGCCTGTGCATCTGCACCCTGAAGAGCAGCGGTGGCCACAGTGCAGCTGACACACTTCTATTTTTTTTACAAGCAGCTCTGTGTCCAAATTACCAGTGCCAAAATGCCAAGTGGGGATTGCAATTGGGTTAAAGAGAATTTCACTCTCGTGCAATGAATACAGAGAGGTCAGGAGCAGATTTGGGAAGTGAAGCGCTTTGCAGTCAAGGTTTGCAGTTTCTCTCACAGCCCTGCCTGACACATTATGATTCTGGGACTTACCCTGCTACAGCTCACCCTGGAGGGAGGGAAACGACAGTTATTTTTGCAGGACTGACAGCAAGGTCGGGCCTGGCGAAGAGAAGAGCTTTGCAGGGGCCTGCGATGCTCCGCGGCTTCGCTCCCACTTCAGGACCACCATAAACTGCTACTTGACAGCTGGTGGGGTCGGATGAAGGTCCCCGTGCGATCTCCACGTGGCAGCTGTGTCGCAGGCCGTGCCTCAGAGGCAGCAGTGCCGGGAGGCTAATGCACCCTGCGCCCCCTCCCTTGCATTTCCTGCTGCCATTTAGTGGTTTGAAATAGGACCCCCAAGCACTCACAGGAGATAACCATCCCATTTGCTCTTATCTCCCCGTACAAGATACCCTGTTACCTCTCTGAATTGCCTCTGTAATGCACTGGCCTCTCCAAATCGCCTCTATAATGTCCCGCCACACGCGGGCCCCTTGGCCGCGGGCGAATCGAGCGCAGTGCTGGCAGGAGCAACCTTTGATCCGCGTGAGCAGAAGGAGCAAGAGGAGGGATTACTCATCCGTGATAGGATATCAGCAAATCCAAGGAAAGGGCTGCCGAAATTATAACCCTCCCTCCTTCCCTGCTCCTCACATCTCCAAGAATGAACTGAAATAGAAACTAAATGGCTGTTTTTAAGATGTTGATGACACTCGGCATTACCGAACAGTCTCTTCTTCCTTGGGAGAGTGACTTTACTGGTATTAAGCCAAATCCCTCTCCTGTTTGTAATACGGGCAGCTCAGCAAGTCACCTGGTGTAACTCGTATAATCTGCTCCGCAGACTAAAACTCGTCTCGGGCTCTGCTGGCGCTTGGCTGGCGGGTGTTTACCCCAGTGTTTGCACTCGCTATCCTGCCCTGCTAATGGTTATGACTGTAAGAACGGACTGACAAAAATGAAGCCGGGAAGTAGAAGTAGGCGCCCGTTATGTTGGGTTCCTCTGGGACCTGACACTGGACACCAACAGCAGCACAGTATAAACTGGAACTTGCCTCTGTTGAGAGCGGGAGGTCGGTGGCCCCTCTCCCCGTGAGTGTTGCTGAATGTCTGCCCTGCAGCCGCACACGGCAGCGACTCCGTCGAGGGCTGCGTTTCGTACCAAACTACCTCATTTTGGTACCTCGTTTTCTCGAAGGCTTTTCCTAGGGAGGTCGCAGAGCGTTTCACATAGATTAGGATAGACCAGACTGCACTGTCCTTCCAGAGCTCCACGTCGTTTCTGCTTTGAAAGGGCTCTTTATCGAGGAATTGAAGCACAGATCCCAGCCGGGGTGTGACAGGGCCCACAGCCCGGCCTGGGGCCTTAGCTTCTTAGCATCCACATTCCTCACACACATTCCTGGCCTTATCAGAGCGCCGCCGATAACGCTCCGTCCTGGGCCTGGCGCTAATGACTGTAGGAAGCATGGATTTTCTTTCTAATGTATTTTTAAAAATATATATGTTTTACACTGGGCATCGCCAAGGGATTTTCCATCACTCCGTACTCCTAGCTGGAATCTCTTCCCGAGCAGAAGGGGTGGGATGCACAGAACTCACGACTTCGTGTCATGCCCCGGCCACAAGGTGTGACGGTGCCAAGGGACAGGGTGGCCCCGGGGAGGCCGCGGGTGATCCTGGCCGCGCTCCGTGTGTTTTTGTAGCCTGGAGCCGCAGCACTCCCAATGCCGGGTTAGGAGCCATGCTCAGCAGGCCGGACCCCGGCGGGATCTCATCTCCCCAGGCCTTGCTGCAGCCTCAAGGATGCGGCGCAGAGGGAGCCGCTCCACATGGCCAGGACGGCAGGACACAGAATCCCAGAATCCCAGAGCCGTTGAGGTTGGAAGGGGCCTCTAGAGATCACCTAGTCCATCCCCTGCTCCAGCAGGGACACGCAGAGCACGGGGCACAGGGTGGCATCCAGGCAGGTTGGAAGATCCAGAGAAGGAGCCTCCACAGCCTCTCTGGGCAGCCTGTGCCAGGGCTCGGGCACCCTCACAGCAAAGAAGTTCTTCCTCACGTGGAGGTGGAACTGGGGTTCAACTTGCACCCATTACCTGTCCTGTCACAGGCCACCACCAGGAAAAGCCTGGCCCCATCCTCCCTACATTCACCCTCAGGTACTTGTACACGTTGATCAGATCCTCTCAAGCTGCTCTTCTCTACCCAGCTCAATCAGTCTTCCCAAGCGCTGCAGTGTCTCCTGGCCGCCGCTGCGGGAAGCAGAAGCTCCAGCCCAGGCCTCGTGGCTGGTCCCGCTCACTGCATGAGGCCCTTTCATTCCCTTAGGTTCCTCAGCGCTGGGAAAGCAGGAGAAACCCACCAGTACATCACACCTTGTCCCCCTCCTTCACCAAAATGTCCAATAAAGTTTCTTCATTAACCTGAAGACACCCGCAGAATGGAAGAACATTTCCATGCAAATCCAGCCGAAGGGGAACAAATAGCATCTGTTCTGCGAATATTACACACGGACACTCGATGAATAGACGTATCTCCCTTATCACGATTAACCACGTTTCTGCCTTGTAATTTTGGCCTATCACTCGACAGAAACTGTAATCAGGATGTAATACATCCTATTGGCAAATTACAGCCACGCAGCTGTTCCAGGCAGCAGCTGAACACACAGCAGTTCCACAGAGAGCTTATTACAGCTGGGACAAGGTTCCAGTGCTGGAACCACTGGTGGATACCAGTGGTTACACGGTGTAAAACAGATGGTTTAAAAACCGTAAGCGTTGAATCTTGTCCTGCCCAAGTTAATTCTGACATTGGCTCTAATGGGAGGGAGCCAACGAGCATGGTCTGTTTGCAGAGTCTCCTTTTTTTTCCAAACACTTTCAACGAGGTGGAATTTCAGAGTTAACGAAAAACTTTTGAGATATAAACATACAAAAAAACTTTTGGAAGGATAAGCAAGCACTTCCTTTTGGCTTTAAACTCTTCTCCAAGAAGCACCTTGCCTCTTGCTATGTCTCCATTCAACACACTTGAGCACTTTCTGGACAATCCTTATGCTCACATAATCACATTGCTACGGGGTTAACAGGGATGCAATTCTGGAGTGACCTGGTCAAAAATCTCAATCACGCCCTGATAAGTAGCATAATGAGAACGACTTATATCAGAGCCATAAACCAAAACCACTACAAATTTATTACCTTCATCTTTCTTATTTAAAGGCTAGGAACCTGCCAGATGAAAGCATAATCTGTGAGATGGCCCTTTGCGCAGCTCCCCTCTTCCTCAATATTCCAGTTCGTGTCTGTTTCTGAAAGCTCTCTGCAAACATTTCAGTTTCCTTCCATCCTGATAATTAATACCTTAAGTGCCTGGAAAGATAAACACTGTTTTTAAGCAGCGCAATCTCCTCATCAGTTTACCTGAGGATTATTACACATGTGCTAAGAAAAGTCAGTCACAAACTGAGCACATTTTGGCCCTACTTGGTGATTTCTTTGCAACCAGTGGGATGGGATATTCCAGGAAGAATCACTAAGCTGGGGCGTTCAATCAGCAGGTACATCCAACTAACAAACTCACAGTGGGAAGGTGTCAAGCTATAAAGCTCTTCTGACCTTAAACTCAAAGCATTCTCCCTGTCCCAGGGGTCCATATTGTGGACCCAGGTACCACAATATGGAAACTGATTCAATGAGCATCAGCACTGAACTCAGCTGTGTTTGCAGCACGAGCCTCGCAGGAGGCAGCTCTGCTCTAGCCCAAGTGCAGCGACTTAGCCAGCAGCTAAAATAGAAACATCCTAAAGTGTTACAGCTGGATCTAAGGACAAAACTTGTCTGTCACAGCCCTAAGGTTTATTTTATTTTATTTTTGCCTTAGATAAAGATATACAAGCCTTTGCTTGCCTTTGCTTGCCTTTTTTCCCCTTTCAGCACCATTTTGAATAGATTAAGTTGTCTGAAGACAGGTTTACAATTTATGCCAAATGCTACTTTCAGTACAGCCAGAAAAGCTGAAGCCTTCCAGTGGGAAAAGAATGTAAGAGCTGATGTGGAATTAAATTAAACCAGCAAAAGTTTATCCTCTTAAATCCAAAGTGGGCAAGAAACCAAGAAGGTTTGGTATTAGTGCACGTTGGACCAAAATATTGAAAAAGGCACCAAGTGACGTGCTGGGAAAGACCTCTAGTAGACACGAAGATTAAAACCTGGTTTTGGAACTGGTTGCTGTGCCCAGCCACCTGCTCTGTCCCGTGACAAACGTTGTCACCCCATGAACCACCTCGGAACCAGCTTGCAGGTCACCCAGTTTTCCCCCAATTAATTACAGGATACTCAAGCTACTACCAGAATAAACAGCAAGAGCACAAGAAGCAGCCGCCTAGCCCAGGGGAGTGACGAGGACTCGAGGAAAAGGAAGGTGCTGGCTCCCTGGTTAGCTGGAATCCCATGGAACAATTAGATCAGAGCCCTGTTAAGGCAACTGCCCACTAACTGATGTCCAGTTAACGCAGCTAACCTACTGCTTACAGGTTTTGAACCGTGCAGGGTTGTTTGGCGGGGGAAGGTTTAAAATCTGGTGAGCGGAGAACATCCACATCCTGCATTCTGCAGACTGCAAAAACCCCACGCAGGCCAACGAGTCTCCTGGGGTTTAGCCTTACTGGAAATGTAAATCACAACAAAAAAGCTTTCACTGTAAACTTCCTCTCCAAGCGTAACCATCCCCAAGGTTGCTCCCCGGTGACACTTCCATGCCGGTCTGTCATTTCTCTCTTTTATTTGCTTAGAAATTGTAAAACCGGTCTGCGAGTTTGATACAGAAATATTTAAGGTGTTCCTTTATGCAGGGTTTCATACTTGAACTGGGTACAGCTCTGCATTGAGAAGTAGGTTGTCAACACTACTACCAGGCTACAAATATTCTTCTGAACTCAGATTTTATTCCATTATTTACACCAACAGATGCTGAGGCTTGAGTCTTTCCTGAAAACTGGTACTAATTTCAATTTGGAATACATTTTCCTAATAAAAAACATGTTAAAGGCAAGGACGGCCTCAAAGCAACTGCTTCTGGCACGTTACACATTGAAACCGAAGCCGTGTTTTTTTCGGAGAGGATTCCATAAGGCTCACACATACTTGGGAAAACAAAAGATCTTTTTGTATGTGTGCGAAAATTGACCCATTGCTGGAGCAAGAAATCCAAGCTAACAAACAAATCTGCAATGGTGATAGATCTTTGGGGGACTTCCTTACAACGTAGGTTCTGGGACCCTTCATAGCGGTAATGTTTGAAATTCTTTGCTTTTGAAAGGTTCTTTGTGAGGGCAGAGTGGTTTAGATTGAAGCAGGGATATAGGAGCTGGAATAGGAACACAGTCCACTCACTCATTAAACAGAGTATTTTTCATGTTACAGGCATGACAGACCCAGATAAATCACAGGCAGGTCTGAAATCCAGTATTTAAACCCGCTGCTCCAGCTGAACTTGCACTGTCCCTCAAGAGGTGCAGGCCCCAGCCTGCAACCACAGCCTGGTCAGAAAGGCTCGGAGCAGCTCAGCAAGGAGGACAAGCCAGATCCAGCACCAGGGATTTAGGATAAGTCTCCATGCAGACCCCAGCAGATGCTGTGGATGCTCGGAGTCTCCCAGAGACCCCGAGTATTCTGCAGGATCAGAATCTGTGACCTGTTATCTGTGCTGTCGTGCGCTTGACATCGCCAAAGAGAGCGTCTTCTAAACAGCAACTGGGCACTGTACATCTCTCAGGGATAGAGATGTCCAGTTCAGCAATACAGAAAGCCCAGAGGAAATGATAAAGACCTTTTGTTATGGGTCATCTGGTCCTTCTCTTTGTTCCTTTTGATTAACTGGAAGGAAGCAAAAGTCTCTGAAATGTGATTTTTTTTTATTGCGTATTCATAGTTTCTTGCTGGGTCGGCTACATGAATTATTGCAGGGTGTATCTGTAACAGAACACTGTCCAGGTAAGATCAGCATCTACTAGCTCCTGCACAGCTGAAATCAATAGGCCTTTTGCCATCAATTTTTATAGGACCAGACACAGAGATATCACTTTAATGTGCAACGGTAAAAATCTGGACAGGCAGACGCACAGATAAAACATATCTCTGTCAACTGAAGCCAAAGCTTTTCAGCCCCTAAGAAGACTGTGTTCTTAATTAAGTATGAAAAGGAAGGATAATTTGATTCAGAAGTAAGATTATTTCTCCCCTACCTCCCTTTGCACCAGAAGGTACAAAAGAAAAGAAGGTTTCACCATCATAAATCAAACACATATTGCACCAAGCACAGGTCTGCGATGCCTCCCCTCTATGCTGGTTTGAAACCAGCCCAGATTAATCTCAAGCACAGGGCCAGGATTTCTGAACCGGTTTTCAAACAGCGAGCACTATAAAGGCCAGCTATGGAGGCTGGGCACAATGCTGGCCTATGGAATTTGCTAAATTTAAATCTACCAAAATTAGATGGCGTTGCTCAGCAAGATCGCCAAGCCAAGACGTTCTACTTGATGAGCTCAAGAAGAAAGGATGACAAAAGTAAGGTGTCAGAGACAGCTTCATGTGGCTTGAGGAGCAGCTTAATGTTGCCAATGGTTCATCTTCATCAATACTATTCCTCCAGCAGCTGCAACCTCCTCTTTGACGTAGTTTCTTGAGAAGTACCCTGCAGGCTGGAGCAGAGCCTCAGGGGCTGGAAAAGGCTTAAAGGAGAGCAGTATCTTCTCTATTTGCTTCTGTATTTGCTATATTTGTGGTAAAGGAGAGAACATACAGACTTGCTGTGCTCTCTCCCCCCGGGCATCCCTGATGCTGCAGGGTTGCTTTCCTACGGCCGAGAATCCAGCAGCCACAACGTGCAGAGGGTCCAACACACTAGCAAAATTGTCATTGACACAAATGAACAGGCTGTATTTCCCCTCTTGTTGCAGCACTTTCCTGCTGTTATTTGCAGAACATTCTGGAGAGTGCACATAACCCAACTCTGCAACTTAATTCCAGCAGGAGCCATTTAGAAACAATCTTTTTAAGATACAATTTTTTAAGAAAGCTGGAAATAAAGCAATACTCTATGATCCTTCTCAAAAGAAACAGTATCAGAGAAGTTAGAGGCGGAAAAGCCCTTGATGATCGTAGTCCCTTTTTCATTACTATCGGATGTAGCACGCCAGCCTGTGTGCTCAGAACATAAGTGACAAAGGTGCAGCTGTGGTGGGAGGTGTGTGACTAGGGCAATCACTGAGGCTCATCTGGAGATCCTCACACTTCATTATGCTGCTCCACACCATTGCCACCGTCCCTGTCATGTCCCTGTAACTATTTAGACCTGTCTAAGGATAGTCTCAAGTTATTTTGGCTGCTAAAGGGCCACAACAAGACCTAGGCACTGGGAGAAGAGAAGGATGTTACAACTCTTAAGCTTTCTTGTATCCCCTGATGGTTATAGGAGGGGTAAATAACAGAGGAATCTGTTTTGTTTGCTCCGATGTAAGAGCATTTCATCTCCTGGCGCATCCTCATGCATCCCTCTATCTCCCGATACCTCTCCCGATACCTGACCACAGCCTGCCAATAGACCATGCCAATATGGATTGGATGGATTTGTTGCTTTTTTTCCTTTTTTTTCCTTTTTTTTTTTTTTTTTTTTTTGCTGGATTCTGAAAATTCCTCAGATTTAGGACAATGCCTGGCACTAGCAGAGTTGAATGGTTTGATTTTGCCCCACCTCGGGCAGCAGTAGTTCTGCTTCATTTCTCCAACAGCTCTTGCAGTATTTCCTGGCCAAACGTGCTTGCCCTGCACACATGTCGGTTTGTACATGCCTTCCTGGCAGGGGTTTGTACTTTATTCTGTAGTATGGAGAGCTGTTTTTGCCCACGTAAAGCACTTGGGCAATTAAGAGGTGTCTACTTATTTTCATCTTAAAATTACTGAGCGTATTCACTTCACCCTTCAGAATCTCTTTCCTGAAAACTCAGGGAGAACATTTTGACATCTTCTTTGGGGAGGTGTTTCTGGTCAGGTATTTTGAGTCATTAAGTGGGATTAGCATCCCACTTCCATGCGTTTGTGCATGTGCAAAGCCAGGCAGGCCACTCTCTTGCCACTTGGTTCTGCTCTGCTTCGTGCTTCAGCTCTGAATGACACCCAGGAGAAGCATCACTCCCCCATCAGACGAGCAATCTGTGTCTTGGGGAGACAGCAAATCTCCGGCCTTGCTTCGAAGTTACTTCAAAGCAGAAATGTTACTTCAAAGCAGAAGAAATAACATGGTAAAAAAATTGCAAGGTCTCATACACAGTCCACTAGTTTGGATTGCCAAAAAACACGCACTGCAAGTCCTTCTGGCTTATTCACTAATTCCTTTCTCCTCTCCACACACCCTCAAGGTAACTGGAGAGTTGAGCCTGTATTTTATTTCATTTTGACTGTATTTCAGGTGACGAAAGCTTGGAAACTGACTGTATTTGCAGGGAACATGAGGGACCTGCTGCCGAAGGCGGCTTTGCCGCAGGAGCCGCCTCTGGAGCAGGGCTCTCTTCACCCTCTGCTCCTCCCGCGTGCTGAGCAGCAGCCAGTTCCTTTTTCAGATGGTTATTTCACAAAAACCCTCAAAAAGGCAAATCAGCCCATCTTGCTTCCTTCTCAGCACCACATCCTGCGTGCCAAACCCTTCCATTGTGGCTCACCGACACGGATCAGAATTCCAGGATGCCCGAGGAGGAGCAATTCCCTATGTTCATCCTTTCCCAGCTCAGCTTCCTGGCCTGCGGTGCGACAGGAGATGGTCACCAGCCGAGAGGAAGGAAACTCAATTCCAATCCAAGGGAAAAAAGATTACCAAGAGTCTGATTGGGCATTGGAACACGGATCCAGAGAGGACGTGGAATACCCATCCTTGGAGGTTTTCAAAACCTGAGTGGACAAGGCCCTTGACAGCCTGATCCAGCTTTGAAAGCGGCTCTGCACTGAGGAGGTTGGTCCACGTGACATCCAAACGTCCCTTCCAACCTCAAAATTACTAAATTTTCTATAAAATTTCCCTTATTTCAGAGTGAGGATGAGAAAACAGCACAGAAGGTTGTGATGCTTCTATAAAACCAGAATATTATTTTTTGATACAACTCAAACATTTCACATTGATCTTGACATTATATTTGTACATGCATAAAGTCTTAGAATTTAAATGTCATTTATTTCTTTTTTTTTAAGAAATAATAATTAAGTTCAAAAATCCAGCTTACTATCTTTTTCTTCAGTGCTAGATTGGACTGATGTATTTCTCTGGCAGGTTTTAGTTTTGAGGAAACAGCTTGTTTAATTTTTGATTCCAAAAGAATATTTTTATTTAATGGCATCTTTTAATTTTCTATTTTTCACATTGAAAAGACCTTAATATTGATTATTTCATCTTCCCTATTCTGGTTCATATTTATTTCCAGCAGGGATATCTGAAGATATCTGAAAATTTCTGAATATTTTCCCAGAAATTGGAATGTGCAACCAATGTGCAATATTTTCTCTCTTTCTAGCATGCTGCAAGAATGAGAAGAGGGCATCTTGGACATGCTACTGATATTGATATGAATGTGTTTCATATATTAGGCTTTGTTGAATTGCCATGGCAATTATCTCCATGGAGATTGCTAAAATACTGATTCCTGGATACAATTGTAAATGTTTCTGAGGTTGATTAGAAGTGTTTGTTGGCAGTATGTGCTTTGGGGAGCTATGGGTTTCAAAGGAAATGGAATTAGCTTGGATGCAATTTTGATTCTACGTCCCTGAGTTGCTATAGGGACCTTGCAAAGTTCATTTTATTTCACGGTCTTCACTCACCATGAATATTTCAACTATTCCATTTGCTTTAAAGATGACAAAAATTGAGTGCCTCTGAATTTCTACAGCTGTTAGTATTTAGTGTAAGCATCCAAAAACCACGGAAGACTCAGAATGAATAAAGATTGCTATAGAGCACTAGCTTTCCTATTCTAATTTGCAGACAACTGGGATTTCATGGACTACTTCTAAGGGACTCATAAGACATTACTAAGAAAAACAATCCTCTTGTTAGTAGGCTTAAATTCACTATTCTGGGATTAGGCAGCTAAGAGGAAACCTATGGATCAAATCCGACTGAAAAGCTCTGCCCGGGATTCAATTTGCACTTGGACACCCCAGTTCTCTCTCACCTGTGCAGACCAGGGTGGATTTTGCAAATCAGGAGGTAGGGAGATCTCCAGGATAGTGACTATGTCCTATTATGCATTTATAAAATAAATACACTTAATGGAAATACACAACAGAGCCTAATGTCAGATTAGAATCTTTCCCATCGCGACGTCGCTATCACGTTTGCAACAATCATCATCCCACCCACTCGTATCGCTTATGTACATGGGCTGTTTTCTTCAGGACACAGTAAAAAGAGGAAAATCTGGATTGTGATTATTTTATATGCACAGCTATCATTTTCCTTTTCCTTCTGCCTCACTTTGCCTTGGTACCAGGAATCCTTCCATCCCAGGCGTCCTGCAACTCCTATGGGCTCCAGGGAACTGAACTAGCGGCTTTCTTTGCAAACTTTCATCCTGTTTGCTTTCGAGAGGTTTTCTAATTAAACAGAAATGAAGAATCAGCAAGAATAACTATCTAATTGCAGACTTTGCCTCCTAGCAGCACTAAATACCCTGCAGGTTTCGGTACCTCAGCATTATGTCATGGGAAAGTCCTGCCTCAGAGCTCTTCTCCGTGGGTTCTTGCAAGGTTCTTGCTGAGGTTTCTGGGCCACGCTACACACACGAGTGTATTCTTACACAAACCATGCAAGAAAACTACAGGCATTAGCTCCAATTAATTAATTCCTGTTTTTCCCATAGATTATATGTAATGGCCACGGAAAAGAAGGAGTAACTAAAAGGAGGAGTAACATCACAGTTCAGGAAGAGGACTCTGCCTCTAAATACCTCTGCCAAAGTGCTCAGATTTGTAAGCACTGTGAATCTTGTATTCGCTCTCGATCCGGGATGACCTGCATGAACAGCTGTGAAAAAATGACCAAATTCTCCACGGCCCACAACGGACTGAGCTCGCTGGGCAAGGACTCCTTCTGGGAACCTCTCCCTTGTTTATGGAAGGTTCTTTGGAAGAGACTGCTGGGCTGCTCTGGGAATTGTGAATGTGAGCTGAGATGTCCCAGAGATTATTTTTAATATCACAAGGATTTACCAGCACAGTCTGGGGACCATAAAAATATGTCCCTATCAGTGCGAAACGCTCACCTGGCATCGCTGCAGCCCGGGGTGGTCTCACCCACTGCACTGCGTGGCTGCTCCTCGATTCAAACCACCCCGGTGGAAATGGCTCATAAAGTTTCATTACACTGCAACGTGTCTCAGGGAACAGAATCGTCTCTTCAAAACACTGAAAACAAGTGTAAGGATGGCTTCAGGCCACCAAAAAGAAAAAGAAAATCCAGCTAAACTCAAGAAAACTGGTAGTCAGAGGTCTGTCCTTCCTTTTTCTCTTGGGAATTCAGTTTGGGGTTTTAATATGCTTTACAGATCAGAATTGCCAGGAGGAGCGGGGACGAGCAGTTCTGCATCCCGCGCTGGCGCTCCACAGCTGCTCCCTCCGCTGCGGGCTCCTCCCCAGCCCCTTGCAGAGCTGGCAGAAGGATTCTTCAGCGTGATTTGCCTGTACAGCTTTGGCCATTTTCCCGGTGAAAGGACCAAGAGAAATGACTTTCCTGGGCTCCCCAGTGTGCCTCTGGAAAAACACAATTTCTTTTTTCTCAAGCGGCTTCACACTCTTCTGGACGGAGGCCCTGGGTTTGTGATCATTAACACCAGAGCTCAGCACTGCCGCTGGGCCACAACATGCTGGATGTGATTCATACATCAGCACATGATCATATCTCTGATGAATTAGCTGGAGTGCAAAGCAGTGTTTATGCTGATTTTCTGCTGCCTGAAAGATGACAGACGATTCCTGATAGAGCCAAAAAGATGGAGCAGTAGTGACAGAAGACGCCTGATCGAGGACTGAGACTGCTGGTGCACTGTGAAGTGTCATTATTCTTCATACACTGGAACAGGCAGAGTTTGTTTGCTCTGGATCAGGGCTCTGTGTCTTGTGATTCTGTGTCATGGCTTTCCTGATCCGCCACAAGGAGCCCTTAAGCTGGATTTACGGTATTGTTGAATCACGACCTCAGGGATTTGCAAGAGAAAGGAGCTGCAGCCAAGTGTCAAAGATGTTAAGGCAATTTAGGAGTGAAATCTTGGCCATGTTGAAGGCAACAGCAAAACTGGGAAGAGCTGATCTGCTGAAATACAAACTCTGGGTAGGAACATACAGACTAGGTTCAATGTGGCTGGAAATTCTGGTCTGAATCTCCAAGAGAGGGATATTCCCTCTAATTAGTAATGAAGAGCCCATCCCATCCTTCATCTGGCTTTCTTTGGAGAAAACCCCCTTTCTCCTCTGCCTCTTCTTAGGTAAATAATGAACAGAGACATCCTCAACCATTCTCCATTGCCAAGTTTTCAGAACCGTTACATTAGCTGAGTTACTTTGTAATGTTACTTTGATTAAAACCTGCTTTTTCTTTCAACCAAGAAATGCTCTTGGCTGGAAAATTATTTGCATTAGTATGGTACACTGGTTGACTCAAAGACAAGTTAATTACAGAATACAATGCAGAAAACCTTTGCCTAAGTGCAGGAGACCACTACAAAAGAGAAAAGAACAGGTATTACCTCTTTTTGTTTATTTAATGCCTTCTTCAGGGACTGGTACCTTATTCAACATAAAACAGAACATAGAATAAATGAGGAAGGAAAAGAGAAGCAAGACTGAGAAGACAGTGGGGGAGGAAGAAGAAAAACCTGCTAAAATTAGAAAGTAAAAGAGAATATTGGTAATTTTTGCTGCCTTCCATGTATATTTTAGCTTTACCAAACATTTCATTCTTGACTCTATCTGCCTGAGCAGCCTCCACAAGTTTCTTGTGCAAGAGGGTCCTGGGGAGCCCGTAGTAAGAGCATGGGTGCAAGAAGGAAGAGGATGGAGCTGAACTTTGCTCTGTCCGGTTCTCTGATGGCTTAAGGGAATTTCTGCTGCAGTTCCAGTAACTAAGTCAGAGCTCTAAATTATGCCAGGAAAAGGAAGTGCTGAATCAACACAACTCTCTGCTGCTGCTATGGACTCCTTTATAATTGTGTTGGGTGCAAGGAAAAATCAAGGCTACCACCTGAACAGACTAGGTCAGGTCTTGCTTTCAGCTTAGAATATTTCCGCACAGAAAGTATAATTTCCTGAAACAGCCTTAAATATATGATATTTAACTGATATAACTCTGATATAACTCTTATTCTGTGCTGACTCCTTCTAGATTACACACATAGATATTAATTATGTAAGTTCACCCCAGATGCAATTAACTACATTAAATACACATGGTCATGGACAAACACATATGTGCAGTGCCCAAGGCCAGGGACAGGCCCAGCTAAATTTCTTCTTTAATAAGATCTCTGGCAAAATTTTTCTACTGATTAAAGCCACTTGTTTCAGGACAGGACTTCAGAACTCGAGAGCATTCCCCATCCTACCTCCCAGGTCAGAAAACTTGGTATCACTGAAGGAATTCACTCAGAGAAGGCATATATATATATATAAATTACACAACAACCTGCCCATAAACATATATGCAGTGTGTGCTTACAAAGGGTCCACACATCTTCTGGGTCACTCTGTTTAATTTCCGTGTACAATCTGCTTCAATAAATCTGCAGGACCTCAAAAAGCCATCCGTGCATTCAGATAAATATATTGAACGTCAGGTTCTTATCTGTGTTGCCTGACACTACTTGAACAGGATAAAAAAATATTACAGTTATAATTATGTTACCGAAACATCAGATAATGGGTGCTAGTTATGTGCCTGCACTTTGCTTTCCTGATGTTCTTTCCTCATTCAATCTTTCATTTATCCAATATGTAGAAAATGAAGAGCATATGAACCAAAGAATATTTCATGTGTCGCACTCCTCCAAAGCTCAGCATGGTTTAATTTATTTCTGAATATGCCTTTGACTCTGGGTCAGACAAACCGTAGCAATGACAGATTTTTAGAGTCGCTTTGGCATCTTACACAAGAAGAGATTTAAGTCCCAGCTCCTCACACTACATCACGTCTAAGGTCTGTATGGCAGGTTACAGCGTCCCTGAGTGCTCTGCCCACGGCCAGCCCTGCTCTAAACCAGTATTTGGACTGTAAGTAGAAAAGGAAACATTTCCTGTAAATACCTGGAGGTTTATGGAGGTCCAAATGTGCAGTGTAAGTTATTTGCAGGGAATTGACCCACAGATCTGAGTCTAATCATTACACGGAAACAACACCTTCTAGTCCTTTCCAAAGCGTGCACAGTTCACATATACGGCAACTCCTGGATTTTCTAGTGAGCAGCTGTAATAACAGCATTGACAATCAATCTCCACCTGTTTTCATGGGTGCAAATGATTAAAGACCCTATAATCTAAATGACAGACAAGATTTGCCGTTGCATTTGCCCCTTTAGGCCCCACAAGCCAGGAACATCTCCATAAGGAACTCTCTGAAGACAATGACAGGACTCAAAGATGTCACTAAAGGCAAAATTTGGTCAAATGAACTGTCACTATGACACAAAACATGCCTGGCTCCGAAATTATTCCAATTTGCATCATAGTCCAGGCTCTCCTCTGCCTACACAGCCAGGGCATCCTTGGAATTTGGGGAGGTTTCTCTAGGGAATGGTCATGTTACCCACTAACAGGGATCCTAAAGCAACGAGGTTTCTCATCCAAGCAGCACTCAGATGTTTGACATCTGAGAGACGAGCTGCAAGAATTTAACCAAAGGCAGCTGACGGCTCAAATCGAAACAGAATAGGGTTCCCAAAGCCAAATCGATCCCTATCTGCTGTGACCTGGCTAGGCAGGCAAAATATAACCACGTCTCAACAGGTGCCAGTGCCAGCACGTAGGATATTGCGGTGGCTGTGATGCCTGCCACGTTTACAGCCTCTCGTCTTGTCACTCGTTTAACACTCCCTAATTAACAGCTTTGCAGAATGCCTTTGAGACCATCTTATATCTGAGCAGTAACACAGAAAGGCGGCGCCTGGTAGGTCTTGAACAGCATCAAAGCCAGAGCAGAGTGGAGGAAACAGAGCACTTTAACCCTAATTTGACACGTTATTAAATGCAAAAAGGACAGGAAAAAAATCTGGCAAAAGAGGGCCACTATGAATCTTCCCTCTCAAAACCTGCCAGTAGTAAATCACTATTCAGGGCTCTCTGAAGAAGGAACACTTTTCTTGTGCTGTACCACTTCAAAACTGGTTCTTGAGAAAGTGTTTCTAAGCATGCAGGGAATAGTTGAAGATCTGCAAAGAAAGAAGCGCATTCAAACCAGCACTTGGCTCTTGCAAAGATTGCAGCTTTCTATGACCTCATGTCCTCCTACTCTTTTGTAACTACCATCCAGAAAGAAATATTTTCATCCAACTGGCATCCCATGTAGCCAAATAAGCCAAGATCTCTGTGAGAATTGGTCTGTTAAATGGTAAACTGGGCATTTATCTCAGACACGGGAGCTCCTCCTTCTAATTTATTTCTTCATGTATATTCCCAACATTGTAACACTGGCAAGTTATGGGTATACTAGAGTTGGCTTTACTCAGGGCAATGCAGGCAATAATTCACGGCAGTAAAATGCAATTTGGGACAGCTGCAGAGGTGAAAGCATGGCAAAATGCCCACACGCTAGCTGCCCTCGTGGAAGGAATCAAACGGGTATGAGCATTTTGCCCAGCACCAGCTATTGCCAGTCCTGCCACCAGGCTGCTAGCAAAAGCAGTGAGCCCTGTTCACCAGGGATCTCAGCTCAGCTCTGGATATAATCTTAGAGCAGAGAAATTCAGTTTTTCTTACAAGAGACCTTCAATATACCCAAGATCCAGCACATTTCCATTGCTTTGATTTAGCCTGGGATCAGGGCTATAATTTCCCTAAGCTTTGAGTTCTTTAATGATTAAATTAAATCATTTACTTATCTGATCCCGATTATTTTCTCCCTAGGAGACTGAGATAGTATCTGTAAAGCACTTTGAAGATATGAAAGTGCTTGTAACTGCAGTTTGAAAGTCAACAGAACCATAAAATTACAGAGGAAAAATACTCCCCCACCCAGGATGCTGGGTCCCTTTGAGCCCGAGTTGTGTGCTGCTGTTTATCACTCTGCACAACCAGCATGGATTGACCAGAGGAGAGTAGAAAGAGGCAGGGATCCAAAGGCAAAGCATTCTTTTTCTTGGAAGCAGAAAGGGTGACTTCCTACAACACAATGAAATGCTTCTCACTTTCATGTCTCTCCTTCTCATCAGTCCTATTTGGTGCAAGCTTTGGAAAAGTAAAGGAATACTCCTGGTCTAAGTGCTGTGCCAACAAGAACTGTTACTGCGAGAGGTATCTAATTGCACTGTCTGATGACAAATGGGATCAAACTAGCGAGCTCAAGACCCCGGGCACCATCATCTATTAGTAATGCCCACTAATGGCAAGGAGAAACGAGAACAGTGGCTCTCAGCACGTGCATATGATATGGGTTCAGGAGGACACTTATCGTTGGAGGGAAGGAGACTAATGCCGGATTACGTGGCATCGAGGTGCTGATTTATCAGTGTAGACAGGCTACGTGCAGAGAGCTGATGCCTTTAGTTCCCCAGCACTTAGCTCCCCCCTTCTCTCAGCCCAGTAGGCTCCTGAATCACCACTTTTTGGCCTCGCAAATATAAGTAAATGGCTTTGATTTCATGACTTGAGAATCAGGGCCTACCCACTACAGCATGATTCAGGAAGCCACATCACACACAGCTTAGCTGTCCCCTCTGCAAGGTGGTTAACTGCTGGGATTTGGCACTTGCATTTAATCTGCTGCTGCTGCTTGGGAGTCAGCACTCATAGGGCACCTAAGGGAGGTGTCAGGTGGAGCCTTTCCAAACCTGGGTCAGGAAGAGTCATATGGACATGGAGCATCCAACAGAGAGACTTCCCTTTCCTCCAGGCTGCAGTAATTGCAGAATTATTGCGCCCTGGGTGACAGGACAGAACAGCACAGAACAGGAAACAGGTTCAGGGTAGATGTTAACTCTGTGGATGGTACATTGAAAGTCGGAAAAAGAAGCACCACGATGTCACCTTGTTTATGTCCCTTTATCTCCTGAGCAAAGTAGCTCTTGGGAAGAGGAATATGCTCTGGCAAAAAGGTCTTGCCTTCACCCAGCAGTTTCACCCTGTAGCTTGTGCACCCAGGCACTTTAAAGGCTGCTGTAATGGGAAACTGGAGTCACCCGTACAGCACTGACCTCCCTGCACATTTAAAAAACTTATTCTTTTCTCTTTTGGCTGACTTTTACCAGAGTTTTTCTTCAGACTTGCCATCTTGGAAAGCTTTCAGTCAAACCAATTAGTAGGAGAGAACAGCCTCAATCAGGACTTTTTTTTTTTTTTTTTTTTTTTTGCTCACATACGATGTGCCTGGGTGACCTTTCATTGAGTCCATTAACACTGGTCATGGTGACAGTTTAATATCCCAAACGGCAAGAAGAAATTAGCAGTGAAAGGGCCCAAGCTGCAAAGTGCTTTGGTGCCAGCACTGAGGACTCAGTAGGACTGGGGGATCTCTGTGAGTGCAAACAGCATCCCCCAAATCACACTGCAACCCACATCCAGACTGCAGTGGTACCCCTGGAGCTCTGCACAACACTGCGCATTTACTGTAGCAGCCAAAACCATCAGGACCCTCTTCAGACAAACACGAAGAGCCCCAGGGAGATGGTGGCATCTCAGGGGACATAGCAAAGGTAGAGCACTGTGTGCATAAGGTTGATTCAGGAATACTGTGCCTTTTTCACCAAGACTGCAAAGAGCTTTTCCAGGGTTTTAACTATCTCCATTGCTTTGTGCTCTCTGACAAGAGCAGACCTTGGCAACTGATACTTTTACAAGCTGCAGAACAACTTTAATCTGATTTTTTTATGGCCACTTGAAATTAGGTTTTGAATCTACTCTTTCAAATGAGCTGTGTGATCTGATAAGAATGTGAAAAAACAACTCAAATGCCTTTCAGAGAAGCACCCAGCACCGAGCCAAGAGCAGGAAACACAAGCAGCTCTTTAGTCCCTTCTTGCTTCTCAAGAGGAAGTGGTGTGAGCACAGCCTAAGGAACAAAGCGGAGAGCTCTGTGCTCCGACCTCGGCCCTGGAGACGGTGGGACGGAGCCTGCACCCTCGGTTTTCAGCAGGTCAGAAGAGCAAGCAAGAAACAGTTTGTTCAGGGACCTTAAAGGCAAGGGTTGGACCAGCAATTCGGCACCTTTCTCACATTCAACAAAAAGAAATCAACAACAATGCAAAAGATGTTGATTTAAATTCTGGAAGAGCAATAAAAATCGAGGCAGAGTTCTTTTAATGTGCTGTCTCTATGGAAACTGCTTAACAGGGCATTTACTAAATGTAAATGATTGCTTTTTTTGCATTACCCAGGAGACATATGCATATCTTCTACATGAACTCCAACATGCACCGAGTTTATTGCATTATCACATAAAAGAGCAGAATATGTGCAAGAAACAGAAGCAAATTATCAATTTTTGATGCCAGTTCCTTGACCTAAGCAGCCCAGATAAAACATTTTCCCCACCGGAGTTTTCATCTGTGGGAAAAGGAGCATGAGGGAACCTTCTCCTTCAGTAAAAAGAAACTCCTCTGACCTTCGGGGCTGGCCAGGAAGCACCATTTGCCTGTGTCAGAGTTATCTCTGCCTTCTCTTATTTATTGTCACTATGTCTTAAGCGCGGATATAATATCCCAGCAGTTAGTGAACATGTGGGTCATGCTTTCAGCTCCTCAAGGATAAAATAACACTGGAGAAAGGCAAGGTCATGCTGATACCATGGTGCTTATTATCACTGAGCCACAGTTCTGAAAACAGCGTTGTGAAAGATTCCTCCTGCACCACACAGGGGTGGCAGCACCAGCGTGTGACCGTGTCTGTGTTACTCGCTCCAGTGTTCATTTCCCCTTCTAGAGAGACTCTCTTTCTCAGGGAGAAGTTCCTCTTCTCAGCGACTACTGCCCGGCTCTGGTTGCTTCTATCATTTTAAAGCCGGGCTCACCCTCTTGCCTGGGACACCAAAGCTCTTTCCTCTCTGAAGTTTCTCAAGACTGTAGCATGACCCTATTCCAAAACAAAAGCAAAAGGCAACAAAATGACAGTGCTAAGAAACCAACTGGGTTCAAAGAAGATTCAGCTGCAAGGGGGTTTCCTACATTTCTTTCACTGAAGTGCAGAGGAAATAACACACAATTAACCTGCTACATTTACACATGACCTGAAACTCGTAGCAAAACCATTGCAGGAGCCAATTGAAAGTGATTATAGAGCCTCTTTTTACTTCTGTAACCCCGCCGGCCTCCTGAAAGCTTCACCAGGGCTCTGCCCTGGCTGCAAGGAACAGCCAGACACAGCAAAGTACCTGCAGGAACATGTTGCAATTGCCACACTGAGTCCTCTCCAAAATCCCAGGACTGCTTGATTCGAGATTCTGAACTATGAACTACAACCATTCCTGTGTCTCTTGCAAGTGGCTTTAAGTACATAAATGCCCTCATTTCAAGGATTCAGTAGCCTCAGTTGGCTCCAGCATTCATAACTCAGACTTCTGTTAGTCACAGAGAAGTAAAAGCAATTTTAAAACATTTTGGGTCGGGTTCATCCATGATTAACGCATCGGGGAACGACCTGACCCATTTTGTGCATCCCAATTTGTTTGACTGTTCAAAAAAACCCAACAGTCCTTGTATCTGGGCAAAGAACAAGATTTATATAACCAAATGCATATAACTCAGATTTCACTACATTAATGAGAATGTAATGGCCCTGTGGCCATGACCCGACACAAANCCCTCATTTCAAGGATTCAGTAGCCTCAGTTGGCGCCAGCATTCATAACTCAGACTTCTGTTAGTCACAGAGAAGTAAAAGCAATTTTAAAACATTTTGGGTCGGGTTCATCCATGATTAACGCATCGGGGAGCGACCTGACCCATTTTGTGCATCCCAATTTGTTTGACTGTTCAAAAAAACCCAACAGTCCTTGTATCTGGGCAAAGAACAAGATTTATATAACCAAATGCATATAACTCACATTCTCATTAATGTAGTGAAATCTGTAATGGCCCTGTGGCCATGACTCGACACAAACAGTAAGTTTTTACTGTGAACGGCTGCAGCTCACCAAGTGTCACGCTGAAATTGGTGGCAGTGGGATGTCAGCACGCCTGGGCTTCTGATAACTGGATTTTTGCCAGCTTCCTCTTGGCTGTGGTTTTGTGCTATTTCCTCTTTCCAATCCCAGTCCTTGTCCTTTCACCTCATGGCTCCATCTTTCTTCTTTTTAAAAACTGGCACTTCATCTTTCCACATGGAGCTTTTCCATAGCCTATTGCTAGGTCTCTTAGCTACAAAAGCTTTTCACATCCTTTCCAGCAAGCCCCCAACTTCCTCTCATCCTTCTTCAAATCAAGGCTTTTACGCTGATTTCCCTTCTGAACCCTCCCCACATTCATTTCTTTGTGTCAGATACTCGTACCTGAACTTTGCTTCCCTTATTGTTTTCTTGCGCTTGCCCCATTTCAGCTGTAAATACAGTGGTGAGGAAGTGACCTGAGGAACTCAGGTCATAGAAAGTTGCTAACAAGTCACAGCACATGAATGGCAGGAAAGGTCAAAGCATCAGCTGAAGGACAAGGTTTACTAAAGTGTTTTTGATTAAAAAAAACATGGCAAAATGGATAGCACAACAGTGAAAGCAAATGCATATTTCTTGGATTGCTTGGATAAAATCCAAGCAGAATTCCCCTGTTTATTGTTTTCAGCTGTTCACATGTATTAGCTGAGTTTCCAGGAGGACTCGTAGCTCCAGGAAGCACTGGCCCGGGTCAAGCATTGGCTGACCAGCTGGAACTGGGAAGAAGCTGTAAATGTGCAGTGGAATTATCACCAGCCATAGGTTTATTAAAATTATGAGCAGTCTCAATGTGTGAAAAATGCCAAGAAATACAGAATTTCTGAGATTGTCTATTAAAGTGCCTACACCGGCCACATCACAGAGCATGTATCTTAAATATCTAACACATACTTGATACAGACCAACCCCAAAACCCTTTTCTATATGGATAACAGAAAATGTAAGTTAACTAATTACCCTTCCACTGTATCTATATGAAAGGATTTTTAAGTTCATAATCATAATGTACCCAAGACAGACTGTATCTCCAGGGACAGGGAGCTAACTCAGGTGAAACACAGAAAGCCGTTAAGAGTGCATATAACACCAATTGCTCATATAGGATATCAGCACAAGAATAGCATCAATTTGAAAGAGCAGGAAGAATTTAGGTCAAGAGAACATAATTACCCAAGTTGGAGTTGGTCCAGGTTACCTGGATTACTACTGCTAAGAAAAGCACAATGGGACCAGCACTGAACACAAGCAATTAGGATTCGTGTTTAGCAGAAGCCTGTAAAGATGCTAATGTGAATTAAGCACCACCTTCCAACCAACTTTCAGTATGAGCTAGGCATCAGTGTCCTTAAAATCCTTCCTTTACATGGCAGCATTCAGCTCCTGCTTTTTGGTAGGTCAAAACAGTAAATGTATGTCATTTGTTGATTTAATAGCGGGAAAAAAAAAAAAAAAAAAAAAGCAAAACAAAGCACAAACTCAGAAGTCTTGCACATTTAAAAATTGCTACCAAACGCCAAACAGTCGAGATCTAGATACCCCCTTCTGCCTTTGGGCCTGTGCAGACTCAATCCTGCAAAGAACCTCCAGACTGAGCAGGATTAAGCACTCTTGTTCCTATGAAGCCTCCTGTAAACCTATTAGAAAGTCATTCAGCGGCCTCCAACCTAGCACAATATGGGTCTGCAAGGCAGGATATACATCCACGTGTAGGTTAAGAGGGCAGATGTGCAGCAGCCTTTGCATGACAGGTCATGTGGTAGAAGGTCCTTGCACACACTTGGTCTCTGTTCATGCCACCTCAGTCAGGCCGACCCACTTTATGCTAATCTGCCCCAAGGCAACACTTCTCTGCCCTCTCTGCGCTTGGTTTTCAAGGAAATTAAACCCAGCAGACCTCTTATTCACAGAGCAATACTTATTACTAATGGAAATGGAAGCAGATTCGGGCATTTCAGTGCCGAATAATCCCTGACAATTTTAATTTCTGTGCTGGCCTGTCCTTACAGACTGGTCTGCTCTATTTGCTGACTCACAAATCCTTCCATGTGGCAGACTTAAAGACTTTCTTATAAATACACTAATAATCTGAGCTGTCGCTCCTGCTAACTGCTGAGCTCCTGCTTGGGCACTGGCAATAAAGAGTTCTCCTATTCCTTTATTTTCTATGATAGAGAGCTAAACCAACTGGGTTTGTGATGGGACATCTGCCCAGCAGGATTCTATAGCTGCTTATTCCCACCTTCTCTTTTCCAGGGAACAGATAGATGGCCTCAGTTATTTTGCCTGAGGACAGAAAAAGACAGCTCGTGTTCCCTCCTTCACATGAATTGTGTTATTCAGCAAAAGCTCTTGCATTTTTTTTTTATTATTATTCTGGAGGGCTTTTGTACTTCATACAGTGTCCAGGCAACACCTACCTGTGAATCCACATTGTGTCAAGAGCAGAGCAGTCAATTCTTGGTGCCTTTTCACATGAGCAAAGAGAACAGGTCCATACAGCAGCCTTGAGTCCTGGAGAAAGACAAGGACTTCAGGAGGAAAACTAGGGCTAGAATTTATTTATACAGCTGTAACAGGGGAGAAAAAAATCATACCAAACCTCCAGCGTAAGTTCATCCCCAACTGCTACATCCACAAGGCTCTGTTTCCTGCCCCCTCAGGACTCCTCCGCTCCTTCCAACTCTTCAGCCTGGAAGAGTAAAATAGCTCCCCTGTTTATTACTGGTGATGATAATCTTGTAGCCTAATTAATCTGAGCTAAGTAATTGGTGAGAATCAACAAATTACATGCACCTTTCATACCCTCACGCTTCTTTTCTGCAGCTCCAATAGGCTGCACCTGCAGTCCCTCTGCTTTCCTTGGGAATGTGCTGATGTACACGGGTTAGCATGTAAAAATGCTCCAGCAACAAGAAATGTTCCTATGTGGGTAAATTATTCTATTTTGGATTTATGCTCAGAGAACATTTTCATTTTTGTACCTATTATTCCATTGCACATTTTAGTTTAGAAGCAATGGGACTGATATAATAATTACTCTTACTGTCTATCATCCCATCATACCTGTAAAGGCACTACTAAACTGATAATGTTATTTCATACATAGGATTTTAAACATATTAATTAAACATAATCATATAAGAACAAATACTGTACACTTTGTTCTTTAAAGCTTGATCAGACAATGACGATAAAACAGCCAAGGCATCCTAATTAGTTTATAACATTTTCTTTTAGTATCATCCCTTCCCCAGATTGTTTCCATTTACTTTTGGTCATGGGAAGTTCAGAAGTTTCCCCAGTTTCTGCCAACTGATAATCCTGGGGCAAACGCCTGGAGGGAGCAAAATGGTGCGTTATGTAATGATGGAGCCACTGGTAACATCAGAGCAAATTAAGAAAAGTCTTTTTCTTAAAGGCAGGAACAATATTAGCTGTGTAGGAATTCCTTGTGTCTACTGGGACAAGGACATCAAAGTGGGTGGGTTGGTTAGAATCACTTTTCATGCAGCACTTTGCGAGAGGGAGATAGGTCTGAAGAGCACTCAGCACATGAAGAGTAAAATATGCTGAAAGACCCTGAGCTATTCTGCGCTGTGGATTCTGCAAAGGATTTCGCTGAATCTCCTGCTTATCAAAATGCTCACGTGATGGATAGAGCCCTGTGTATGCATGTTATTTACATATGCAGATGTAAGGGGATGAATGTTAAGGGAAAATTTATGCCACCATGGAATGATATCCAAGATGGGGCCAAGCAAGTGGCTACAGAGCCAAAAAACATGACAGGCAAAGTTGCTTAAACCAAGGAAATGAGCTGGCAGAATTAAAAAGAAAGAAAAAAAGAGCAAAGGGGAAAAAAAAGTCAATTTTCAGCCTAACCAATTCCCCTATCGCGGTCACTGGAGGGTCCAGCAGAGTTGCACAAACCGGCATTGCTGCCGCAGAGCACAGGACGCAGCCCCGCCGCGGCGCCGGGCTCCTTCCTCACCTTCCGTCCACAGCAGAGCTGACAGGTCCTGCTGCGGGCTGAGAGCCACAGCCCTCACTCAGACCTCACAACTACATTTATGAGAGCAACAGCATCTGCCTCTGGGATCGGAGTGTTAAAAAGGCAAATTTCTCTCGCAGGGGAAGCTGCGAGTGCAAGAGGGACTGGATTTTCACTCTGTGTTTATAAAATAATTGGGAGGTGATGTTTTCTGTGAAAATGCTGCAACTTGCTGTGATGCTGAGGAGGGAAGGAGCCCAGCCCCATTAGGCAAAACCTCTACAATATTCTTGCTTAAAATGTTGGCACAGTGTTGCCAGTGAGGAGAAGCTGCAAGGAAACAAGGCTGTGAGTCTGAGTACTGGAACCTGCCCTAACACTTGAGATGACTTTGCCCTCTTAGCTGGGTTGCAGAACATTTTATGCTTCAGATTCACGTGTGTTTCTGTTCTGCCCCCACAGAGTTTACCTGATTTTTCCTCAAAATCCAAATAGTCTGCGGTGCTAAAGCTGCAGCTGCAACACACACAGCTCCTCTAATCCAGCTCCTGTGCAATGCAGCAGCTTTATAACAACCTCCTGAGCTCGGGGAGGGCAGTTGCTGTTCACGTTGTCATGGGCACCGAGTTCAACATCTTCTGTGTCAAACAGCCAAGCGTCCAGCTGGGCAAATCGCTGCGTGTTGTTCGGTGCTGGGATCGTTTGCTAGGGAGGAAAAAGAAAGACAAAAAGCCAAGTCCACCTCTCACACGAGCCCTAACAAGGGGCTCCCGTGTGCACCAGCTGCCAGCGTAGAAAAACGGCTGTAATTGGAGTCATTAAAAGCTCCCAAGGGGGACAGATTCGCTTCTCCATTTAAGGTGGAGTGAAACGGGCTTTTAGCAGCGAGCACAGCTGCTGCATGAAGCCTCACGAAGGGCCTCGGTTGTCGCTGCCTTTGTGGTTTTCATTCCACACCGCTCACCTCTGAAATCCGGGACCTCCATGGGCCCTTCAGCTAGGAAGGAGTGAAGGGCACTGAAGCCAAAGGGAGCTGTTAAGCCCCAAGCTGTAGCAGGGATGTGGCTGTGTGTGATCCTGCACTAGGATATACGGCTGGAATAATAATAAAAATCATGTAATGTAATAATGTAACGGCAGTCTTGGGTACCTTGTTGGTGAGGTTGCTGTGGGAAGCTCTCATTTAACACTGCTGGAGCAGTGGTCTGTGAAGCAGGAATTTCCACGTGCATTTCCTAGGATTCAGTAAAAATCTCAGGGATACAGACCCAGAATGTCAGCTGGTAGAAATGTGTGTCCTGCAAAGCACCAGGGTCACAGTGATTTGACCTAATTACCCCTGTGGGCTTTTGCAAACGAATGGGCCTCTTTGTCCCCCAAAGAACCGGCCCAGTGTGGATATGAAGGATATCTGAACTCCCCTAGTTTTACTACAAAATCTTTTCACCTCTCTCCCACATAAAGGAGACCTTGGGAAAAAAATAGAAACAAAAACAAAATGAACACTGTTGTCCTCTATCTCTGAATGCCTTCTCTCTATGCACATTTCCTGGATAAAAATAGCTTTAAACCCTGGGCTAAGTAAGCTTCTTATATTTGAAAAACCTGCTTCAAGTGGACAAAGGAGGCACAACGAAGATGCCATAAAATGCCTTAGGTTTCAGCAACTGCAGCTTGAAAGGCCATTCTGGTGTCATTCTGTGTAAGAGGGAACATCTGAACACTGAAATACGGACTGTGAAGAGCACAGGAAGCAGCAACGTGGCCAATGCGTGGAAACAGGCTGTGCCCGCCCAGTTCCCCTGTCCACATCTGTCTCCCAAGAGCACACTCAGCTCCTCTTCAAGACAGGAAAAGAATATTCACAGGTGAAAGACTGAAATCTCTCCTGCCTATCTCAGCAGTACATTCGAAAAAAGCAGCATGCTTACAAGTTAGCCAAGGTTGCGGCTACAGAAAAACTCCCCGTGATGAGGCCATTTCCATAGTTTAATGTGCCTCCTGCTTTTACTTGGGGTGTCCAGGCAGTCTGGAAGTCGCTGGAGAGAAGTTGTCCATGTGATTCTTTACAGGGCCTGTGGCTGGAACTGTGGGATGCACCATTTGCTAAGGAAGAGGGACTGAAGGAAAAGAAAAAAATGCTCTAGTCTTCATTTATCTCCAAACAGAAACATGCATTTGGCAGGATTATAATTCCAGATTATGGCAGGTATATAAAACAGATGTGAGGTGCCTCTATCCTGCAGAAACAAAAAGCTTTTTGCCGTCACTCCATCATTCCTCTAAGTCAGTTAAGGACTGTTAAAACATCTGGGACAATGTCACATCACCAAAGACAGGTTGTACTGCTTACTTGAGCCAGCAGGTCCCCAGGACACTGCATGTGGCTGTAGGGAGGTCACCCTGACTAGGGGTTGTAAAAACTCCCTTCTGCTTCCTTTGAAACAGGTTTTCTCAGTTCCCTCATTGGATTTTCCTCTCTGTTTCACGTGTTTAAATTACAAGCACATCAGAAAGCATCATCACATATCTGCCCTCCTAAACAAAGAACCACCACTAGCAGAATTAAAAAATTAGCAAATTCAAAGCAAAACACACAGATGATGCAAGTCATATTTTCAGATGGTGGGCTGATGCTTTCCTCCAAATAGGATGGTAAATTCTCTCTCAGACTGAAGAGTCCCCAAGAACACATTTTACTAGGGCTGCATATCACGCAGAGTAGAAAGACTCTGTTGGGGAACACACTTAAATGAATTTAGAAACCTCTGTATAAGACTTAGCTTGCTAATCTGATTTCTTAGAGAGTTTCTCATCGTGGTGCTTTCAGTGCTATTTTCACCCAAGAAAGCACGTGGCATCTGGTCTTTAAGAGCTCTTAGCGCTGCGCAAACACTAGAGCAGGAAAAAATGATCAAGTTAAGGTGGCCCAAGAGATGGGGCAGTAAATATAGCACATAAAAATGTAAACTGAGTATTGCAAAATTCTTAGGAAAAAAACATTTGATACACCATAAGATAAGATTTAAATCATCAGCTTCCCCTTTTGATTCACAGTGCACCTTGCAGTTAGGCAAACACAGTGACCAACATTTGCAGAGCGAGGTTAGCAGCTTTTACAATTTCATTGCAAAGTTTGCACATATCCACTCTGTTTTTTATACAGGTGCTGTATTAGATTTAGTCACAGAAAGCTGATTTCCAACCTTAATTTTTCCAACCTTTTACATACAAGTGCATGATAAAAAGCACGTCCAGTTGTTAGCTAGTTCTAGAAGCCTCCCAATCAAGCAATCTGAACACCATGCTATTATTTGAGACACTGCTGGTTTCTATGTCCATTACTTTCATTGAGCAAAGCCTACCAGCAATCTGGGATTTATTTATTCCAAAAATCTATGAATAATTTCTAACAACAAACCCATCGGCGAATTTCACAATTTGTCAGCAAACAAAGGAAGTGGCAGAATTTCACAGATAAATTAGCTGTAATGAATTATTCACCAAAGCTTACGATATAACGAAGCAGAGAACAATTCAGCATTGACAGACAGAACTAGGGTAATGATCTAATAGATATTTTTCATCTTCCATTTCCACAAGCCAAGGAGCGGAACCATCCATATGCCTGCCCTACTTCACTGCACTTAGCACCACCATGGCCCAAAGCGGATGATAAAACATTTCCTGGCATCACTGCACATCACAGATTTTTTTTTTTTTTCTAGAAGAATAGCACAGAGATTCTTACAAATTTAAAGGCAACCCACAACACAGTCTCTCATTCTAAAAGAGCCTGGCAGAAGCTAGCTTGGCGTCAGAGCACTCCTCCTATCAGTGTTACCCCAGGGCCTATTCGGAGTCAATCCATCACTCTCTGCCCTGATCCTCATCATTTTCTTTCAAGCAATTGCAGAAAATAGCCCCATCTGCTTCAAAAATCAAAGCGCAGCAGCTGGCGATCCGTCCTCTTTATGGAAGTCTACAGGACTTAGGGATATTGTCCTGAACAACTCAGTCAAAATTAATTATAACCTAGCTGGAATTAATTAGAGGCTATCTTTATTTCATCTCTATTGTTGTGCAGCCAATTGTTTAGCTATTTCTCACATGCCTTGGTAATCACAGTAAAATGAAAGCATTTAATATGAAGTGGTCTGAATGGGCTTCGATCTAGATTTACAAAGACTAAGGTCTGTGGACATGGTGGGGCCAATATTGCTTGTTAACTGTATAGTAGAACTATGCACATAAAAACCTACACATATTTAAATGTGTGCATTTGTGTGCACAATCATGAGTGCTTTTAATATCTACATACACAGAGATTCCTGCAGATTGTTAATTCGATGGTACATTTTTTAATCTTCTGCTTTTCCTCACAAGCAGTCGATCATCATCAGATGTTCAAGTATATTACATTTGGACACAAAAACAGCAATGTGCTGCTACGTTGCTATACTTAGTGAGATGATTTCTTAGAATCCATTCAAAAGAGAACTTTCTATGTAAAGAGAAATAGAAGAATAGAGCAGAGCAAGTTTTCTCTCTTATGGAAAAACGTGGATGGAATTCTGCTGTATATTCAGAAGACTCAGGAAAACTTCCCCTTGTAGCTGAAGGTCTAAGAGGTAAGAAACCTCCTCAGATCTGTGCCATGTAAAGAACCAACAGTTTTACCTGGCACTGTGGGAGTGAGTTCCTCTAAGCACTTTAACACTAGTCCAGATCAAATGGTTCCAATCAGCATTTCCATGATCCGCTCTCAAGGCAGGCAGGTGCCTGGCAGCTTCCCAGGCTGACAGATAACAGGGATGGCTAAAGGGAAACTGTCTTATCAGGACCAAAAAGACAGCGGCAGTTTTCTATCTGTTTTTCAACCAGTGCTCTGGTTCCTAATGTCTTTGATTGGATCAGTGGAGTTTGATTTTGTATTTGGATATTATATAAAAAAAAAACCTTGGAGAACAGAAAAAAAATGCACTTAGGGGACAAAACATGCATAGAGTTGAAATCTATTGAACATAAAAAATAATGTCTCTAATAATGTCTCTTGCACATGGGGTTGTGCTAAGCTAATGCATGCATGATGGCTCTCCCACAGGACACAACCACTTCTTGCTTCCAAGGGGTAATAAATAAAGTGTCACCAGCAAATGCAGGCTTGCCCCTCCTGGGAATTAAACTAAGCCCAGTCTGTAGTACAAAAGTGAGCGTGAGGCTGAATGATTAATTTGTTTGGTGCCTGCTACCAAAGGCTAGGAAGACCCTGAGGCCTAGGTCACGAGGACACTATTTCTAGCACTAGAATCGTATGAAATTATCATGAGGTTCAGATGTCTAATGCATGAGGGCAGGGAGGGCCAGGTTCAATCCGGTCCTTCGTGGTGCACTAATGCATGAGGGCAGGGAGGGCCAGGCTCAATCTGGTCCTTCTTGCACCTCATGGTGCACACACAAGTTCTGCCTAATTTTTTGCCGGTCAAAAATCAGCTGGTTTTCTCCCTGTGTTAAAATGTCTCCAGTTAAATAGCACAAACACAAAACATTCAGAAAGAAATTAAACTGGAATAGTTACACAATTCTCTTATGGTTGTCCAGTTATGCAGGAAAATGTGTGAAGCTACATGCTTATCCTGGACTTAACAATCCTGGATAATTTGACTTGATTTTAGGAGATAGAGATTTTTTCCTCTTTCCCTTGTGGACAATAATTATAATTTATTGCACTGCTTCCCTGAAACATTGTAATAAAATATTAAAACTACTGTAAGCAGTGAAAGGTCATCACTTACATTATGCTCAGTGGAGCAGGGTAAAACCTAATTAATCCGCACAAAATTAAATATACATTTTTTAAAATGACATCTTCCCACTACATAATTGGTTTAATGAACAGGAATTTGAGTCTAAATCCAAACTGGCCAACACAAAGTTGTCCATAAATTAGCACAAAATTGGTGACTGATTTGGGTGAGCAATATCCTAAGTAAGTACTTCAAATGCTGTTGTTCAAAGGTATCTGTGAAACAGCATTCTCATTCTAATCTTAATAAAGTAAGAGACTATTTACAGTTTCCCTTGTACTAGGAGTTAAAAACCATGTCTCCCAACCAGCAAAATGATAATAATAATTTCCCACATTTAATTAAAAAATAGATGAGATCAGTTTATTTAAACTGGCACTTGAAACAAGCAATTAAGTGCTTCACTGAAGAGGCCTGCGCTGGAAATCCGACCTTTCATTACATGCACAGTTCCTAGCACAATAGGTCTCCAGCAGCAGACGGGAGCTTGCAGGCACTGCTTTAATGTAAATATGCTCTTTAAGAATATTGTGAGGCATTTCCACTCTCGCTGAGGGACTTACATTAACACAGCCTATTATCTGTCCTTATTACCCTGCATTAAGCAGGCAATTAATTGGCAATCTGTAGTGGATTATGGAAGCACTCGGGGCAGATCGGGAGTCATTGCTGTATTTTGCAGCAGCAGCTCCTGCAGTTTCCTAAGTTTGGGATACCGAATTTGCAGTATTGTCTCTCAGGCAGGTCTCCCGAGCAAGAATTTCCATTTCCTTTTGACACGCCAGGCACATCCCGAGACGCAGCAGGGAGATAACATGACATTGCCCCAGCAGCCCCTTTTGTGCGCAGACACACAATAGGTCGCGTGGGCTGAACGCTCCCTCTGCAAATGGAAATGCCACCAATCCCCTTAGTTCATATTTTGCTGGGCGGGAGAAGCTCTCTTGGACTGGCTGGGCTTTCATGAGCGCGTGGAGCTGCGCTCACCGCTGCAGCCCGGGTTGGGAACGCGTCGGTCTCTCTGCTGGGCTCTGGAGCACGCTGGCTGTGGGGGCTGTTATCCACAGCCCCGCATGGGATGCGGAGACAACGTGCAAAATAAAC
Source organism: Crypturellus undulatus (assembly GCA_013389825.1). Taxonomy (NCBI): domain Eukaryota; kingdom Metazoa; phylum Chordata; class Aves; order Tinamiformes; family Tinamidae; genus Crypturellus; species Crypturellus undulatus. The sequence continues at coordinate 42,880 of VWPW01017264.1, read as the reverse complement.
CAACCTGGAGCCTTCTGGGAGCGGCTGCCGTGTCGGGAGCTGTCACACACGCGTTGCTGTCACCCGGGCCAGCAGGAGGGAGAGCTCTCCGGAATCCAGACAGCTCCAGGAGGCTGGGGGAGCTTGGTCACATATCCCACACTTGGGGAAGGGTTTTGAACAACACAGGAACTTGTCTTGAGGATATTTAAATAAGATACTGTGCACAAAGCCTGGCAATATAATCTTTTTCTTTAGGGGAATAGTAGGAAAATGTCTGAGGAGCTCCTTCTTTTCCTGATTTTCAGCCCCTGTGAATCCACTAGAATCTGTGCTGCTATCCCAAGAAGAGTGCATGCAGCAAACAGAGCGGGGAACACAGCAATAACCCGTCCCACTGTGCCACACGGCGGGGCAAATTCACATGGTTCCTCTTCAACAGTAGCAGTAAGAATTGCTGTTCTTTAGATCACTTAAGTGGATGTAGAAAAAGACCACATCCCAATAACATTCACACTATACAGCTACTCTTCTTCCACGGCCTCAGGACTTCTATTTCACCCTCAAAATTAATACCTTGGATGGCTACAATGATGCCTAGATAAGAGTTATATCCTTCTTGTTTGCCTTGGTACACAGTTCCCTCACGGGGAATAGCATTCTGCTTTACAACACGCTCAGCAAGTATTAACGTAATACTCGTATGAGCTGCATGCCCTCCTTCAGGCATTTTCACTTTATGTAACTTAAGATAAAATAAAATCTCAACCTACTCTTCCAGCTTCATCTAAGTGGTCTACTGATCCTTCACCTCTCTGGCACTTGCCACTCTCATTTATTTTCAAATTGATGATCGTGCACCCTCTTCATTTCCATCGACAGCCCCACACGCACCCAGTGAATCTCCAAATTGCTTTTGCCATGTGTTAGCATTAATAATAAATGAAATCAGCTGATTGCTCCCAGTGACTATTATCGTGTCAGGGCAGATGAACCAGAGAGAGGACAGGATTCATTTCTGAACCTCCAATTTCAGTACCAAGGTTCAGCACCAAGACACCATTAACAGCATAAATCTTCCTCTCTCAAGAGATGCATTTTGTTTGAGAGGTGCCCAGAACAGTCCCATGGTCTGCAAAGCACTTTTAAACCATGCTCAGGGCTTTATAAACATTAACTATCGTGTTCTTGTTTAGTATGTGATATTTCTTAGGGCTTTCTTGACATTTAAGTACCATCCAGCACTTATTAATAATCAGAAGGAGAGAGAAAATGGAAAAAGGAAAGATATATTAGCATGAAGGATTAAGGAAAATGAATATGTATAAGAAAGAAAAAAGAATAACATGCTGGGATACAAAGGGATGCCACAGAGCAGAGTAGGAGTGCCTGTGTTCATTAGGTGTTGATATAATGGGTTTAAATAAAATTGAATAAAATCCAATTTAAATACTAGAATAAAAAGACCTGAACGATCAGCTAGGGAACAGAATGGGTTTCTACCTCTGAGAGGTCAGATCGTCGTCTGACCGCCAACAGCTGCAGCTGGTCTGACAGCAGAAGCCTGCAAAAATAAAAAACGACAGGGTTAGATCAAGTCTGGTGCTTCTTTTAAACCTCCTTCTTTGCTTCCATTCCTATTCTTCCAGCAGAAGAGTGATCTTCTAACACAAACAAAGAGCACTTGTCACAGATGTCATACCGCGGCTGATATCTTATTAATTTTTACCATGTCTGAAATTACGTTAGCCGCTCTGTGTGTGATCCTAAGACAGTGCTACACAACTTTACAGGAATAATTAATACTTTGGCAAGCAGAAGATATATTCCCCCACTGAGAAAAGGCAAATAAACATGGAATGACAGCTCATAAATTTATTTCATGTCATGAGAAAAGCTTTCCTGAAGATCACACTACAGAGTTTATCAGCCTCCTGTTAATGCAGGGCTCCCTGCTTTCAAAACTATTTAAAGATGACTAACTCCATGTTACATATATTTCCTCTCGACTTGCCCTAGGCTACATGAAAAATGAGAATCTTTAACTATCTGAGGGAATTTTCAGACAGTGATAGCAACAAAACCTAGTTCGACCAACTACTTCCTTAGGATGCAATATCACACCAAGTCGTGTCACGAGAAATGAACCAAACCCAAACCTGCAAAAATCATTTATTCTCTCATGCCCTGGCATACAAAAAGCGTGGAAGTGTGCATCCCATGATGGCAATTTACAGAAGCAAAGGTCAGTATCTGAACAGTTGAAGCGCAACACACACAACAGCACGTTAACTTATGCTCTATTACCAGTCTTTGTGCCTGTTTTCGATCACCTTGCTTTAGCCCAAGCACAGATTCCCTGCTCTTGCACATTTACTGAAGGCAAGAGCTCTCCTAACAATCATTCTATGTCCACAGGTTTGGTACATTTTTAAGCAAATGACTCACTTGTTAAAACCCTGGATGCTAACAGCAGCGCACAGAAAACAAGTGTGTTTGTACACACTGCATTCTCAGCAAGGGCCTCGCTGCTCACCAGCCCGGGCCCCGTGTTTCAGATGTGACAAAGGGAAAACCCACGCCTGGTTACTGGACACCATCTCTGAAGCACTTCTGCCGTGTGTTTCATATTGATTCAATCGTACTTGGCTTCCAGTGATGCTTAAGGGTGATTTCATCCCACCATGAGGCACATCAAGCACTGCTTGGTTAGGGACAAAGTGTTCTTTGTTTTGGAGTCAAAGAGGAGCCTCCAAGAGCAGTTACAGATGTGATCTCTCTGCATGGGTTACCGTGCATTTTTTCATCAAAACACTTACTCCTGCAGTCTGTCTTGATCGGGAATAAATAACCTACATTCAGATGTTCCACTCCAAAAGAAGGGCTGGAAACTTCAGCATTCCCATTAAACACTTGCAGCAGTTCTGCACTACCTTAAGAAACAGGTACATGATCTGTTGCACTGTCCTGTCCCAAAGATCTTTCAGAGCACGATGTCATTATGCAATGATGCCTTTCTATCTGGCTTCATAATGTCTTTTACTCTCCAACACTAGCATATACCACAAGGAACTCCATAATATGCAAAAAAGCAGCATTTCACCTGCAGTCTTCATGAACTGCACATTTGGACGCACAAAAGATTTAAGTGATTTAAGATCTGGGTGATTCTCCTCTACAAGGAAAGGAACCAAGAGCCTCTCCAGGACTTAGTCTCCAGGACTCAGGTGCTTGTTTTCTAAGTCTTCTTTGATTCAGTATCTCTGTATCCCAGTATCTTTATCACTTTAAAACGGCGGGTAATATTTTAACCGTGGACTATCGGCAGCCCTGTCTCTCCTTTTTGCACAGCAATGTTAACAGTGCCAGAAAACACTACACAGATTCTTGCAGAGCAGCGGCGGGTTATTTACTCACTCCCCATCATCTCAGACTCACTGCCGCAGATTGACACAACACGGCTGGTCGGGGATTGATTTATCAAAGAGTCTGTGGAACCCATTACTGAAAATGGGTCTGTTGAAGGGAAAACCAGACCAGAGTCCATTACAAACAATAAAGGCCATTCAGTACTAATTCATCTATGAACATACTGTACAGATACATGGGCTGGATCATCTTTGCTTGGTTACTGTCCTACGTGGTGGTGCAGGGTAATTTCATACACTCTCTGTGTATGAGAAAAACCTGACTCAAGCGTGTGGTGAGTCTGAAGTGTTACTCTTTTCAACCCTGTCCTCACTCATGTCCCAGAAAAAACGCCTGACGTTTCTGGTTTCAGCTCTTCCTTCGAGCCAGTTGTTTTGCTTGCCCCCCACACTGGTACAGGAAGGGGACAGCGACTCTTTCCCACCCAAGATGAAGAGGGGGTGGAAACAACAGCAAAAAAACCCAACTCAGACATGTTGCCACGGAAACCAGAACTTGATGCATTTATAAATCCTGGGAAAATACTGCCCATTTATAACAATACCTGAAGTGGAAAACGTCTTTATTTGGGGAAGTCAGATACCTATGAGCACAGCTTCTGCTGCCGCGTACAGAAGCACGTAATTATTTTCTGTAACACAACGTGATCTCACCAGGCTCAGAGGTACTTGTGCCTGGGAAAGGAGGCCGAGAGCCGGTAGTAGTCATAGAAACAGCCTGTTCCTCTCAAGTGGCAGAAAGTACCATGTAACAGGCAGCCTCGGTGGTGGCCTCGTGCTCATGCCCACGGCTCTTGCGCTTGCGAAGTGTAAGACATTTTATTGAACATGAGGCAAAACATACACCCTACTATTCCAGATACAATACCTTATTTTTCTACAAATATGCGAAACACGGTTACTAAATAAACCAATAATCTAAAGCCTCATATTAAAACTACCCAAGCAGAGCTTCTTGGTCATGTAGCAGACGGGAGAGTGGACCGGGACAGTTGTTTTGCCCCTTGTTTTGCTGGTAGCACACCTGCACTGCCGTCCTCGGGGCTGGCCATCTATTGACCAGACTGACAAGATGTCCTGTGCTGCCATCCTTGAAGCTGGCCTCCACACACAGCCTCTAGCTGAGAGGGCTTCCCTGCTTCACCTCCTTCCTGACCCTCATGGCTGCTCGTTTTGCTGCAGAGAATGGATGGGTTTAGGGTTTAAGATCATTTGTTGTTAATGATGGTTTCACTCAAATAGAGCAGGTCAGCATAACTTGAAAACAGCTAATAAAGAGACAGCTCTGGAAAGAGTCTGAGACACACGCATCTGCCCCCCTTGTTTAGTGAAGGCCCCAGACTACCCACACATGGAATGAAAAGAGAAGGTGGAAGCAATTTCCATCCCACCTTCCTCCCAGGGCCTACACTCCCCAGCAGCTGGACCACACAAAAAGGTGACCCAGAAGTCTAGTACAGCCCCGTGCTTGGAAATAAACTGTGACCGCTTTGGGGTGACCTGGCAAGGCTGGAGAACATGGGAATGCAGCTGCACAAAACTGAAGAAACAAGAAGAGCATCCGCTGGGAGAAGGGATGAGGCAGGAATGGCTTCGACTCTCTCATCTGGTATTTTCTACCATCTTCCCTTGGAGCAGAGACCACAGAAATGAGCAGTCAGTGACAGCTGGGTCTCCAGTAATGTGCACTGCCCTGGCAGGCATTGTTCAGCATGGTAATCCCATCCCATCCCATCCTGGACACTTCTTTCCTTACTGAAAGCTAAGCTTAGGATTTAGGACTTTGCTGGACTATGTTTGTTAATAAACATTCCACTTAAACCTGGGTAGAAATATGAGAGGCAGGCAAAAGAGCAGCTACACTGGAAAATAAACTACTTTGCACACAAAGAAAATTAATTGCTAGAATCAAGTCCACATGGTAGGAATGAGGTTAGTAGGAAGGGGCGGGGGAAGCTGTAAAAGTTGTAAATAACTGTAAGCTGTAAATGTGTGCAATTAATATGCATAGCTGCACAAATGCTCCAAAATGGTAAGATTTATTTAATGGCTCTTAAAATCTCACAAGCCCTGATCATGTTTCCATCACCTCTTTTCAAAACCTAAGAGTTCATCATGCAGCAGATGACAAAACACTGGTTTCTCGTTACATGTGGGTGTAAATACTCTGCAGTGCCAAGAAACACAGCTGTCCTGCTGAAAAAGACTTCCTTCACAGACCTAAGATGTTTGTAAGGGTTTTTATCCCACTGTTTGAAGAAGGAGAGAGAGTCTGTGTGTATTAGAGAGGTGAACAGGGGTGAAAATGGGTTCAAGAATATTGCAGACTTCTCCTGTCACCTACTCAAACACTTGGTGTTTGCTGGATATAATGCTCTCAAATTGTTTGATTTCCTCACTCTTTTTCCACCTTATTGTCCCCTCTGGTGTTAACACTTCCAGGATTTGAGACCAGGAGATCAAGGAGCATAAGACCACTCACGTGCATGAAACTATGTTCATTTCCCCAAATCCAGGCCACAGGGCTGCTACACACAGCCCGTATTATAATAAATGATTATAAAACAGTAAGAAAAAGCTAGTTAATGTGAGTAATCTTTTTTATTTCATTCCAATTATGCTCGGACTGAGCAGAAAATAAACAGAAGTGGTTGCTTATAATCTCTAAGCATCATAGATTGCATGCATGTTTCATGGAAAAGGTTCCCTTGTTAAGGATGATTTGCCCTGTTCATTTTAATGTGGCTTATACAAAGTTTATAGCAGATGGTTTCTTAAAGTATGAGATCTCATACTCCAACCTGGGTCACAGGTATTGTTATGAAATGAGTTATAAATACTACAACTCTGTTAGGAGTATGTTAACGAGACTAGTATAAGTATTAAAAACTGGGAATTGGGAAATGCCAGAGTTCACAGCGGCTTAACCAGCTAGTCTTGTCCCTGGCTGGACCTAGGGAACTTGAAGGTAGAGAAACATTAAGCTTTTGTGTTAGTCCTACTTACACAAGTGCGAAATGCCGAGTTATGTGGTTTTCATTTTTATCTTTAGGATTTATAGCTACGGTACTTAAATGTCTATGTTTCCAAGCACACGCTTGTTTCATCCCTTTTTAAGACCCACTCCTGCCCTGAAGACTTCTAAGAACAGGCTCTCTAGTGCTACTCTAGTGTCTCAAAAGGAGACACAGCCCAGACACGGGCTCGATCAAACACCTAGACAGAGGTGCCCTTGTAGCTCAACATTATTTTTGTCCTTTCCGGGGGACTTTGCCATGCACAGCCTCTGAGAGTGGAAGGGAAATGGTTTTTCATACATCAGTATCAGCAATACCTGTACTTCCTTCCGAACACAAAGCTGTGAAAACGGTTAGAGTGAAGTATAAGCCCAGCAGTTTACACACAAAAATCCTGTAAGCATCGATCTGAGTTTCTTACAGAACTAGCTGCCATACTTGGTGAGTTACAGATAATAACGTGCAGTACTTTTCTAGTGCCTGTGCTGTCAAAATCCTAGAGAACAAGACAAAGAACGCTTAAAAATACTTGCTCATGGCAACACCTGCTGCATATAACCAGTAAACAACTGGAAACACTGCAAATGTTTACCAGTGATACAAGTCAGATTTATGCCAAGGTGATGCCTATCTCATATGATTTTTATTCATAGAAAACTTAGTGTGAGAACCTTCTCCTTCTCCCAGTAAAAATTCCTAGTGATTCCTCCCAGAGAGGACTCTGACAAGGTATGCTGCCAGCATCTCCCTACTAAGCAAACAGGCTGTGATACGAGGGATCGATCCCATCAGAGTACATTTCCTAAGATACTGCACATTGTCATTTTTGCTCGCAAACAGAATCCCCTCTACAGGGGATCTCCCTTTACAAGAGGGAGATGGCTACTAACAAGCCGAGGTCTTTGTAAAGAGAAGTGCAAAGGCTCTTGCAAAACTCACAACTTCCTTTCTGACTACCTAAGTTCTGATTATGTCAGGCCTTTTTTTAGCCATATTTGGCAATCCCATAAAAAACAGAAGACAAATCAGGTAAGTAACTGTAAGGGCAGGGACGTCAGAGGAGGAAAGAGCAGAGGAGCCAATTAAATGCAGAGCTGAACAATACATTTAGAAAAGAGTAGAAAGGTTTGGACTATACCTTTTATAGGCAAATTCCGTGCTGAGTTCACACTACAAGACAATCAGTAAGACAAGCCTACAGTTAGTTTCAAATGACAACAGTTTTGCTGGATTTAATTTACGGTGACTATAAATGCTTTGTAAAAATTCGAATTTATAACCCAAGTAGTAAATATATAACCAAGCAGCATTAAAAAGAGATACAATGACTGTTGTGTTAACTAGACCCCAAAACATGAGCAAAGTTCATTTACAATTTAACGCTACTGTCTCCAGAAGAGCAAGTTCGACCTCTTTTGCAAGTGCCAAAGTTCTCCAATATAATTTAACCAAGATACTGAGTGGTAAGTGAGAAGTTAAAAGCACAGAGGAAGGTGCATTGCATCAAAGGGAAATAAGACTTATTCTCTGTATCACTGCCACTACAGAGTAACTATCTTAACATATACTGATGAGAAATAAAATTTCTCTACTTCTGACTAGATAGGAAAAGAAATAATTTTAAAGAAAAAAAGGGCAATCTAGGTAAAATAGAAAATAAAAAACCTGATATAAATACACAGATGCTAAACACATCATTTACATTCCAGGTTAAGTTGTGACCTTGTAATAGAGAATTTCCTTAAAATGAAAAGAAGAACTACTGAATTTAGAATTATCTGGAATTAAGTTGAGTTAGATTTTCTATAGTTCTGGCAAATGAATAAAATCCTAGCCACACCAATATGTGGAAATCTAAATAATACTTTTTAATAAAGGGAGTTGATTTTTTTTTTCTGACTGCAAATACACACTTATCACTAGTTCACAAGACTAGCCACAAGTGTTTCCTGAACTTTTGTTGTTTCTACTTTCTTCCTCTTTTTTTGGTACCAGCATATCCTTGAATGTCCTTAAAAGGCTTGTTAGTGCATTCTCTCTTTCTTACTGGTGGAAGCAAAGTGACTTGAGAGACCTAATTAGTTCAGCTAGAGCATCTCAAAATACACTGGAGGAAGTGACTAGTCATTTAAAGAGTGTTGCAAATTATTACCCCTATGGACCAGGTTTCTGGCTTGACAGTATACACGTTTGGTAGGAAAAAAAAGCTATGAAAGGGTGTTAAACTGTGGTGTGAAAACTCTCCCACAGTAGGTGAATAATCTATGCAATGTAGCGCTAGGATCTTGTGGCTTTCAGAGTATGTCTGCGCTGCAGACTACAGCCTAGTGCTGCAGGCGAGTTACCAAAAACCATGCAGTAATAGCAGTAGGTAACTGCCAGGCTGGGAAAAGGAGCCATGAGTATGTAGGGTCACTCTGCTGCCAACTAGGAAGATGGGAATGAAAGAGGACGATGCATCATGCGTTGTCTTTGCAGAAGTGGCTGGTCGGAGTCACGGGACGCTGGGTGTCTCTCCGTAGTTTTGGACTGATTCCAAGCTGTTGAGCTCGAAATGAAGCTTTGGGAAGACATCGGTGCCTTCCGTCAGTCCTACCATGAGCTCAGAGTGGAATCTCTAGTCCTGTATTTCCAGACTGAGAAGGTATCTTAAAAAAAAAGAGCTACAACTATTTAAAATGCAAGCAGAAGGAAGCGAAAGCCAAGTGCATGTGAAATAAAACACCCATGGAAATACTGATCTTCAAGAGTAAGTTAAAGAAAGAAAAATCTAACCTGAAATCAAAAATTCTGCTTTCTCTCATTTTATATTCTTCATTTTTCCCCTCATAGGCACTAGTCTGAAATTTGTAATTAGTAATGACTGAAACGCAACCATCGGAACAGACCTGTTCCAGGAAAGCCCCTACACAGCCTAGGGAGCGGGTGTTACCAGCAGCGCAGGTTCATCCTCCTTGACCAACTTATGTGCACAGAGTTCATTTAAAGGAAATGAGAATAATTCCCTATGAGGGTTTTCACTTCTGGGTACACGTGGTCTATAATCCAGGGATCTAAGCACTCTTTCCACCCCTGTTACGGGTAACTCAGGTACCTTTCTTAACATGCTGTGCCATCTCGTGGTCGAATTAGTCTCAAGCAGCTTCTGGCTTAATTCTGTTGAATTTGAGCTCACATCACATCAACTTCCCATCCGTTTAATCAAGTTTTACTCGCTATACCCCAACAAACTTGAAACTTAACGTGATTCGGGTGTTGCAGTGAGCAAACCAACACTTGTATGGGCTTATTCACACATGGCTTTAGCCCAGTTTGTGATTCTAGCTATCCCAAACAATGTTTCTAACTCTGAGTTGACAACAAGAATATTTGTAATGGTTGTTATAGTGTTGAGTACTAGGAAGACTGAAAAGAGCATTGGGGAGGCAGCAAACACGGGGGAGTTGGACGAGCCGTGTGTGCAAAATTCCGCTGCCGATACCGAGGTACCGTCCCCTAAGCCTCACACTCGTCCCTCAGCCTTCATCTCCCGGCCCAAGCACTGGTCCTGTTTTGCTAGTGGTGTCAGTGAAGTGTAACCCTTGCAAAGAGCTAATTTTGTGTTTCCACTTACTAGCAGAAAACAACAAAAAAATTCCATTTGAGGGGTCTCTTTCTAACCACGTCCATTGCTCCTCGCTTGCCTCATAGGCCTTCCTCCTCCTGTGTATGCAACATATAGGCACTCAGGGGCACATACGGGCCTCCCTCCTCAGATTAAAAGGGAAAAGCGGAGGAAAAAGCCGTTTTCCTACAGGGGATCGCGAGAAACGTACTCCAGACCCAGCAACCTCGCTCGGCACGGCCGCGAGGCGGCGCCATTTTCCGCGGCGGCCGAGGGGCGGCGCCATTTCGCGCGNNCCGCGGCCGTGGTGGGCCGGGCCGGGCCGGGCGGCGGGGAGGAGCTCGCGGGAGCCGGCGGTGCTCTGCCGGTAAGGAGGGAGGCGAGGGGGCGCCGCGGCTGCGGCGGAGCCCTGCGCCGTCCTCCGCCGTAAGCGGCGCGTGGCGGAGAGAGAAGGGAAGGACTTGGCGCTCGGTGAAACGGGCAAAAACGCCCCAAACGGCTCGTGACGTCGGCTCGTTAAATTCAGCCTTAGTTAAGGGCAGGAAGCTGGGGCGGCCCGAGACCTCGGGTTGCGGTGGGCCCTGCATAGTAAACAGCGCCGTGCTGGGCCGCGGCGGGGCGCCCCTTCTCTCCAGCTCCGTTTTTATCTACTTTTTTCCGGCCTTTCCTACTTTTCGGGAAGCAGGAGCAGACTGTAGTAGTAAACAAGAAGAGCCGGAGCAGCAGCCTGCCTCTAAACTTGTCTTTTCCTGTCGGAAAGAGGCAGCTGATACTTGAAAGAGTTTAGAGGACGTGTTTTTTTATCCTTCCCTCTCCCCACATTTTAAAAAGGCTAGCATGGATTTCTGGCATAGTATTGTCCCTTTCTGATGCCTCCTGTTGATTCTTTTAATAAATATTATTGAGCTTAATGATACAGTTTAAAGGGTAAGCAGAGCAACACTGCTGTGAAATCCAACCCCTTTTAAACGGGGTTGCAATGCAAGGAGATGGGAAAACACCTTGTTTCCAGGTCCATTATTGAAGTGTCTACACGTGCTTTTTTCCTCCTCCTAATACCCTTGTCCTTATTATGAAATCTTAATCAATAAAACCTTCAGAACAAGTATATGGATTGCTAAGGTGGAGGAACAGTGCATATCTATTTTTTCCAACCTGAGTATAACAGTTTTTTGGGTCTTATTAAAAAAAAAAAAAACTTTAATCTGAATAAAAGGTGGTCATAGTGAATAACTTTGGGGGATCTTGCACAATAGGTTCTCCAGGAATATACAAATTTATGCTAAATTATACATCTATTTAATGTGGGTGAATAGTGAGAGAAATCATAGCCTTACCATTAAGTAGTTAAAAAAGGCAACAAAACCTAATTCTGTGGGTGCCAGGTCTCACAATTTATCTACCTCACATGTAGCTGTGGTTCTCAGTGCTGTTGAGGCCTGCTCCCAAGTGTTTCGTTCACTTTGTGTTTCTTGGCAGCCTTTGGAATGACTTCTGCATTGCCTCCCTAGAACAACATTCTCACGTGGTTTTCGGATACTTAGGAGTGATGGTGCTTTAGTGTCACCTGCTGCTTCCCTTCAGGCCATTAATGCATCAGAAAGCTGCAGCATAATCTGTCATAAACAATCCATAGTCAGGCTATTCCCCTTGTGTTCCCAGTGTATTCCAGCCGTCAGAGTCATGATCGCTTTGTACAAGCTAATTTAATCATTAAATCATATTGGTTTTTCCATTTTATAAGACTTAAATGAGGTTTAAATTGTTAGAAAGGGTGGTCCTTGCAGAGAGATGACAGATGGTCATTTTTTTTAAAACTAGTTAATGTTCACATATTTTTCTTTCAAATTCATTTAGCCTCTGTATTCATGAAGACTTACCACAGGTTTTAATAGCTTATTAGAAAACTAGTGATTTGCTTCTCTCAAAACTTGCATAGGTCTGATGCGTCTTTTGCTGCCATTGTGGTTCTCTCTCTACATTTTTTTTCTTTTTCCTTTGATTTAGGTTTCCATTACCCTTTTGAAAAGATGGGAAATGCAGAAAGCAACACCTATCAGAATCACCTTTCCAGATTTATTCCTGAAGAGCAGGCTGACATTGATGGAGTGTTTGATACCTTGTCAGGATCAAGTGGCACAGCAGGAGCGAAAAATGGAAAAGCTATGAAAAAAACTGTGACTCTGACAGCACTACAGGCAAGAAAATCTATTGCATATGTAATGTAGTGTATAGAGTCTAATTCCAAAAAGGAATTAGAGATGTGCCAATAGATGCTTCTATGGAGTTGTTTGTTGCAGTTGAATAGCTAATGATATCTATTTTTTCCTATTAAGGTGAATAATGGCTATTGAATTTGAATTAGTATGTCTCTTAAATTGCAAAAATGAAAATATTTTTACAGAAACTAGAAAATAGAGTGGTCTTCCCCCACAAAGTCCCTAGTGTGTGATTGTTTACAGATTTTCTTGCAAAGGTGTCACAAATTCCATTTGTATTTGATTGTATTTTTCTTGGTTGCACCTCTGTTTTAGTCTTTTCACCTGTTTCAGGAGAGAGTTTATTTTACTTGATTAAGTGTCAGCTATCTGTTTATTTAATTAACATATATTATGCTCTCTGATAAACTTTGCATTCATTTTCTAATCAAGAAAGAAGAAAATGATTCATTGTAATGCTTGAAGTCTTCAGTTAGACCAGAATCGGTGACCAAATGAATGCAGTATTAAAAGCGCATTTTTATATACACTACACAGTTAATAAAATCAGCTAAATTAAAACTCATTGAAAGAGGCAGGAAGTTTTAGGGCACTGAGTATTACACTTGCATACAGACAAGTCTTGCTCCAGCCTGGCTTTTTATGAGCTCTCACCAGTTTGGAAACAGCATTGCTACTGTCCAGCTTTTCAGTCCTAAGAGCTCTACAACTGGGAACTTTTCCTCATTTGGGACCTGGAATAATTTATCTTTCAAGCTTTGCTCCTATCTTGAAGTGACACTTGATGAACTTTTTCCTTCTTCCTTTGCCTACTTAAATGACAATCTATTAAACGACTATTTGTATGTGCCTAATTCCCTAGCCCAGTATTGCAGGGAAACACCTGTATAGTCTGTGTCGGTACTCATGCCTGAGCTAGGTGCCTGGGTGATGGATTTAATCCAGCAACAATCCGATAGCAAGGACACCATTCCCAAGCTCTGGGCTCTGCTTGGGCTCTTACTTCCCTACAGGGAAGCTGTCTGGCTTCTGGAGCGGAGTATGGATGCGTTGCATGGCTTGGGCAGCAGGCAAAGCAGGAATCTCTGGGTATAATACTCCCTTGAAGCCCTTTGAGACAAGGATGTTAAAATGTGAGAGGGGTGAGTTTGTTAGATGCTTGTTAAATTCTCCCTTTTTGCACTCCTCCTTACCTCCCCACACTGAATCTATTTCCTGGAATAGCTCTGAGCACAACAGAACAGTGCAGCAAAGTCAGCGGAGGGTGGGAAAACGCAGGGAGTAGGCAGGTAATATTGCCGTGTGAATCAAAAAGCCCTGACGTGCAGTGCACATAATGATTTTCCCTGCTGCTTTTCTCACTTTAGACTCGTGTAGCACTTTTAGAAAGCCTCCCGGAGGCAGCTGTACCCCCTGGGGCAGCCCCTCTCAGCAGAGAGCACTCTAATATCCATGGCTGCCAATTCTGCTCCTGCTGAATCAATGGGATTTTTGCCATTGACGTCAACTGAAGCAGCCAGAGTGGGTATATTGGATCACACCCCGTGTGCACAGCAATAACCATCAGCATGGGACAGGGACAGCCCTGGTGGCTTCAGGAGGAGAGAAGGGAACCAGCCGTGGGTTGGTGATAGCAGCCCCATTGAGTAGAGAGGTTTTGTGCAGGTGGAGCTCTGTGGATGTCCCCAGTGGGCTGCACCTCTATACATGAGTGAGGTGAAGTATTTAACGCTATACTCAGTCCTCTGCACAGGGAGGGCACTGCATAATCATATCCTAGTGCACAGGTGTTATTTTTAAATGCTGCAATTATGTTGAACGCTCTGAAAGTTTCCTGAATAAAGAATCCAGTCTTCCCCACAGTGCTGTGATGTATACAAGTCAGACTGCAATTCAGAAGGCCAGTCATGCAACTTGGATGAATAAACTTTGATTTCAACTGTCTTTCTTATATAAGTCAGGTGACTTAAATTCAGTTTGATGCTTGAATTGGATGTTGCTATGCAGCGAGAAACTTTTCAAAATTGTTTCTATATGCACATTCGTGTACACAAGGCTAAAACTGGCCTCATGAAAGCTTTACTTTCCATTTGCTTTTTAAAAATATGTTAGTTCCACTACCAAAAGCAGAGTTATTATCAGTATAACTTAACATTAAATCTTGGGCTACCAGAGTGGTAAACCTTTGCAACAGACATCGTGTAGAAATCGTCTACTAGTATCCTGTTAATGCTTTACAGCTTTATTTTTAAAGTTCATGGCATTTTTAGATTAACTGTACCAATTTAAATCACTAAATTGCATTGAAAGGGAAATACTATAAATATTTGATGCTTTTTTTTTCCTCCTGGAAAACCCTTCCTTTAACAAAAGTGCAAATTTTTGGTGCATAAGCAGTATATTTTTGCAAGATTAGCTGGAATATATTAGCTGTTCTTCATTTCTAAATATGTTCTTTGTTATTTTTCTACTGCTAGGCCTATATGCAGGAACCACTGCCAGAGCAAATGACTGTTCGGCTGTACAATGGAATGAAAAGTATTGACCTGACTGGGAAGTCATCTACACCAAACGAGCAGATTGCCAAGGAGCAGTTTGTGATTTTTATGTCAAACCTCTTAAAAGGGAATGCAGATGAGAAGGTTACCATAATAATGAGAATGATCTCCAAGACGGAAGGGCCTGTGAATGGCAAACAAATCCAAGAGGTAAAGAAGCAGTTAAATGTGTAAATGTGGTCTAGTGAAAGGGGCTATAGGCAGCAGGGGCGGTGGGATGCTCATTTGAAGGTGGTCCTTGGACAATGAGATTCGGAATAGAGATTTCTGGCTTGCTTCTCCATGTCTCTGCCACTGATTTGCTGATCTTGGATAGTGTAAGCAAATCAGGTGGGATAGGATGACCATTTTCAGGCATGTTTTCACGCTGACCTGCCTGCTTTGAGAATCAGGAGCTGGAATTTGGGGATCCCACTGACTTCATCTGAGAATTCAACTGAGGATTCACAAGACTTGTGGGGTTTCACAAAACATTAATTCACTGGCTCCTATCACTGCAAAATTTGCCCCTCCACCCACCCCTGTATTTTACAGAGATGCTTTGTCAAGTAACATTTGAAAAGTGTCTTGGAAAAGGGTGTGTTTTCAAAATCCATGACACTAAGGTAGCACTTGTGTTCTTTCCAACCTCTTTGTAAGAAGAGGTTTCTCTCACTGGGATTACAGTATCTGTACTGCTTTTCTCTATTCCCAGGAAGTGCGTGGTGCGCTTTTGTAGCTCTTAGCCATTTTGTTGAGAAAAATATCCTAGTAGTAATGTTTTAACCTTTTAAGTTCACAGAGCATCTGATCACGTCCCTAGTCCATGTACTGAATTACAGGAAGGAACTGAAAGGTTGGAATCTGGAGAATACTAGAGATTATGCAAGTGGAGTCAAGGCTTTGGCTTCTCAGCTGCTTTCAGAGTTGAAGCTTGCAGGTAGGCAGTGCTGGTGTACTATCTGGTGTCCCGGAATGGCACAGAGCTTGCAGAATGCCTTATCTCACAACGATTATGCTCTTTGGGTCATATCTGCCTCGCATTTAAATGGTGAGGTCAGTATTTAAAACCTGGTGGCTTGAGAATGATGGAAGAATTTTGGTTATTTTTCCTTTCCAGGTTCCTTACCTAAATTCCTTTGAAATACCAGTTTAAATGGGCATGCAAAGCTCTTTGTTGTGGAACTTTAGATTACTTTGCGCTGTTGTAATAATAGATTTCACTATCTTACAAAGAAAATCTCATATAATTAGGAGTCCATGTGTTTTAGTCCTGTCAGCCCAACCAACGGACAGCACTTGTGCCAGCTAATTAATGTTCCCTTGTGTCTTATTATGTAGATGGGAAGAAACCTGTGGGTCATCAGCTGCTGGAGGCCACTTTTGATCAAAGTGTCATTGAGGACTGGGTGTACCGAGTTCCACAGATCTCAACTTTCCTCAGTGTTGTTATCAGACAAGGCTTCCAGGTCTTGCATTCAGCCTCTGACCAAGCCAACGACATAGTCAACTTGGTTCCAGGCTGCAAGGGCTTCAAAGGAAGAGGACTTAGCAGTCTCTTTGACATCCCATCCATCATATACATCAACTCCCATCTGCCTGCAGAGTACCAGCATAAGTGGCGACTTTTATTTTCTTCTAGAGTTCATGGTGAAAGCTTCTCCCAGTTATGTGCCCATATTGTGAACAAAGGTTCCTGCATAATGATCCTAAAGGACTCGGATGGTTTTATCTTCGGTGGATTTGCATCTCTGTCCTGGGAGGTGAAGCCTCAGTTTCAAGGCAAGGTTCATTTTTCTGCTTTTTTGATGATATCTCATGGTTTGATGAACACTTTCTGTATCCATCTACAGAAATCCTGTGTTTAATGGATACTGTTACTTTGTATATAACATGAACCACATTCCCTCTACTTTGGGAGTATTTTCTTATGGAAAAAATGTTTGTTTTGCAAGCATGTAAAACACCTGCCACATTATTCTAAGACATGTTACTTAGGAATGTTTTTCTGCTTTTTGGTAAGAAGTTCATGTTTACAGGACTTGGATCACGGAACAAATTCAAGTGAAAGCCATCAACCCTTGGGGTTGCATGGATGAAAATGAAGGAAATAAGAGCAGAGCAGATGAATTAGTGTTTAACGTGTCCAGCAGATGGCAATCTTCTATCTCAGAAAAACTGAGCCGAACACCAGGCTAGGCCTCCTGGACTCTCCTTGCACCTTTTGTGCACCTCTGCCTTTCTTATCGTTCTAAAATTCTATAGCAAAAGGTTCTTTTGGACAAACTGAGCTTTCTGTTCTCTTGCAAACTTAAAGGAAAAGACTCTTCTCTTTTTTTAACTCTCTGGAAAGAATTCTTATGCTTGTTGCCAGGAAGAAAAAATAACTGGCTCTGAATAGGTGTCGGTCTTGCTGAGAAACCTCACTTTTGATAAATAAAAACTCATCACTTCATACACTTGATCAATATTTGATGATTATTGCTTCACTCAATATAGTATTCCATTACATTAGCTGGGCACCATCTTATTTTTTTACTGGTAGGATATTTGTTTACCTATAGGGTCAGTACTGTACTGCTGCACAGTACAGGACGATCATGCCACAGGCCACTCTGAATATAAAACTGGGCGTAATGAAAATTGCTCTCTCAATCACTGAGCCCAAACGTCTGCATGTCTATGGAGTGAGAATAAAGGGAGTCCAGACTCATATCTTATATCTTATAAGCAGTGACACGGTGCAAACTGTGAAAGCTGACCCCTCACACAGAACTGCAATGTCCCAGTCACGCTTCTGCCTCTGCCCTTGCTCACAGCCGTACAATCCACTGATTTCTGGGGCCCTGCACAGAGTTAACTGAGAGCAAACAGGGCTAGATCTTGGTTAGACATCAGCACTGCCTTCTGGAGATTTGCATCTGCAATCTCCAGAAGGCAGTGCTGATGTCTAACCAAGATCTAGCCCTGTTTGCTCTCGGTTGCTTCCTTTGATTTATCCACCTACGTTTCTTCAAAGGTTTTTTTCCTCTCCTATTTGTAGTCCACTTACTGCTGGACCAATTGTCTGACCTTAGGCTCTTTTTCTGTTTGCAGGTGACAACAAATGCTTTCTGTTTTCTGTTTTTCCCTCTCTTGCTGTGTACACATGCACTGGATACAATGACCACTACATGTATTTGAACCATGGCCAACAAACAATGCCAAATGGACTTGTAAGTACTAAGAAGTGACGATTTGGAAATTGGATTCATGGTGATATCTGAGCGTGTCCCATGTCTTTGCTTCTGCTGTTTTGAGCGGATTTATTTCACTTGTTATGTTAAGAGAAAATTTTCCTCCTCTCTCTCTGCTGTTTGTGTCGCTCTCTTACTAGGAGTTTATTTATACATTTATTTTTGCCTTAAAGTGTCTTCCATGGGCATAAAATGTGAACTATGAATAGTTATGCAGAACTGCTTACAGTACTAAGAGATAGTTTTTACTTTCCTTAAATAGTTTATATTTACACTGAAGTAGTGAATCAGTTAAGACAGAATACATTTGTATCTGAGCCAAGCAGTTGGGTTCTGTGCAGGTTAGGTCTCTGGAGATTCTGGGAATATTTTTTTCTTCCAGGTATTTACCCATGGACTGTTCTTGCTGCCACACTGAGTGCTTTATAAAATATGGAAGTCAGAGGAACATAGTGTATGAGAGTGGTACGTAGGTCACTGCTGTTGTGTGATTTCAGTGGCAGGATTTCCCCTTACTGAAATCCACCCATGAGCTTTCCAGATGCAGAGGATTTTCTACACAGCCACAGCACACCACAGGTTTTGAACTAGTTTGCAGGATTACATGCGCATAGCGCTGGGACTTGCAGCAATATAAAATTAATTTGCTCTAAAAGTAACATGCCTCAAACTACCTTACTCTTTAATGTGCAATCTTTTCCTATGCAAAAGAGTGGCAGCTAAACCCAGTGCCTCCACCTCATTAAAAATGGGACTGCTACTCAATAAACAAAAGCCAGACAGCTAAATTTTTGGAACAGGATACAGCTGAAGTGCTTGCTCTGCTCTCGTTCACAGGGTATGGGTGGACAACATGATTACTTCGGGCTCTGGATAGACAGCGACTATGGGAAAGGACACAGTAAAGCAAAGCCTCGGTGCACCACCTACAACAGTCCTCAGCTGTCAGCTAAAGAGCATTTTACACTGGATGCAATGGAAGTTTGGGCAGTGGGAGATATCCCAGAAAGTGCCGTGGTAGGTGGCAGAAATTGAAATGTGTGAAATTGTCTTCCGCTGGAATGAGAGATGTGAATCGAAAACTCACAATGGCCATTTTCTCATTAAGCATTGTCATTGTAATGAATATATCTATAAATCTGTATAATCTATTTAAATGACCCTTTGATGCCATATAGTTTGTAGAAGTAAATGGCAAAACAGTAAAGGCATTATTGAGGTTGGCAGCATGAAAGAACGTCAGTAACCATGGGAGAACATAGTCAGAAGATCAACATTTTATTCTGAAATTCCAAAGGCCTGTCAGACCTTGGGGAATGGTCCCTGAGAGAAGTCCCCTTGGAGGAGTTCAGTAAAACTATTAGATTTAGAATCAAGTATTAGAAACTAAAGTAAAGCCTGAAGTCTGACTTGTTCTTCAGAATGAGCAGGAGGCCTCTTTCCAGTCTCCTGCGTCCCTGCCATTTATTCTCTTATTAAACTCTCTGCTCTGCACAGGTGATTTTTCTTTTCATACTGAATTAATGTGTTTTCTCGATTCAGTGGACACACAGCTGTAAAGAGAAACAGAGCTAATTGTTTACAAAAGTGACTGAACTTGAATCTCTTCTTCAGAAGCAGTTCACATCTGTACTTGAAAGTGAGGTCAGATTAACCAGTGTGTTCTGGCTGAATAAACATGAAATACTCCACTGTCCCCTTAGGAAGACTGTCTCCCTGGTGTTACTGAGGTGATAACATCACTGGATGGATCTCTGTGAATCTTAGATGCCTGCTTGGGAAGTAGGAATATTCCTAGTGACAAGCTTGCAAACCATGATACCTGTAGACTTTTGAGTATGACTGTTGCTTGTGACTTGTTGAACATTCGTAATTACATTTAAACTGACTAGATTTTATTTTGTTTCATTCTTAAGATGAAAAGTAAGAGCATCCTGGATGTAGATCCTGAGGCTCAAGCGTTACTGGAAATGATTGGGAAACCTCGGCAGAGTGAAGGTTTACGAGAACCTGTTGAAGATGATGATGATGGTAACTAAAGGAGTCGCAGCATCTTGAAAAACTTTGTTTTATTCCTGAATGTTAATGTTCCTTGGACAGAATATTTTTCCTCATATATTTTCACATCTACTTAGGTATCTAGGATTAAGCTTAAAAGTCAAGGATTTATGAAATATCATAAATCATACAAAAAAAATAACCTGCTTGAAGGGTTTTATTTGGGAGGATAGAAATAAAATAGCTAGACACCTGTAAGTTCTAGCTCAATATGAATTCACTGGTGTTCCTGATAGATCCTCTCTGCATAGATAATTAAAAACAGACATAAAATATTGCTAAAACTGCTTGTTGACCTACAGTTTAATATATGTTTATATAAAGACTGACCAAAACAGTGATTAAGCTTATCATACCTCAGCTGAAAGCATTTATGTGCATGTGATGGAATTTGCCAGTGAGGCTTGCAGATTGTTGGCATGTCTGACATTTGTGCATACAGAACAGTCCAAGGGATTCCATATAAAGGATGTTTCTAATTTGCTTTGCTCTGCTTAAAGTTGTAAATTTTGGAGTTCCTAAGCCCAAGTCCTAAGATTTTAATAAGCTGACACTATATAGGCTGTGAGAGGTATAAAATGCTAAATACAGAGCATCGACCTTTATAATAATACACTGCATTTTTATGAATGTCACTTAATATTTTTCTGCAGAAATCAGCCTATTGCCTTTTTAATTTACTAGAACAGAGTTATCAAAGTTAGTCAGTCATATGAAGAATACCACCCCTGTGATCCTTGAACAAACATATTCCAGCAGACACTTCTAGGCAAGATAACTTTTAGCCTCACTGTAAAAGGCCTTTTCATAGGCTCACTGTAAAAGGCAGTAGGTAGGAAAAACCTGTAGTTAGTTGGGAATATCTGCAGAGAGCTTGAAAAAAAAAATGAGGTTGTGTGTTGCTGCACACTTTATTGCCACAGAATTAATGATCACTGTGTTATTGATCACTACATTATGAATAGCTGCAGTCTGAAAATAAACCAGTGGGTTGGGGTTTTGTTCCTATTCTGTTACTGTGTGTTCTCCATTCAAGGTCAAGTTGCGTGAAGTCTCTGATGCTCAAGACTTTTTCTGCTTGAACCCATTCACATCTATCACTAATTACTGGTTTGATGTTTCTATTTCTCTATGTGATTAATTTGTCAAAAACGAAAACCCTCTAATTTCTGCCAGGAATTGTCATTTCCACCTTAGCAAACTGTGTTGGACTTAGAGGGGGAAAAAAAAACACTGTGTTTATTCATGGTACTAGTCTGTAAGACTTTCTCAGCCTTTCTCCTCCTAAGGAAAAGGATTATATCATAATGTCCTTTTTGTACTAGAGGCTGTCATAGAAAAAGTCTGCATTCCATGAAGCTTAGTGCAAGAAAGCACAGAAGCACTGTATACAGTTATTTCTTGTGATTTCTCATCCTGGGGCTTTCGTTCCCAGTGCGACCCTACCACACTTTCTTATTTGCACTCTTTTTTATTTTTTCTTTTTTCCTTTGGGTGCTTTTCCACAGAGAACTAGATTTAATCCTTTTGAGTAATCTGCACTTGTGCCTTAATTTAGACCTCACTTTTTTTTTTTTTTTTCAAATTTGTTTACCCTTGAAAGGGCCATAAAGAAAACACTACAGCCCCAGATCCTGGAAGTCACCAGTGCTTTTTATTATCTGAGCTAATGGTTGGGACATATGAATTCCATGTTCCAGTACAGAGTATGCTGTGAAAGGCTCAAGGTAGTCTCCTTGTATATGGTGTCTATTGAATAAACCAGATAGTTTCCAAAGTTTGTAACATGTAGGACAATCTAAATGTTAAAACAATCCTCAATTAAAACTGATCTTATGTAATTGTTTTCTCCTGTGTTTATTTTTAAAACTCTTAAATGATATGCGAGAGAAACTTCTACAGAAAACAAGAGCATGATGCTTTCCGTGAGGTGACTTTTTTTAAACGTATTTTCACCTCTGCAAGTGTGGTTTGTGATAAGGTTGTGTGTGAGATTCCTCTCTGCACCTTAAGGTGATCTTAGGAGATTGGGACAACCCACCCTCAACCATCCGCTCTGCTCCTGTTGCTCACCTTGCTGCAGCAGCTCACAACAGGTCTCAGCTGAGGGCTGAGCTCTCCACGCTTCTTTTGCCATGTCCCCCACTTTGCCTGAGCATCTTGCTGAATCAAGGCTAGTTTTCAGGAATCTAGAAACACTATGAATTGTCCATAGCAAAAGAACTAGTAAAAGCCTATTTTTTTTCTTAAAATGCTTATTTAAAAACAAAGAAAAGATTTAAATCAAGAGTCTCTATCAAAATATTCTTGGTAACACTTTAAAACTTAGATTTTTATTCATAAAAATCATTGTGATAAAATAAATAAATTTTTAGTTTATACACAGTAGATTTTTTTTTCTGTACAACACTTGTTTTATCTGGTGCTCTCCCTCCATTCTTGACATTAAGATCAGTGTTTTATAAAAATATACGTGATCTTGCTTTAACCAGGAGCATCTCCAGAGGTCCAAGAGCCGCTGCAGAGGGTGTAGCAGGAGCAGGGTGTGGAGCAGGGAAGGCAGTCGGATAAATTCACAGAGCGGCTGCAGGAAAGAGGTGCCTCCCTGGGAAGTGGGTGCCCAGCTCCTTCCCCCACGCAGACCCCGGTGAACCGCAGCTCCTGCTCAGCTGGGACGGCCTTTAGTGTGCTCTGTGCGGCAGCAACTTTTTTCCCCAAGTTTGACGAGCTCGGACACGAGGAAAACCGAGGAAGCCAGGCCCGTGAGGAAGAGCAGGTCTGGCAGGGAGAAACAGCGCAGCAGTGGAACGCAGGAGCAGCGGAACACGGGAGCAGCGGCGCGTTGTGCTAAGCCAGAAGGGCTGGGTAAGGGCCCCCCTGCAGCAGGTGTTGGTACGGGTGTGAGGACAGAGCTGCACAACCAGCCTGGACCTTTGCAAGCTCCCGAGTTAGAGCAGGGACTGCGGTGAGCAGCGTGTGCACGTACAGCTGGGCGGTGCGGCCCGCCTGAGCGTGGTGACTGCCCCATTAATCACCTGGGCTTGCTGAACCCTGCCCCTAACGATACACCTAGGCAGATATGATACCTGCAGACTATGGCAGAGTTTGCCTACGCTGGCTGTGCAGGTGAAATATGTATTGTATTTCAACAAGGAAACATTTACCCCGCTATTTCGAAACAGAGTGACTGTGTAATCATCTGAGACAGCTTCCTTTACGGTAAATCTTGGCATGTCTGCATTTACATTCATTTATGGACAATAATTCACATTTTAAAAGTTAGGACTGGGATAATATCATTAAATATTAACATTTGCATATAGCTATATGTATATTTCTTCCACCAGTGTTCTCCTGGGAGCTATCATGGAACAATGGGACAAATCTCATCTGCTGTGTAAAAGATTTTTAAAGAAAAAAGCATTGCTTATTTTGTAACTTACCTAACACTCCTAAATTCTCCGTCTGGAAGATCTTTTGTAATGGCGGGATGTATATAACAGCCAGCTGTCCCAAAAATGACCCAAGCACAGAGTACAAGAACATGCGGTTTCGAAAAAAGCCTATCTCGGATATCAGCTTTGTCTAGAGAGGGGAGAAAAGAAAAGAAATGTAGTATTTCCCAGTCTCCTCATGGTACTTGAATGTCAAGCTTTTTTTTTTTTTTTTTTTTTTTTTTTGAGATAAAATCTATTGCTTTTTGGAAAATTTAAGTTCCGTGAATGCTAACTCAGAGCTGGGTACAATTGAAAGAAGAGTTGAATTATGAGGGTCAGTTTTATTTTAAAAGGGTGATAAAAATTGTGCTGCTTCAAGTGACATTAAAAATCCTCTTACTAGGCAAAACATTTACATGACTAATATTTATGTTAGTAGTTTGAGACAAAAAAATTACTGCTGACAGCGCAGTCATGCATCTTACCTGAGAGCGGCATGTCAGGGCATTGAAGAGGTCAAAAAACACAAAACACGTAAAAGTCATTGTGGTGGTTCGGGGAGTTATGCCACTTTTTGGATTCTGAAAACAGATGTGAAAATAGAGGCACTATTTAAGAGGCTGCTTCCAAAAATGTCAATGCAATATGTGAAATAAATATTCTCTTTAAGGACTGCACTCGAAGTCTAGGAAAGCAGCTGAATAAGTCTGGCTCTAGCTGCTGTGGCAGCGTTCAATTCCCACTGCTAACAACGGGTGAGTTTACAATCTTACCAACAGAGTTTTAAATTCTTAGCATGGAATTTGACCGGAGAGTCCTAAAATGTATTGATGTCTTATACGAATCTGCGTGTGCAAAACAGTGTTGTGCCAGAGGAATACTTCATGAACATCATAAATAGTCAAGTATATTAGCTGACTCCATAAGAGGATTTTTCACCAGAAGCCTGGCTTTTCCTAGAGCATCAATTACAGAGCTGCAATAGCAGTAATCCTGGGCCAGGATTCATGATCAAATTTCAGTATTCTCAGCGTGATCATTAATGAACACTGTAATAAATCTGCAATGCGTTATTTCTTTCAGAGGTATAATGTTGATGTGTGGTTTATCAAAGAGAAAGAGTAATTTAATTCAGAATATTCTTTAACTGACACAGCATTAACTGTCTTTACTAACAGTCAATCATTGTGCTGATGTACCCTGCAGTCTAGCGGTGACAAGCACAGTGAAGCCTTGTCACGATATCAAGTAATAATTTTCCCCTTCTGGAGGGGAAGCTCCGACCCGGCGAAGGCCAAGGCAACACAGGAAGGCAGAAGCAGAGCAGGAGCTGACCCTGGTTCCCGAATCCCTCCTCCCTGAACACACTCAAGTACCACACATGCTGCAGAGATTCCCTTCGCTTTGTTCCCCGCCTTGATGGGAAGACACGACTGCAGATTTCGCTCACCTCCTTCCAGAAGACGAAGAGGGTTCCGCTGATGATGATTATAGCCGACATGAAGATTTTCAGGATCAATGATTTGCTGAGGATAGTGTCCGTAATGCAGCGAGGAGGCTGTTTGATAGTGTCCTTGTCAACAGGTTCAACTCCCAAACTGCCTCAAACAGAAGCAGAGCAGCATGCTTAGTTACCACGGATTATCTCCAAACGGTACTGCTGGTGAGAAAGCACAGATCTGGGGGATGAAATCCTTTCAGACAAAGCACGAGTGGTCCCAGTATTGTGGCAGGGCTGCAAAAGGCCCAAATATGTCCAGAAGACCTATGTAAGGATCTATTTTTATGTAATAAACTCCTAAAATGGCCCATTAGACTACCACAGTGCATCATATCGCAGCCCAGAGGGAGAGCTAGTTCCAGGATTATGGCCAACATCCCTTCCCAAATGGAGCAGTTCTATGCAGCAGGTGAATGATGTCTTGTGATTTTGGAGAGAAAGGAGAGAGAAGAGCAATTTGTCCCATCTAACCACCAAATGATTCGTTCTTTGAGCAGAAATCATAGGAGCTTCTGTTCCAAAGCCAAATTCAGACATCTTAAAAATCAACGGGTTCATCAAGGCTATTTTGCTCATTTGAGTCTTCCATACCTCTGGGCTGGAGGCCCATCCATGATGATGTTAATCCATAAAATCTGCATAGCGTTGAGTGGATTCGGTAGATTGAGCACTGTAGACAGAGTAATGAGGCTCAAAGCTGAAATGCTCCTGCAAATCACAGCGGAGGATTATTCTGGAAGGCCTCACCCAAAAGGTGCTTCAACCCAAGCCTGAGCAACCACGAACTCACGTGCTAAGCTGAAACCGTACAAAGTTTTTTATGTTGTAAAATATTCCTTTTCCCTCTTCTATTGCATTCCTGGAAGGGAGAGGAAAGATAAATAAATAACTAGCATTCCCACTATTTTAGATTGTGCTTCCTGTGAAACTCCAAAGACAATTTTTTGCCTTTTCCAGTACTTTTTTTCTGCTGCAATTCAGAGCCCAGGTTAGGATAGGGACACCATTGCAGCCTCTTAGTTAAATGACTGATAGCTAAAACAGTGGTAGACCTGCAAACACTGGTTCTTTAAGCCAGGTCTTGGTTCATCAAGCAGGCATGCGACCTGCTTATATCTTTACTCTGCCCACTGTGTCTGTTTGTTAGGAACCAACAGAGCGTTGCAAATTACACATCTTTCTTCTGAGTTTCCTGGATACAGAACTAGTTATGAACTACCAAGACTTTGAGGTGCTTTCAGATCCCTAGGGTCTAGTATAAAAATGAGAAACCAGGGTATTTTCAGTGTAGTCACATAACAAACTTATTGTAATAGAAAGCAAGAATGTAGCTGAAGTAAGAAAGTGCCTGAGTGAGGAAGTATCTGAACCTACATTACTGTGGAGAAGTCATCGTCCACGAGGATCATGTTGGCAGCCTCTTTGCTGACGTCTGTACCCGCTTGTCCCATTGCGATCCCAATATCAGCAGATTTAAGGGCCACAGCATCATTGACACCATCGCCTGTCATCGACACAATTGCACCAGCCCTTTGCAAAGCCTGTAGGGGTGGAGAGGTGAGAGACTGAAGCCAGGAGAAGACAAATAAATAAGTCCTTTTGGCAATCCTAGGATTTGCACCTAATTAGTAAAGAGCAGAAGGCTGAGGCTACGCCACAACTTTGAAGGTCAAAAGGACTTTAGCAGCTCACAAGTCTATGAATGATACGGAGCACAGGAAAAAAAAATCTCAAAGAGAGTGAAAATTAAGATATTTTCAGGAGTATTCAGTATCTTAACTCCGTACTGCAAGAGAAACTCTAGTGACTTTGGTGTACATAGTACCCGTGCTTTAGCCTGGAGTTTACTGCCCTGCAGTTTGAGTCAACCTTTTCTTGGAAAGCCAGGAGGTGTCCTGGGAACTCCTGGATCCCCCTCACACCTTGGCAGTGTGAAGCACAGAGTGTTGTTGAGAGGCTCTCAGTACCTTTATGATTTTCAGTTTGTGCTTTGGACTTGTTCTGAAGAAGATGGAAACCTGCATACCAAAGAAGAAAAAAATGCAATCACAGGTTAGATAGATGTTGCTGGAGATGGAACCGGTCCATATTACTGTAATCAAAACCATTACGTTCTTGACAGTGGCTGTTAGCTCTGACTCTCCCAGTTGCTCAAGCTCTTCCCCAGACATGGCTTTCAGCTTCCCGTTGCAGAGACCAATATTCTGTCCTGCAAAGAAAATCCCAGAATGACATTTGGCCTTCAGCTCACAGAGAACATTTACATTCCGTTCAATGGAAAAACAAAATGTCAGTTAAT
Organism: Crypturellus undulatus; assembly: GCA_013389825.1. Lineage (NCBI taxonomy): Eukaryota > Metazoa > Chordata > Aves > Tinamiformes > Tinamidae > Crypturellus > Crypturellus undulatus. Next base: position 15,565 of record VWPW01017264.1, on the reverse strand, counting down.
GAGACTGAGATTTAAAGCCTATACTGCACATACAAAAAGAACAATAAAGATGATTATTAAGTAAATGCCACTTGACTGACTGGACATAAGGAATAGAGATTTGTAGGAGCAAAACTAATTTTGGTACCTATAGCCACAGCAGTTTCCAGAGCATCTCCAGTTATCATCTTCACTGATACACCAGACTCAAAAAGGGCTTGAACAGCTTCTCTCACTCCAGCCCTTGGGGGATCAATTATCCCAACCAGACCTAAAAATGTGAGTCTGCCCAGTTCTGGACCTGAAGCCAAGGCAAGTACTAGAAAATGAGGAAAAAAATAAGAAGGCTGCATTATTTATTATTCATTAAAAAACATTAAAATGAGCATTTAGACAAAATCCCAAGTTTTCAGCTGAAAAAATGATTAAACCAGATATTCAGTCTTGCACAGAAATGAAAATTTGCTCCACTTCAAAGAGCACGAGTTTAGCTGGACCAGTGCACTTCTGCTTCACATTCATCTCTCTTAGGATTTGTGTCTGTCTAGTTTAAATTTATCTAATGAATCTTGCCTGAATAAAGGGGGGGTTAAACAGGGGCAGTGCAATGTTAGGGCAGACACGAATAGAAAACTATTCCGCAATAAAGTCTCTGCAGAGATGCTTTGTATCTAACAGAAAGTGGAGCGTAACTCCAGTTAAACTAGTGCCATCATGTCAACAACACTCTGAACATTTTGTTCCTGTTCTTGGTGCCTAACCGTATCCTTCAGTAGCTGAAATAACTCGGGGATATTTTGCCAGGGGTTCGTGTCCATGTTGCTTTGATGACTGAAGCAGACTCGCAGCAGCTACCTGAGCTAATTGCTCTTCTTCAGAGCAGCAATTTGTCGTTCACAGCAGCAGACGACTCCAATACTGCCAGACAAAGTTCATGCACGAGCTACTAACAGCAAGACACAGGCCTGGAGAATATATATATATTAACGATACCTTCTTCCAGGGTCTGCTGCCAAGACTTATTCTCACCCACTTATAGGGCACAAGAGAAAGTGTCTTTATTATGATGTGAAAAGTCTTGAGGTGCTTTTGAAATGATGTTACTAGTGATGAAGGAAGTAGGATGTGTGTGAGAACTTCAGTGGGTTGTGTTTTGACATGAATGCAGCATCAAAGAAAAGATCAGATTTGGTTCAGAATTGAACGAAACATCAAATAAAAATCTCAGTGCCCAAATCCAAGGCAGGACAGCAATTCAGAGAATCGTTAGGGTTGGAAAAGACCTTCAAGATCACAAGTCCAACCGTAAACCCATTCTTGCTAAACCTCGATCTGCCTTCAGTTTCCCGCATATGCTGCTTTTGTTTGGAGCCTTTTGGAGCTAAGAACCTTGTTTTCCTGCTTGACACTCTATCGAGAGTTCACATTAAAAAAACAGAGAAGAAAAAGAACACGGGGAGGGTAATGGGAGGAGGAGAAGGCAGCAGCGAGTGCACAGCCCTACACATGCCTGCACCACAACATGCAGAGCCAAGACCTAAAGGAGCTGGGNAGAGAAGAAAAAGAACACGGGGAGGGTAATGGGAGGAGGAGAAGGCAGCAGCGAGTGCACAGCCCTGCACACGCCTAATGGAGCTGGGAAACACGGAGGCAGGACAAGCTGCGGGCTCGGGGGACGCACACTGTGGAGACTGACCCCGTAGACCCGAGGATCCCATCCGTTTCTCTTCCTGCTGGTAGGAGGCTTTCTGCTGTGGCGTGAGCGAGAGGGAGATGCCCCCGCTGTTGTACATGGTGCAGTACCGAATAACTTCCTCAAAGGCTCCTTTCATAAAGTAAATATCTTCCTGGTCCTTTAAAGGAAGGAGATAATAGACTTTATCAAAAAAAAAAACAAAAGGAAAAAAAGTATGTTTTTAAAATACGGAAGCATATAAAGCCTTACATCTTTGATGAAAAAGCTCTTTTTCCTGTTTTGTGAAATACCCCTATGCATGTATAATTTATAGGAAGTGATATTTGCTATAACCATTTTGCATGCTGGGCCATTGGAGAGACAGGCAGAACAGTCACGAAAACGGTGGCATTTTGAAAATGGAGAACAGCATCAACTAAGATTAACTCCCTAATCTGGTGGGGGGAAAACGCCTAATAATTTCTTCCAAACATTGTGCTTTTTCTTCCCCTGTGAGTTTTCACAGAAAAGCTTTTGTTTCCCTGCTATAACCAGTATAGGATAAGTATCATCTCCTTCCATTCAAAGGCAGCATTGCAATCTAGAATTACACCCAAGCCGGGAATTTTGAAATTTACTCAGCTTTTCTCCTGACGTAGTTAATTTTTGAAAACCGTATTTGCTAAAGAGATACCATTTCATACCCATTGTGGAGTCGCACAATTGGAAACACAAAACCATCTGACAGAACTGTTTGCTTTACCTGGTTTTTCAGCATGCATTTTACAGCCATCCACTTTTGTTCAGAGCTAAATGGAATCTCCTTCTTTCTTACATAAATATCTTTTATGTCAGTTAATTCCATCTAAAATAAAGTAAAAGAGCACTGTAATACTGAACCATACTCACACATATTTTCTATGGCACAGTATATTATAATCAGTACCATTGGCCAGGTACTTGCAGGCAGTTGTATTTCAGAGAGTTGCAAGAAGCAAGGGCAAAATTTAAATGTACACGCTCCAAACTGTCTTCCCATTTTGATGACTGATAACGGATAAGTTAAACTCGAATTGGAAGCTCCCCATATTCTGCTATTCCTTGGCTCATGCAGGAAGATGATTTTAATTCAGCATTTAGAGAAAAACAATGTTATTGTTTCAGAAAATAACATGGTGTCACCGGTACAGCTGCACACTTAAAAATGAGGAGCCGACAGATGTTTGCAGGTAATATTTCTGTGTAATCATTTAATCAGCCAACTTTTGTGCTTTACAGCCCACCTGAGGTCTGCGCACCGCAGGCTGAGCCATGCTGATTAGATGATATCCTGAGGTGTTTTACAGCCCTCTTCCTCTGTCAATGAGAATGAATGCAATATGCAGCAGAAACGTTTCTTTTACACACTCATAAATAGAAAAAAAAAAAGCAAAAAGCTACCAAATGCCCTACTCCAGGGTGACCCTATGCCATAATTTATAATACGGCCTGTTCTTGTTCTTCTCCTCTCTTCCTCCTGTACCCTTAATTGGACTCTGCAGAAAATATTAAACAAGCAGTCTGATGTGAGCCCAGAAGAAATCCATTATGCAGAGTAATTGCACAGATTAACCAAGCAAAACAATTATTACTGTTAACACAGAAGCTTGGGGAAGATGTTTGTCTGCAGCAGTAGGTTTATGTGGGAGGGGTGCATACGTGACCTTGGGGAGAAGAAACTAAAACCAGCGTGAAGATTTTGAAGGAGATTGCTCACTGCTTTCTAACAATTGCAGCTTTTTTTATTATTATTATTAATTTTGGGGAAATATCTGGAAATCTTTAAACTTTATCAATCTTACCTTCATTGCAAGGGCAATGAGAGCTCCTTCTGTTGGCTGTCCAATTACATTATTTTTCCTGATAATGGCATTATTAACCACACAGCCAGCCTAAAAGAAGTGACATATTTACAGGGTTTATTTCTTTAAGCTAAATTCGAAGCTTTTCATCTCTTTTAATGAAGTAAATGTGGATTGAAAGGAGCCACATCCCCAAACAGGAAATGTCACCAGATTTCAGATGGTCCAAATTCCTAACAGCCTTCATCAAAAGCTTGGTAGACACCTTAAACTGAAGGCTCTGCTCTCTCACTGGATGCTTCATGCTTGCTGCCTCCTACCAATAAGCTCCAGGTATCTTGTAAGAATTACTCAGATCCTTTTTAGAAGAATGCTCTAGCAAGGCAGTTCATTTTAGAGTTAGGAAAGTAATGCTTTTCACATTCCTCATCAAATTTCATCTGTGAAAGTTAAAATCACATGCAACTAAACAAACTGGTACACAATTTATACTTACCTCCACTAATTTCCCAACTGAGACATTGGAAAATTCCTTGAGAATCTCCTTTGATGGCAAAAGATAAACGTTTCCTTCTCCATTGTAGCCCACTCCACTAACCTGAAGAAAGGGGAGAAAGAGCAGAGTTCTCAGCATCAAGCAGGACCATCCTATTCTATCTTTACATGGGGAATATGCTTGGTAACTCAAAGCAATGCTTATAGGAAAGGTTGAACTAAAAGATAGTTGGCTCCTGCTGGGTTTGCATGGCAAAGTCTATGGAATTGCATGGTCCATACCTCTGCCTGGAATCCATCTGAAGTCACCAGCTGAGTCACTGTCATCTCGTTGGCTGTCAGGGTACCCGTCTTATCAGAGCAGATGACATTGCAGCAACCTGATGCAAGGAAGCTTTAATCAGAACTAATAAATAATGCAGCTTCACAAGGAGATTTGAGGTCTTAGAAGAGGGAGAACTTGTTGTCCTGATGTTACCTAAACTGCACACAGGCATAAAAGAAAAGAAGTACCGAGAAGTGTAGGTATTTCCTAAGAGGAGGTTGTTAAAAAAAGATGGGGGGGAAAGAAATTGATTGCACGTCAATTGATTGCACAAAACTTGAATATGAGATGGGGTAGGAGGCAGCTGGAGAAGGCAACGTTGTACTGGGCACTGTATCATGGACGGGCAGAGAAGACCCTGATTTCCAATGTGACCAGCGTTTCTGAGCTGCGATGCTACCCACCAGCAGAGCAGCTACTATATACTGAGAAGAGAGATTAAATCCCTGCTCTGCCACATACTTTCCCAAATAGTCATTTCACCCTTGCTTCCCTGTCTCTAAATCTGAAATAACAGCCCAGGTTAAGGACTGTCACAAACAGTACCTACAAAAAAGGTGCAGACAGCAGCAGTTGCCCCATTCAATCTGTGCTTTTTGACGCTACTGTTTTCTGCAAAGCCCATAACAATTTGGAAGCCAGTTCACATTTGCTGCAGAGCCCACTGACACCATAACACAGCAGTGTTATGGTGTCCATGAGCAGTGGACCATGAGCTGGCTCACTGAGTGCAGTGACCGTGAGCTGGTGCAGTTCAGGATCTGACGAGGAGGAGGCAGGGCTGTAAGCAGCCTTGCAACAATGGACTTCAGGAGGGCCAACTTTAGCCTCTTCAGAAACCTCCTCGAAAGAATCCCATGGGCTAGAGCCCTAGAAGGAAGGGGGGCCCAAGAGAGCTGGCTAGTGTTCAAACGTCACTTCCTCTGCGCCCAGCAACAGTGCATCCCTGTGCGTAGGAAGTCAGGCAGAGGGGGCAAGAGGCCTGCGTGGATGAGCAAGGAGCTGGTGGCAATGCTCAAGCAGAAGAAGGGGGTATACAGATTGTGGAAGAAAGGGCAGGCTCCCTGGGAAAAATACAGGAGCGTAGTCAGGGAATGCAGAAATGCAACTAGGAAAGCTAAGGCGCAGCTGGAACGCAGCCTGGCAAGGGATGTTAAAAATAACAAGAAAAACTTTTATAAATATATTAACAGTAAAAGGAAGATCAGGGGGAATGTGGGTCCTCTAGTGAATGGGATGGGCACCCTGGTTACGAAGAACACAGAAAAAGCAGAGCTGCTGAATGCCTGCTTTGCTTCAGTGTTTACCAAGGGCAGCCCTGTAGAGTCCCAGGCCCTAGTGACAGGAGAAGAAGCTGGAAGAAAGGAAGACTTGCCCAGGGTAGAGGAAGATTGGGTCAGAGAGCACCTAAGACACCTCGATGCCAACAAATCCATGGGCCCCGATGGGATGCACCCCAGAGTTCTGCGTGAGCTGGCCGATGTCGTAGCCGAGCCGCTCTCCATCATCTTTGAAAGATCCTGGAGAACGGGGGAGGTGCCGGAGGACTGGAAGAAGGCCAATGTCACGCCAGTCTTCAAAAAAGGCAAGAAGGAGGACCCGGGCAACTACAGGCCGGTCAGCCTCACCTCCGTACCTGGAAAAGTGATGGAACGGCTCATACTGGCCGTTGTCTCCAGGCACGTGGAGGACAAGAAGGTGCTCAGGACTAGTCAGCATGGATTCGCGAAAGGGAAATCATGCTTGACTAATCTGATAGCCTTCTATGATGGGATGACTGGCTGGATAGACGAGGGAAGAGCGGTGGATGTCATCTACCTTGACTTCACCAAGGCTTTTGACACCGTCCCTCACAACATCCTCCTGGACAAGCTCCGGAGGTGTGGGCTGGATGAGTGGTCGGTGAGGTGGATTGGCAACTGGCTAGATGGCAGAACTCAGAGGGTGGTGATCAGCGGTGCAGAGTCTAGTTGGAGGCCTGTGTTGAGCGGAGTGCCCCAGGGGTCAGTCCTCGGTCCAGTCCTGTTCAATTTATTTATCAACGATCTGGATGAAGGCACAGAGTGCTCCCTCAGCAAGTTTGCAGATGATACGAAGCTGGGAGGAGTAGCGGATACTCCAGAGGGCTGTGCTGCCATCCAGAGGGACCTGGACAGACTGGACAACTGGGCGGTCAAAAACCTCATGAAATTCAACAAGGCCAAGTGCACGGTCCTGCACCTGGGGAGAAATAACCCCAGACACCAGTACAGGCTGGGGACCGACCTGCTGGAGAGCAGCTCTGCTGAGAAGGACCTGGGCGTCATGGTGGACAACAGGTTGACCATGAGGCAGCAGTGTGCCCTCGTGGCCAAGAAGGCCAATGGCATCCTGGGGTGCATTAAGAGGAGCATCTCCAGCAGGTCGAGGGAGGTGATCTTACCCCTCTACTCAGCCCTGGTAAGGCCACATCTGGAGTACTGTGTCCAGTTCTGGGCCCCACAGTACAAGAGGGATGTGGAGCTGCTGGAGAGAGTCCAGCGCAGGGCCACGAGGATGATCAGGGGCCTGGAACATCTGCCCTATGAGGAGAGGCTGAGGGAGCTGGGCTTGTTCAGCCTGGAGAAGAGAAGGCTGAGAGGGGATCTGATCTGTGTCTATAAGTGCCTCAAGGGAGGCAATGAGGAGGATGGGGCTGGCCTCTTGTCACTGGTGGTCACTGACAGAACCAGAGGAAATGGCCACAAATTGAAGCATAAAAAGTTCCACGGGAACTTAAGGAAGAACTTCTTGACGGTGAGGGTGACAGAGCACTGGCACAGGCTGCCCAGAGAGGTTGTGGAGTCTCCTTCTCTGGAGATCTTCAAGACCCACTTGGATGCAGCCCTGTGCCAGGTGCTCTAGGTGGCCCTGCGTGTGCAGGGGGGTTGGACTAGATGACCTCTAGAGGTCCCTTCCAACCTTAGGCATTCTGTGATTCTATGGTTCTATGAACACAGCAAAAAAAGTGAATTAGCAAGCACAGTGGCCACATTAAGGTTAGTTCCCAGTTCCAGAAGTGGGGAGAGGTCATTAAAGAGAATCAGAATCCAGCTCCCTTCTGAGTCTGAATTTCCCTCATGGTTCTGCCAGTGACAAACACAGATCCTGGCAGCACGACCAGCACTAGGTAAGAGCCCAGGGAGAATAAAGCAGATTGAGCTGCGATTAAACGAATTGCCATTTTGGAGGATTAACACAGAGCAAAGCCACCACCTCTAATATTTCAATTTTATTATTTACAATTAAGGAATCAGATAAAGAAGCAGGATTATTTTTCTTCCTTTCTAAGAGACTTAGTGCAGTTACTGGGCAGGGGAACACAGCTTTTTGCCATCTCTGTCTCACAGAGAAACCAGGCACCTTGCTGTGATGCCTCTTTGGGCAGAGCCCTATTCAAATTAAATTCTGAATGACATAAGGCAGACACAGATGTGCTGGGTCAGGGGAGATGCCATAAAATGAGGGTGGTAGGAATCCTCTGCTGTAGAGCAAACAAGGGCAGCACTTCCAAGTAACATGAGTCTTAGCTGAAGCATCAGGCTCTGCAGCACATTTGAAACTGCGTGGGCCAGGCCTGGAATGTAATTGCACTTTCTGATTAAGAAACTAATTAGTGCTAAACACGCAGCATGTCTTCTATTTGTGTCCCTCCCATACTGACCAAAAAGGTCAAGATAGCAGAGCCTTGAATATGGGGACCTGCGGCCAAACTGGAGGTAAGGGGAGACAGACGAATAATTGCACTATAATTCAACCTGTCTCATGGCAGTGAAGAGGGGCTGGTTGTCTCCTTAAGGTGTTCTCTAGGCCTATTTTCCATCACTCTTTGGACAGTAGGGAGATAACCCCACACACTGCAGAACAGCAGATAGTTTTGCCTACGCCATTAGGCTTGGCTGGAGGGGGTGTAAGGTTTTCCAGCCAAATGTGAAAGATTGAGTCAAGATGGGCCTGCAGGATTGTCCACAGACTGGTGAGGAAAGAGGAACCAAGCAAATCCACCTGCGGAGACACATGGACCTGTGCCTGGAATGGGGCTGCAGCAGAAAGAAGATGCCCCAAGTGTTTTCTCTCGGTACCATTTCTAACAGAGGTTAGCTCCTTCCAGAAAAGTAAAGGAAAAGGGAGACAAATGTAGGGCAGAAAACGTACCCAATCTGAGAGGGTTTCTCTGTCTCAGGAAGCACATCCGCAGCTGTTGACCTAACCGAGACTCCCCCGGGCAGCCCCTTGCTTTTCAGTTCAGGCTCTGAAGGAGTCAGGCAGATGCCCAAACGCCACAGCCCCTTTTTGGGCTCACCTAAGGTCTCCACGATGGGCAGCTTCTTCACGATCACCCTTTTCTTGGCCATGCGGAGCACGCCCAGCACCAGCGTCACAGTGACCACGATGGGGAGGCCCTCGGGGATGGCAGCCACCGCCAGGCTGGGGACAGCAGAGAGACACCGGCTTCAATGGACAGGTCACATTGCAAACACCTACTGAAACGTGACACGGGGAGCCCGTTTGCCTGCTTATTTGCACTGGTCTGGGAGGCAACTGGCCGCCCGCACAGCACAAACCACCAAAATTTCTTGGCACACTATAAATGCAGAAGCAGGATATTTATCCAGCCCTTCAACCTTCTTCTGGGCGATTCTGGCAGAGCAATTCCTTTTCTTCTTTACACTGCCAAAGAGCATTAACTTCTGGCTAAGCAGGGATTTAGGGTTTGAGTTTCATTTCATTTATTTAACTTTCCAAGGATAGAAGTTCAATGCTCCTCAGCATCGCTGCCTGTTTGTTGGCTCCTGGCCTCTGGCTGTTCCTAGCCCCTCATTCCCTCTCCTCTGTGTGGATAGGAGCTGTGGATAGAAGGATTGAGCTCCCCAAGCCCGCCTGTGCTGCACAAGGAGCAGGAGCATCATTAAAACCTGCAGAAAGATCCTGTGCTAGAAAAATCCAGACACTGTCTGCCCTATCCCTTGGCAATCCCACGGGCAACTCTGAGCACTTCAAGGGACACAGAAAGTAATCAAACAGACTTTGAACCCAGAGGCTTTTCTCCAGAAGTTGGACTTGAAATTCCTATCTCAAAATGACAAAAAGTGAGGAGCAGGTGGGCACTGAGCTAATTTGGCTCCTCTGAGGTTCCCTCACCTGTGATTTTATTTCCATACAATCTTTTTATTCTTTTTTTCTTTCTAATTTTAAGTGAATTATTTTAGAGGCATGACAACACCAAACAACAGGTTTTATTGATACTACGAAAAACACATGGTTTATGATGTTTGATTAAGGGGCTGTGCATGCATCTTATGCCCTTAAAAGCACATTCTAATCTTTATACGTAAATGCAGTAAGAACAGCAAAGGCTAATATTTGCTGTTGCTACACTCCCACTAAATTCATAGTGCTCATAGTTAAGGACATTCACGGCAAGATGAAGCGGGAAAGTGCTGTGCATTTTTTTTTCAGACCACATCATTCAAAGGTAATAATGAAGAAGGATCTGAATTTAACATCTCTCCAAGATCAGATAAATTCCCAAACTTTTTTTTCTGCTGAAGTCTAGTAAAGCTCACATTAATTTTGCCAGTGCAAAATCAATCTCCTCTTTTGTGAGGAGAAATGTCCATTGTTTTGAATAGAGAAATCCCTGGGATAAATTTTATTATAATACAGAGAGAAAGGTGCTTTTCTCACCTAACTCCAATTGTGAACATGCTGAGAAGAGGCTTCCCTTGCAACCAGCCAATGAGCATTATGAAACCTGCAGAAGACAAAAAATAACAGACTAAAAAAACCTTAAGAAATACATATGTATGAGGAACTGAGTATGTGATGAGGCTCCCAGACCTCCTCTTCCCAATTCTTCCTGCTTAGACCCTCCTAAGTCCAGGTCACCCCTATTACCAGGGACATTTGGAAAAAGGGGCCCTGGAGCACAGTAGGTTTTAGGGGCTGATCATGCAAACAGGAGCGTTTCCTTCGACTCACCGATGATGACAAAGGAGAAAAGGGTGAGCTGCTTGCCCAGCCTGTCCATGCTTTTCTGGAGAGGAGTTTTGGGAGTCTGAAAGCAGAGAATAGTTATTTTTCTTTGCTCATTAATAAAACCAGAGGAATCCAGCCTGCAAGCAGTGACCAAAAAGACCTGTAATGCTCTTATGGTTGCCTGGTGCCCTCAGGGCTTTGAGGCACAAACGTGGTCCGGGCTGCAGCGGACATGGAGCATCCTGCGGAGCAGCCAAGGCAGCGGAGCAGGAGGAGGCTCCATCACCCTGCCTCACTGCAATGTCCTGTGCTAAAGGCTCAAGCAATGCAGCCAAGTGGGGCATTAACTAGGCACTTATCTGTCAGCCTGCAAAGGCTTGGCAGGTGTGGAAGTGAAATTAGAGATATCTAGCGGAAAATACAGCAACAAAGCAACTGCAGCAAGGTAGCTGCAGACCGAGCACCCAAAGTTCAGGCCCCTGCAAGAGCAGCCCAGAGATGTCTTTACCTCTTCAGCTTGCATCATTTTAAACACCTCGCCAAACTGTGAGTTTTCACCTGTCCCAATAACTACCCCCTGAAAGAAAAAGGGGGAAAAGAAAAAGAAAAAAAAAAGAGATTTTAAAAAAATCTCATAACATCAGTCTTATGCAGGAGATTCTGTAACAACTTCTATCAAGCGATAGATGGAGGGGCAGGACTCACTCTTCCCTTCCCGTAGCGCACCAGCGTCCCCATGAAGACCACGTTGCTCAGCGTTGTGATGTCTCCGGCCTCGGGCACCACAGCGTCAGTCTTGTTGCAAGGCTCAGCCTCGCCTGTAAAACTGGATTCATCCACCAGCAGATCTGTAACCTAATTAAACACGAGCGTTTCTGGCAGTGTTGAGACTTGAAACTTCCCCATGAGGTTTTTAGCGTCCTACTGTGTTTACCTCTATCAGCCTGAGGTCGGCAGGGACCCTGTCTCCCACAGAGAGATATATGATGTCTCCAGGCACCAGCTCCCGGGCGAGAAGGTGCTGCAGTTTCCCTTCCCTGAGGCTGCATTAGGCAAATGGAATAAAGAGAGAGAAGAGCAGGTTGCAAGGGCTGTGTTGGCTCCTTCGGCAGCTCCCCGAGTGCGACCAGCGGGAAGGCAAGTGCTCTGCCCAGAGGGCAGCCAGTGCAAACAGGAACATAAAAATAAACATAATAACAAGGAGAGGTGATTATGCTCCCTTTGGGGCTGTTTTAATTCATAAACAGATGGGCAGATTATGGAAGATTCGCATTTCAGTGGTTAGTGACTTAAATAGCATATAAGTAGTAGGGAGAAAAGACAAGTCATGCTTTTCCTTTGGCTCATACTTTAGGTCATGCCGTGCAGATCACTTAGGAGACTTGAGAAGCCTTAGGAAGCTAGAATTGCTCCTAGTATTTTGCTATTACACTAAGAGTGCAGTCTTTTGAATGCTTAGGAGCTTATGCAGTCATATTAATTGCAAAAAACTCCAAACGGTGGCATTAGTAAGATGCAATGATGGGGAATCTTTGCAACAAGAAAGGGCCGCACCACCTCTTAGGTACAACCTTCCTGCAAACCCAACAGTTTGTTTGTCATGTTGGCCTTGGCAGAACTAATCTGTAAAGAGAAATGAGAAAGTGTTCCCGGCACATCAAGGCGATGGGACACGCCAGACACGATACAGCAATTCCATGGAAAACCGCCCTCGTGCCAAGAGCAAACGATGCAGGTGGAGCCGCTGCAGCATGGTGGAGTCAACAGCCTAGTGACCTTCTCCCAGATGCCACTCAATGGTGAGTGGAGCATCTCCAGGAGCTCAGCCCCGTCCCTCTGGCCATCTCCGGGCGGATTCAGAGCCTGGAGAGGCTCAAGGAGATGCCAACGCCTCAATGCCCAATGTGGGTGCATGGTGAGACCCAGGAACCCACAGAGCATTGTCGCCCACCCCTGTCCTCGCTCCTCACCAGTTGCACTCAGGGGGCACCAGCTTGTTCAGCTCCTCCAAGGACTTTTCGGAGCGATACTCCTGGATGAAGGCCACGGTGACCACGATGAGCACGGCCTGCAAGCAGAGCCGCGTTAGGGCTTGGGGCTGAGCGCGGACCAAGCAGCAGGAGGGCCACCTACCATGGTGATGCTTGCCGCATCCTCATACTCCCTCGTGACCACGCTCACCAAAGCAGAGGCCAGCAGCAGCAGAATGAGTGGGTTTTTGAACTAAAAAGGAAAAGAGATTGCAATTCAGTAGATATTAAATATGGCACGGCCGAAGCTGGGCTGATACCCAGCTTCTGCAAGAAGGATTGCAAGGGTGTTTTTTTCCTGCACGCTCTTTGTGGCTTTGTGCTGCCATCCCTCAGCCAGGGCTAAGTCCTGCCTGGGACCAGACACAGCGAGAGCAGCAGGAGCTCCCCCAAAGCCCCTTCCCTTCCTCCCATCCCTGCTCCGCATCCCGTCTTCCTGGCGCAGACTGTGAGTGGCCTGGAGGCCCGCACAAAACCCGCAATTGTCCTTTAGAACTCGAAACCAGAAATCCTCCCCGTTTTCTTTCTTTTTCTTTAATCTGCTAAGCTCTTCCTTGGGCGCCGGGCAGCTGAAAGGAGCAGGTTTCAACCTAAAAGTGCCAGGGCATTTCACCAGGTTCCCTTGTCCCTGAGGACCTGCAAACTCATGACATTTGGGGGAAAAGTCCTCAATTCTGTCATTTTACACAGGAATTTTAAGGGCCTTGGTCCCACTTGAGGAGACGATGGCTCTGAACAGCCAGTACAGGAATGGACGTTGCTGGACTAAGCCCAGCTTGGATAACAGGAATGCGGAGAAGTCCAGTAGGAAAAATCGAGGCTTAAACCCATTCCCTGCTGGAGGGAACAGCAAAAATACCTTGTTGCAGGAGCCAAGCTCAGTGCTTTCCTTCACTGACCATCCCAGCAACCCAAATCAGAGGGATTTAAGCTCCCACTATTTCTCCCAAAACTTTCCCAAGCATATTGCTCATCTTAAAGGGAATGAACACGCTCCAGGAATCAGGGCACTCATCCAGACCTTTTGATTTGTGGGCTGCACGGAGTCAAAAGGATTTGTTTTTATTTTAAGATGTTATCTCCCCACTAAATGCACCCGCATCCTAACCGCATGTTGGCTTTCCTGTGGGAACAGAGCGTCTCCCTACCCAGGGCACATCCTGCCCTGGGACTGAAGCTGTCGAAATAGAAACCACCAGCAGTTCAAGATGCTGAAATGCTCAGGCCAATTCAAAATAGGTTCCCAGGACATGAGAATCCAGGCAGAAATTCCTCACCTGGTCCAGGTATTTCTTCCATATCGGATCTGCACTGTCTACCGAGAATTCATTCCAGCCGTGCTTGAGCCTGCGCTGCAGCACGGAGACCTCGGAGAGTCCGGTCTGCAGATCAACCTAGAGGGGAACAAAACAGCCAGCGCTGTGTGGTCATCCCAGAAAACTGCCTGAGGAAAGTCTAGGAATGTTAGGAAACTGTAGAATGTAGGAAACTACTTCTGTTTGTGGATTCATTTCTATTAAACTGTAAAACTTTACTGTCATCCAGGACAAGGGTCCATAAAGGGAGCACAAGTTCATTAACAAAAGCTATTTCCAGAGGTGGGGAGCCATAGATGAGGTGGCAAATTAAAAGTTGAAACAGGAAAGGAAAGAACTTATTTGTGGTTTCACTGCACGTGTCAAGGAGGGATAATAAGATCATGCCCTGAAGGAGCAAGATATGTTATTGCTTGCTTTAAAAGACAGCAACATCCAACACCGAAATCGCAACAAGCGCCTGGGACGGGACTCGGGCACGGCAGGTCCAAGGTTTCGCCCCACAGCAAAGGGGGAAGTTTTCCACAGAAACCAAGGAGGGATTTTGCAGTTCAGTCCCTTGGCCGAGCCCAATCGCCCTGTGCACATTGCCCCTTCCCCAGCCCTCACGTTCAAGACTTTGGCCAGGTCTTCTTTCTGGCACTTGCAGGCCTCCTTCGGGGGCAGGACAGCCACCTCCGCCTCTTGCTCGATGATTTTCAGCTCACACTCCGTACAGGTCTGAGGAAGAGAGATAAAGCGGCTTTCAGGCAGGACCACGATTAATAAAAGCATTTCAGCATCTCTTTGCTTCTTCTCTTAATTCTATTCCTTTCCCTTATCTTTTTGACCACGTGATTTCGCAATTAACTAAGGCCCTTCCTAAATCATGGCACTTTATAACATTTAGTAATTAAGCTTTGTGGCTGCCTCAAAGCTCGGGGCATCTTATCTCTTCACAGCAAGGAATATGGATGTTAAACGACTCGGACGTGAACGATGTTAACAGCAGCTGCGAGAGGCTCCGTCCCCTGCAAGAATTCCGAAGAGATGCAGCCGAGAAAGGGAAAAAAAGAAAAGTAGAAGTAAAAGAGGCTTTTACAGAAAGTTAAGAATACAAAACCTCCTTTCATAGCCAGGCAGGCTCAGGAGCCCCAGGCAGGGATTAGGGGCTGGTGGTATTTTCAGGGGATGGAGATGGACATGCTCCAGCGGCCTGAAGCAGAAAAGGGTTTTTCTGGCATATATACATTTTCTGTACGTATATATGCATATATGATACTTATATACATACTATTTATTTATAATAGTGATAAATGGAGAGCACTACAGAGGAAACATGGAACAGCTCCTACTGCAGAGCAAAATATCCAGCCCTTGCGGAGATCCCGGAGCTGCCTCCGGGAAAAGGTCGAGCTTGGATCTCCCTCACTCCGGCTTCACAGGAATTAGGAGCCGGGTTACGGCAACGCAAACAAACCCAGCGCCGGGCTAGGAGGAGCTGGGGGTGCCAGCAGGCGCCCTACGCAGATAAGGGCTTTGCCCTGCCAACATCTTGCCTGGAACGAGGAAAACCTGTTTTTCCTCATTAAAAACATAATGGGCTTAAACTTGCAAGAGGGGAAAAGTGAGCACAAGCTAAAACCCTTTATAAGGGGCACTTGATGCCCGCTTTTTTCTTGCTGGCTTGTGCAGGAGCTGTTTTAAAAGCCAGAGCCACCTGCCTTCCCAATACCTTGGAGATTCGCCCCACACTGCCCGGGCGGTTTCTGCAGGAGCTGGGTGTCCCCGGGGCTGGCTCGGCGCTGCGGGTTGCCCGGGGAAGCAGCAGAGGACGCGTGGGACGGTGCTCGTGGGGACCGGCTTTGCAGGCGGCTCCGTCTCAGATGCGACAGCGGAGTCTGCGCTGCCGGGAAACGGGCCCCGGT
>VWPW01017257.1:3364-58286 GCA_013389825.1 Crypturellus undulatus | reverse complement strand
AAAAAAAAATAGAAAAGGAAAGAAATTTGGGCATGAGTGCTGACAAAAGAAAGTTGCAGGGGGAAAAAAAAAGTCCTCCTTTTCCCATCAAAATGTTGATTTTTCTCTAACTTTCTGTGCCAAAGATTTGGGCTGAGTCCTCACCACAGCCAGCAAGGGGAATGCTGCTCCTGGTGCGTTCAGCACTTGGCTTGTTTTGTGTTTTGGGTTTTATTTCGTTTAAAGGCTCCTCTTGAAGGGAATGGGAAGGTGGGGCTGGGGCCACACCTGCTCCCTGGCAAACTACAGTGCTTTTCTGTGGTATGACCGAAAAACACAGAAGCCCACGTGCCACAGGAGGCCCCCGTGGAGACCAGCCGTGTCCATATCCCAGCTTCCACCACTGGCCCTCGCTGGCTGGAACAGCCTTGCCCTGCACAGATGCCCCTGAGGGCATCTGAATCGTCCATCTTTGAGGCCACCCCAACCACACACACTTTGAACCCCAGCGATGTGTTTGTTCCTTTGTTTCAAACCAGCAGATTTGGGCATGTCTTTGACGCAGGATCACAATTTGGATGTTAAATTTAGATGCACTTTTAGGCTCTGATTAGAGACACAACCAAGTGTTTACGCACTCTGCTGGGAGTTTACATCTCTAGGGCTGAGGGTGAAGCCCCTTGAGGCTTTCTGATCTTCTACTAGTGATTAGGAGAGGAGTCTGAATCACCACATAATGATGTGCTGGTATTTCCCTCCTTGGGAGCGTGCCTTGCCTGGTGCTCCCCATCCTGTTGCTGGGCTTTCTGAGGAGCTCTGCAGCCCAGCAGGAGACACGCACATGCCTCCCACGTGCACACAGCTCCAGGAGAGCCTCTGCCTGCAGGGAAGTCAGGGAAGAGAGAAGCAGAGAGCTTTCATGAGGAAGAAACAGGAGAAGAAATGTCTAAGCCGAGTGAGGTGAGGGACCCAGGACAGATAAAGGTGTTCAGTGCCTGCAGCTGGTCTGGCAAGCCTGAACCTTTGGTACAGGTCCCATGGGACGTGTACTGATGGGACATGGAACAGCACAGCTCAGACAACCCATGAGGAACCTCTTAATCTCCAGGCAGAAGCTGCCATACATGCAATTCATTTCACCTAGTTTTGAGGCAGATATCCTTGAACTTCATTGTAGGACCCTTGAGCTTGGCAGTGCTGCCTCTCCCTGGCAGCCCTGCTCCCACCCCCGTCTGGTATTTTAAGTGCTCATTTTCTTGATATTTGCAGCCTTCCCACACACACTACAAGAGTCGCAGAAACTCACGTCCTTTCAGGGATCGTTACCGATACCTTCCAGGGAATGGTTCCAACAAGGCCTTTCCCCAGAGCTGAGGCAAGGCTCTGTTTAACCAGTTTTGTCCCCTGCTCAGAGCATTGTGTCCCATTTCTCTGTTGAGTTTCAACATAGCCTTTAGAGATATCCCACTCCCACTTCTGCATTGTTTTGCTTAATATGCAAAAAGTGTGCATAAATGTGTTGTGAAAGATGCCAAAAAAAGGAGATGGAGCAGGGGGTGCAGAATCACTCCTGGGAGATCTATTAATCTCCAAACTATGTTAAAAGTGTGCTGCAGAAACAGACACAAGACACCCAATATGCCAATGTTTCCCAGAGATAACCA
The DNA here is from genome assembly GCA_013389825.1 of Crypturellus undulatus. Taxonomy (NCBI): domain Eukaryota; kingdom Metazoa; phylum Chordata; class Aves; order Tinamiformes; family Tinamidae; genus Crypturellus; species Crypturellus undulatus. The sequence continues at coordinate 56,643 of VWPW01017257.1, read as the reverse complement.
TGACCTAAAAAAGAACAAACTTCAGGCTATGAGTACTCAGGGATGGCTTCCGTAAACCATCACACTGGAGTCCCCAGTTGACTACACGTCCAGCTGGGGGTACCTCCATCTAAACCCAAAGGGAATCCTGGGCTTAGCCGAGTCCTGGCAGCAGGACAGGTGAACCCATCCCCGAGGTGGGAAGCTAAGAGCTCTCCTGCAGGTCCCGTGACACTCAAATGGAATAAGACACCTTTTCAATGACACTGTTGCCACCACCCCTCTTCATCTCATTCTTTCCACCAAAGTATAACATAAGGGAGGAAATGCCCAGGGATTGAAGAAAGAATGCACAAGAACTATTACTGATACAGCAATCTTCCTGCAAGCTCAGTTTCAGAGCTTTCTCTTACAGCTTCAAGATTTATACACACAAAGGCAATTGCTACCACAAATATTTCAGAGGGTTTTCTAGAAATTATTCTAAAAACGGATTAACTTGAGATGAAGAAGCTTTAATAGTGCTGGGAGCCATACCACAGAAAATAAGCCATTTACTATTATAGTTAAGAAAAATATGCCTTAGTTTATTCTATCATTTTGTCTTTTTTTTACCACTAATAAATCCTACAAGTCTTTTTACCTCTTTTCTCTTCCTGCTTCCAAGCAAAATGACCTATATACCTGTAGTTACCACTGTAATTTTTGGAAACTTTCCTTGTAATCTCTGGGACCAAAAGAATATGAAACTGATAAAGAAGGCTGGTGCATGGAAAATAAAAGGGGCTCTTCAAGGTGACCTCCATGTTCTATGAAGCAGCAGAATAAAGGTTCTGGAGAAGCCCTAGTTTAAGGGACACACATCCTTTTGGAGCTATAATAACAGAGAATTTCATAGCTGAGCTTGTGTTCCGTTTGCAAGCCAACATGAGGACAAATTGGAGGAATCTTCAGTCCATCAGGAGAGCAAAATCACTAGTATACCTGTTAAGAAAATTTTGATCCTCCATTTGAGAAAATGGGTGCTCTGGTCTCTAGTTAGTAGGAACTGCATTGACAGGGATAGGATTTTGCCAGCAATATTGGGGTAGAAATTGTCGTAGTAGGTGCATATACAGTAATAGAAGTGATGAAATAGCACACCTCAGAGCACAGGAAGGTGCCAGCGGGGGACAGGAAGGGCTCTCTAGGCTAACACTGATGCTTGGGCATGGGTCCTGCTGGAAAGAGAAACTATTGGACTTCATGTGATGTCTATTAGAAAATTCCCCTTAAGTTCTCTCTGTACCTTTTGGTTTTTCAGGGCTCACTTTCCAGAGGAAATGAGGTTTCTGCCTCATGCCCCATCTATGTAATTATTCTTGACCCTCATAATAACTGTTGAGCCCATTGATCGCTTCCAACTCGGCTTGTAATTGAGAAAAAAGCCCTCAGAAATATGAAATCATGACAGGGCTTGTAAAATGGCTGGTAGGACAGAGGAGCAAAACCCTACCGCCAACGACCCATAGAGGAAAGAGAGCATCAAAAATGAAGCCCATCTGCTACATCAGGAAAACTACCAGGTAGAGTGAGTTTAAGGACATTTCAGGAGAAATGTAGAAGAAAATTTGCATTGTGTTAAATGCCAGAGAATCCACTCCTTGCTCAAGGTTATCCTCTCATATTGAATTGCCGGTGCCCAAGAAGGCATGTGTTCTAGCTTTAGCTTTTCTTGTGGTTGTGGAGTTCATAACATCTCTGCCTTGTGGCTCCTCTGATGTCTCATAAAGGATGAGTTCACACTGCCATTTCAGAACAATTCAATTAAAAAGTCAATTAGCCCCAGATACAAAGCGATTGGCTTCATTAACTCTGTTCTTCATAGAGCAACACTGCATTTTGTTGATATTTTATTCTGCTGTCTTATTCTACTCTGAATTGTATGTCACTTTTCCTGCTCCACAGTCTTAGCAGACACGCGCGCGCACAGCACACATACATCTTCTTTCTAGGTTCATCGGTTGAAATGTTGGAAGGGAGCAGCTCTAGGCAAGTTCTTGCATGCCACAAAACTCTCAAGCCCTGTTAGGTAACAAGCAGATCTTTTAAGAACATGGTTTCCAACTCCTCAGAAGGAACAGCATGCCTTTCTGGATCAGTTAACCCTGTCTTCCATGATTTTCTTTCATTTGCTTTGAATTGGGAATTATGTTGTATTTCCTGGAAGTGAAATGATGTCATCATACAAATAAGTCTGAATTCTGTCACATATGGAAAAAACAAATTGCACCGACTCCTTCATAAATACTGGCATTTGCACTAAGATTCCAGTGCCATAGGCTGAAACTCAGCTTCAGACTGTCTGTTGCAAAAAGGAATGACCACAGATGGGGAGATTACTGGATGATTAGCATTTATTTACTAAAGAAGAAGGGATTTGAGAAAAGTATGTAATTTACAGCTTTGTATTTTTGAGTAATTGGCTAATTCTCTGAGAAAATACAACACAGATTTTTGGTTAGGTTCTGATAATTTGTTTCTAACATCCGACTTCAGTTAGAAATTGAACTAGTTTGGTCTTTTAAAAAGATGAGTCTTGAAAAAGTGTCTGGAAAAACTAGTCTTCCCTGTTTAAATTAGGAATGTGCCAAATGACTGGCAGGTACATGATATATAATTTAAATTTAAAAGAGGAAGAAACAGTTCTAGATAAAGATCTTCAGGGATATCTAGGGGAAATATACGCACCTATATTTAGCTCATCCCCAGTTTCAACCCCTGAATGCACATATAGGAGCATATACTCAGCTTTTGAAAAGAACAAGCCTTGATCCTTTTACAAGCCCTGCAAATATCGCTAATAAAGATATGGCCTTGTTAATCACATATGTGCTCCACAGTTCCTTCTGTGATATCAGATTTGTGTCTTTGATACACCATGTTCCAGCATATTCGCGATCTTTTGTGAGATGTTAGGGAAAGAAGTTGATTCATGGATGGCAGATTTTCCACAAGAATTTGGACCCTTGGGATTGTCCGTGAGAAGGGAGGAACCAGATAAATTATTCAAAAAAAGGAAGATATCAAAGTGATTTGCTAGAAACCTGATCTTTAAAGCAAAATAAAGCAGGAGACCAGGGCCAGACTACAGATCGAAAGATTTTTTGCTTTGAGATACCACCGATTAGGGCCTGAACTAGAACTGTTGAAAAGTCCATGTTACGGAGTTGGCCTTATAGAAGGAACTTTCACAGTGTAGGAAGTTAGAACAGAAACTTCTGCATCTCTTCTAGAGAGGAGAAAAGGAGGGGAAGGGGAAAGGGAAGAAAAGCTAAAAGAAGAGACATCAAGTCATAGTTTGTCAATTGGCTCTTGAAAATGATTCGCAGGAGCTTTGTGGAGAGACAAGTGAAGATGGAGACAGGAGGAATAAATCAGAGGTGAGGTTTGGATTAGGCCTATGGAGTTCAGGTGTTCAATTTGTCTAGGGAGAAGGCATAACTGAAGGAAGGGAGAAACTATTTGCAAAATGGGAACTCAGCCTGATCATGGCATTTCACAGAGAGAATCTCTACAGGGCAAAAACTGAGGGAGAGAAAGTGAACATGGGCCTGTGGGACATTGCAGGGCTGTGTCAAGACAGACATCTTGACAGAAGGGACAAAAGGACAGAAAGGAGAACACACTAAGTTAACAACCATGGCAGCAAAGGACAGAAGGGAGAGTGTAGAGAGGCAAAAACTGATTCCATGTGACTTTTACACACTAGGCCTAACAAAAATGGCCCAACTCCATATGCGCCTGAATTACAAATGTTCTTCCTCTGTTCCCTGCAGGACCCAAGGAGACACCACACCATGGAAGTCACTACCAAGAGGCACTTCCTGAGTTTTGCTGTTTTCCTGATGCACTGCATGGCCCGCGAGGCAAACTCCGAGAAAGGCAACACTTCCCCTCTGCATTTCACTCATTTCTTCTATAATGCCACTATCTATGAAAATTCGGCTCCCAAGACCTATGTGGAGAGCTATGTCAAAATGGGTATTTACAAGACAGATCCTGAATGGGACATCAGATATAGAATAGCATCTGGAGACAACTCTGGTCTCTTTAAAACTGAGGAACATGTGATTGGGGATTTCTGCTTCTTGAGAATAAGAACCAGAAGTAGCAACACAGCACTTTTAAACCGGGAAGTGAAAGATAATTACATGTTAATAATCAAGGCCACAGAGAGCAACTTCGCATATGAAGCTTGGGCCAAAGTTTTGATCCACATTCTGGACAGAAATGACTTAAAACCTCTCTTTTCACCCCCTTCCTACAAAGTGTCCATCAAAGAAGACACTCCTATGAAAACAGTGATTGGCACACTCAGTGCCACGGATGCTGATGCTGGCCAGAATGCAGAGTTCTACTATGTACTCAACACCAGGACTGACTTGTTCACAGTCCACCCCACCACAGGAGTGGTTATGACCACAGGTAGGCTGAACAGCACCCATCGAGGTAGGCATCACCTGCAAGTTTTGGCTGTGGACAGAATGACAAAGATCACAGAGGGTAATGGCTTTGGGAACCAGGCTAGTCTCACGATCCAAGTGGAGCCATCTGCCAGGAAGCCTCCCTCTATCTCCTCAGTGAAGGTGACACCACCTGACTTAGCTGAAGATCTTCTCTATGTAACATTGTTTGTAGAAAGTGGTGACTCCAACACAGGGATAGATTCAGTTGACTTAGTGGACGGAGACGTGGGAAGGCATTTCAAAGCTATCAGATCCTACTTTGGGAGCAATGAGTTCATGATTATTTCAACCAAAGATGTCAACTGGCTACTTCATCCTTTTGGCTTCAATCTCAGTGTTCAAGCAAAGGATAAGAGCAAACCACCGCTATTCTCCCCTGTTAAAGTTATCCATATACCTCCTTCCAAGTATGTCTTTGCCAGATTTGAGAAAGAAGTCTACCGGGTCCAGCTCAGTGAATTTTCCCCACCTGGAAGCCAAGTTGCTATGGTAAAGATTACACCAGTCTTCCCAAATCTTAAATATGTTTTGAGACCCACTCCTGACAGCACAGGCTTTAAAATCAATCCTCACACTGGGCTAATAACTACAGTCAGAGCAATGGATTTCCATGAACAATCTCAATTTGAACTTCAAGTTACAACTGCTAACAGCCACACATCTACGACTGTTGTCATTGACATCACTGACTGCAATAATCATGCTCCAAGTTTTAGTCAGTCTTCATACCGTGGGACCTTTGATGAAAACATTCCTCCAGGTACCAGCGTCTTAACAGTAAGAGCTACAGATGAAGATGAAGGAGACAATGGCTTTGTGACCTACACCATAGCTAACCAGAAATCAGTTCCATTTGTCATTGACCCATATTCTGGCGTTATTTCCACCTCCAAATCAATGGACTATGAGCTAATGCAGAGATGGTATCATCTGCGAGTGTGGGCATCAGATTGGGGTTCCCCCTTCCGCCATGAAACGGAAGTGTTTGTCTCCCTCATGCTCAGCAACATCAATGACAACGCTCCCGTGTTTGAGAAAGCAAGCTGCAGCGGCACCATCCCTCGGGACTTTCCTGTTGGGAACCCTGTGGCCACAGTATCTGCAATTGACAGTGATGAGCTGCAACATATCAAATATGAAATCAAGTCTGGCAACGAGCTACGGCATTTTGAACTGAATCCTGTCTCTGGGGTCATTTCCCTTAGAATTTCCCTCAGAGATCTTCCTCCTGAGCACCCGCTTTTCTACTCTTTGAAAATAACCGCAACAGATGGAGAGAACTATGCCTTGCCAATATCAGTAAATATCACTGTGGTCAGCCAAGGTCTCCCAGTCAAAATGCAGTGTGAGGAAACAGGAGTATTGAAACAACTGACAGAGACTATCATACACTCTATTGAGTCTCAATCTCAAGGCCATGGGCAGGAGGATGAGACATCTTTGAACTTGCACCTTATAAACCATAATGCTCCAAAGTTTGATGATAGCTTTCCACGATCTATTGATATCATAGAGACTGTTTCCATCAACTCAACTATTGCTGACCTCTCAGCTGTTGATCCTGATACAGGTTTTAATGGGAAATTGGTCTATGTGATCTCAGATGGAAATGATGACAGTTGTTTTACCATTGACCTGGAAACTGGTCTCCTTCAAGTCCTTTCTCCTTTAGATCATGAAAAAAATAGCTTCTACATTCTTAATATTACTGTGTACGATCTTGGCACTCCACAAAAATCATCTTGGAAACTCCTGGCTGTGAACGTGCTGGATATCAATGATAACACTCCTAAGTTCTCACAAGCTGCCTACTGGGTGACGATACCAGAACATGTAGCAACAGGAACAACAATAGCGCAGCTGAGAGCAGAAGATGCTGATACAGATGATAACGGCAGAGTAAAATATTCTCTCCTAACCCCCACTGATAAGTTTATCATTAATAGTGTCACTGGAGAAGTGACTGTTACAGGTGCCCTTGATAGAGAACTCTGGCCTTGCTATGTGCTGAAAGTAGAAGCGAGGGACCAGCCCAAAACAGGCTACCAGCTGTTCTCAGTTACGGATCTCTTTGTAACTCTAGAGGATGTAAATGACAACACCCCACACTGCATCCCAGCCCTGAACAGTGTGAAGGTCCCAGAGGACCTGCCTGTGGGAACCATTCTCCTGTTTCTGGAGGCTTTTGACCCAGACATTGGCTCTGGGGGAGAAGTGAGATACAGCCTCATTAATGATGAAGAGATGATGTTCCATGTGGATAAGCTAACAGGGGCACTCCGTTTGGAGAAGGAACTGGATTATGAGAAGAAGGACTCTTACAATCTAACTGTGCAGGTCAGTGACGGCGGGAAGCCCTTCTCTCGCTCTTCCCTCTGCCACATGGAAGTGAACATCCTTGATGTCAACGAGAACGTGCACCCACCACGCTTTGCCTCCTTTGTCTTCAAAGGCTCGGTGCAGGAGAACAGCCCTGAGGGCACATCAGTGATGATGGTCACAGCAAAGGATATTGATAAGGGGAAAGATGGAGAGGTTCAGTATTTCCTCAGAGAGGGCACTGGCCTGTCACTCTTCAGCATTGAAAAGGATACAGGTAATGACATCTTAGTTTAAGGGGTACCTCCAAGGCTTCAACGATCTAGTACTGAGCCTGACTTTTTGCCCCAATAGGACATTCCTATATTCTGTCTATGTGTAAAGGTCCATGATTTCAAATCTTCCCTGTTTTTGATAATGTCTGTATCCGGTGGGGAGCAAGCAGGGTTTGTCTCTTTATAATAATGTTAAATCAGTGTCTGTCCTCCAGAATACTAGGGTCTCCCCTTTCACTTGCATGCCAAATTACATTCAGCACAAGTGAACCACTACCTTCCACAGAATCATATTACTGTGCAAGGTGGGCACCAAGGTTTATATCCTAAGACCAAGAAGCAGAACAGAGACACCGACCAGTCTGGCATTAAGTACAAAGTGGTCTGAGTTTCTGAATCCCTCACAAAACTCTTCTGTCACTCCTCTAGGTACAATCCGAACTATAGGACCACTCGATCGAGAAGGAACATCTCACTACTGGCTGACAGTGTTGGCTCTTGACCTCGGAACAATCCCTCTGTCTGCTGTGACAGAAATTTATATTGAAGTCACTGATACCAATGACAACCCACCTCAGATGTCCAGGCCTGTCTTTTATGCCTCTGTGATGGAGAACTCCCCACCAAACACATCTGTCCTTCAGCTTGATGCCCTGGACCCAGACTCTAGTTCGGAGGGAAAGCTGACTTTTCACATCCTAAATGGAAATCCTCAGGGACTCTTCACCATTAACCTATTTACAGGTAAGACTGACATCTGCCTTTAGAGCTTTTTAGTGCCCAGAGGATGTTACATATTCACTACAAACAGCCCACACATCTACTTTTGTCACCCCTTCCTTCTGCAGCAAAAGTCCCAGCCTCCAAATGCGCTGGGAGGAGACTATGACTGAGAGGCATTTTCCTGGACCTGAAGGCTGCTACTTGCAGCCGGATGACTCTTAGAATGGCATGAGTTCTCTACTTTCAAAACACTAAAGAGAATCAAAGAACTGCTTTTAATCTTCTCCTTTACAAACATCTGGCCTCTTACACAGCCTAAGTCAGGAAACATCCTAATGGAGGTGATTATCTGCTCATGAGCCAGAACAAGGCAGGATTAACAAAAACGAATCCTACAGCATGCAAAGGCTACACCCATTCTCCAGCACTATTAATGTAGTAAGTGTACTGCCATCTTCCTAGACTGTATCTTTCATCTCAGCATTAATTACCAGATCTTTCAGAGCCATCAAAAACCCACTGATGTTTAGTGTAAACAGCTTCTTTAAACTATCATGCTAGTGCTGACATTGGGCCAGTCTGGCAGAGAAAGGTGCGCCATGCCCTACGCTCTATCAGCTCCTGGGAGAAGAGGGAAGGGAGGGCACAGAGCAGGAGTATGAGAGAGAATTAATTGCATGACTTTGATGTCTTGTGGGTGATAAAGCAATTCAAGTACTGCAGTGGGGTAGGAGCCTGCTCTCAGATGAGAAAGGAGCTTGGATGTACAGAAAAACACTACTGTGGCTCTTAGTTGCATGTGTTGCCTGTAGTGTGCCGACAACCTCTTGCCTTGTCCCTGGAGCAGATGCTATGCTTCTCTTGGAGAAACACCTAAAGAGCAGGCCAGTTATTTAGAAAGGAATTTGGAGGATGAAACACTGAAACCTTCTGGTTTCCAGATATTCTTAGGGTGCCTCTAACTGACACCATGCAGATAAACCTGGACATACTGACTAACTCTGACTTGATGTGTTGGCTGACTCTGAAGCTACTTCCCCTGTCTAAGCTTTTTAGCCAACTCAAGACACCATTCTGCATTCAACTTGCACAACTGCTGAGCTCCAGAGAAGTGCTTCCAGAGACCCCATTTGCATGCTGCCTTTTAGACAGAATATAGACCAGAAATGGCTACAGGATGCCATGCTAGAGCATCCTGTGCCATGCTCTGAACCCTTCACACTCATGCATGCTGCAGGAAATTCAGCCTTCCCTATGCTGTAGGCACCACAGAAAACTTTCACTCTAGTGTGAATGCAGCCCTACAAGCCATACTCCAAGCCTGTTTTGGTTTATGATAAAACAAGTCACACCAGCAAATTCCAAACATTTGCTAGTAAGATAGCTCACCTCTAAGCCAACCCTTTAGTTCCGACCTTATACAAAAAAAGCTCTCTGAGGTATGAGTCATCTTCTATCCATCTCCCTCTACAGTAAGGCAATTTGCATGTGAAGAGTGATACATTTTTCAGTCCTGTAAGAAAATCATGAGCTGATCTTATCTCTGGGACAGTTGCTGGAGGTCTTGTCTTTAAAACCTGAGCTTAGAGGTTGCTTAAGGCCTTGCAAGTCTGATGAGGACTCAGTTCTCTCTTCTTTTACTTGCATGTCATCCAAAAAAACAAATGATTACCTGCAAACATTGGCATAAACTGAGCAGTTTCTGTGCTAGTGTTTACAGTACCTGAAGAGAAGTCATTTAATACTATTACAAGTTAAAAAAAAATCATAGATTGCCTAAATTTCTGGGCTGTAAGTAGCTTATTGGAAACACTATAATACTTTTATTGTTTGGATAAGGCCATGCTAGTGCCTCCAATAAGTAAAAACATAATCTTCTTTGATCTCATCTAGGGGTACCCATTGGTAGTAAAGTGTTGGAAGATGAACTGCTGCTGTTTCAGTTTCTGGTCATTCATATTAATGCAGAGCTGAATTAAAAAGGGTTGCCCCAAGGCAGTGAAAACCAAATGACTTCATCTACATTTAAACAAAGAAGAGAGAAGGCACTGCAAATATCTGAGCATTATGGAGGCTATAGCACTATTAGACCACTTAAGTTTATTCTAGATTTTTAGTTAGGACTTGTCTTTGTTTTTCAAATCCGCCCCCCAAAATGCATCTACTTCCCCACTGGTTAGAGGAAACGATCATAAAAAGATCCAGTAGCATTTCATTTCCTGAGCTGCTAAAGATCTATACAATTTAGATTGCCAATACTTCTTCCAAGGTCTTCCTCAAACCCTACGACTGCAGAAGTGTTTGAGCAGGCAAGACTGCTGATGTAGATCAGCTCAGCTGAATCTCTGTCACATTATTCAATGATAAGCAACAGTTTCAAGAGGAAACCACAGAGACTGCTGCTCTTACTCATGTGATTTTAGCAAAGCGTAGGATAATCTGCATTTTTCAAGAATTTCTCTAGCACTTAGGTTAGAAAGAAAGCTGCTTCATATGGAGAATACTATGGTTTAGACCTCTCCTCTCCTCCATCCCACACTGTAGTCCTGGGAACAGGTTGCATCAGCACTGAAGCAAATCAGAGGAATCCCAGAGGTGACCTCAGTCTGGTGACCTCCCTTGCACATTACTAGAAGGTCTCTCCAAATAGGAGCCCCTTAGCAGAGGGAAAGAAGGAAGAAGCTTGTTCTCATATTGTGCACTACTAAGAATTAAGTGCCCGATTTACTGTTACAACAGGCCTAACCCTGCAGAATAGCCCTGGATAATTATTCAGGGCACAGTGCCACACTAATGCACCTAACCTGTTTCTGGTTCTGGAGCCAGCTAGTTCTGCATTTGATCTAGTATCTGCTTGGTGGTGGGTTGGCCATGGGAGATATATCCAGAAAGGCTCTATGACTTCTTCTGAGGGCTTGGAAGGAGACAGGAATAGCTGTGATAACTGTCCCTTGCAGCAGGGCTCGGCTCTTCTAACAGCCCTGAACTGCCACAGAAGAGCTCTAAGCTCTTCCAGTTCTCAGTTCCTTAAAGAGGGTGGAGAAAAAGAGGGAAAATAAATGAAAGGCTAATGAGAAGAAGGAATAAAACTGCTCAATGAGATGAAAGCTTTCTGCCATCGGCAATGGAATCTTTCCAGCCCAGCCTGGCAGCTGGTGCACAGCGGCTTTTGTGAGAGATGGATAGACACAGAGAGAGAGATAGATGGAGAGATAGTGGGGTTTGGGGTATTCTTTTGCTGGAAAAGCTTTCAGGTTGTTTTGTGCTGGATTTGCAGTCCATGATGTAAAGCAGGTTCCAGTCCAGACAGGACTGGGAGGAATTAGGAGATGGTGGCAGGAAGAGTTGAGGCAAAGCCATTCATCCTGCCAGAAGGCTGTTTTGGAGAATCCTTTTGCCTTGCTTTATTCATCTGCAGTTCCTGTCCTAAGACTTGCTCTCCTGGAATTTCTCTTGCTGGGTCTGTGTCCACAGGCTTCTCAAGGATGCCTGGTGGTCTCTGCATGTCTCTGCACAGAAAGGTGCCAGGCATAACTTGTTCTTTAAATCTGAGTATAGTTACACACTGCTACCTAATCTAACTTACTATAGGCTACATTGGGGCATGGAGTAGTGCAGAGGAGAGTCAGAACAAGAGTGGAGATGGAAAGAGAAAAGAGGGAAAACAGCAGTGGGACAATAGAAAGTATTTCAGAGGAACAGCCTTTTTCCTTCTCAGGCTCTCACCAAAAGCCTCAGTGCCTGCAAACCTGGCTCTGGCTATTTTAACTACTTAAGATTTGCTTCCCTGCAGCCAGGGCAGGGGGCCAGCAACCTCCACCCCACTCCTGCTCTTGCCAGTAAAAGTTATTATTTTTTGTTCCCTAACAACAATGCGCTGTTAATTTTGCTGCTCCTGTTCCAACACGACCAGCTTTTCCTCTCTCCGCTTTCCAGGCTGCAAGCAGGAGAACACAAATGATTCTTTCCCATTGCCTGCATGTAGACAGGTCACCAGAGGCAGGCTTGTGCCTGTCTGCATGCAAGCAGCGGAGGGGATCGTTTACAGACCTTCAGGTGAATATAGAGCTCAGTTATCTGACAAAGCCAATTAGACCTTCCTTTTATTTTTTTAAAAATTTTTCCCCAGTTTTCAGGGGACTCAGCAGAAACACCAGCACTTTCAGGGCCCCCTAAAAGAACACAAACATAAGACACTCACTGGACAGTTTAGCCTGATTTCCAAGATGGCAGGGAATGCCCTGATACCTCACATGCACAAGACAGAGAATCACACACCTCTTGTTAGCAAATAAGCAAACATGTTCCAGGACCTACTAGGAAGCAGCAAAAGAGAGTAACCGTTTCCCTGGGCTACAAAAGCTGATGGCAGTACCTCTTTAATAAGTTTCCACTTCCATTTTAAGATAGAGGGTTTAACAAAGTGTAAGTAGCAACAAATAAAAATATTGACTTGTAACTCAACAGATGAGAAGCTAAACCTACAAATGCTGACTGTTGAGACTCTCAGTCAGGGATATGGCACAGGTCTGTGAAGGGAAGCAGAGTCAGCTCTTACTCCGCCTGCACACCCGAGCATCTTCAAGTATTGCAGACAAAGATAACCATTAAATGATTTTTTTTCAAGTTATCCAGTTCATGTGCCTTCACTGAAGTGCCTAAGATGAGAGGATATGATCCTGTTTTCTTTCATTTTCATTATGAGAGCATGGAAAAATTAAAGTGTTGCCAGGAAAATCCAAATAATCAGTTTAGATTTAGTTACCTCCCATCCGCTGATATGCAGTAGTATACACATAATGCCAGTTTGTTGCAATTGCATTTTACAATGCAATAGACTAAAATTATCTATAGTATCCCCACGGGTATTCAGAGGTGCTCCTGCCAGCACCAGCTGTGTATCCTGCAGCTCTTAGGTCAAAATTATTAACCATCACCAGAAGTAGCAGGAACTTCAGTCCTCTCTCATCCAGCCTATTGGCAATGCACACAGAAGCATCAGGGATCTTAAGCAATCATCACTACAGTTCCCTGCTTATATCCCAATTAAGAGAATACTTTCATGCACATCAAATGCTTTGCTATTATTGAAACAAAACAGTCACCCATCAGCCAGGGAGAGATTCAGAACTCCTCAGTCAGGGTACACTTAGGCCGCTATTGAATCTTCACCTGCTGAGATGTCAGAAGGGAGATTAGGGAGGAAAAAAATCCGTGACATACATGCAAACACAGCCTTTCAAATCATCTTGTCATAACACATTAAGGAGTGTTGATTTATGATTGTAAAGGCATCAAATAAATGTTTAGTGTAGTGCCTGATGCCAAATACGAATAATCCCAGAGAACAAGTGGTAATGGTTAACAGTAGTTTTGTTCCAAGCAGCAGCTCCCTCACTTCAGCTGCCTGGTATTTCTTGCAGTCATTTGAAATTTTCTCCTGCCTATCACATTCAGACAGCAATACACCAAAGAACTATAATAAAACTGAAAACAATACTAATAATGAAAAGCTTTTTTTTGACTTTGGATTGGCTATGAGTAATGCAATGGGTTCACTCAACTCATTTACAGGTAAGATGCACGTGTACCTCTGCAAATGCACAATGACTCCTTTGCAAAGCACTTCCCAGAGCAGCATGAGCCTATGTCACCACGTGCATTTGAGAGGCAATTCTCACTGCTTCCAGACTGAGTTTGCAGGAGAAAGCAGGACTTCCCTTTGCTAGAAAGAAACACCTTAAGTGTGACTCCCAGCAGCGGGAGGCATCAAGCGTGGGCAAAAGCACTCATGACTGCCAGAAAATCATTCTTGTACATGATTTCCATCATCTGTAAAAATGTTCTGAAAATTATCTAGAGCTGGTTTTCACCAAAGGTGAGAAAGACTCAAGGTGCTTGATAAGGATTTCTAGCAATCCTAAGCTTTGACTCTCTCCTTTCTGCACTTTTGTTTACTGAGTTTCATTAATTCACAGGCCCAAAAGAGGCAATTATGGCAATTTTATTTTACCTCTACTTTATAAAAGCCATACATTTTCCCTCCTGCCTTCACCTATCCTCTGCAGTTAAACTTGTGTATATTTCTTAAAAATCCCTAAATCTTAAGGAAAGACTTTGAACTGTTAGAGAATTCATTCCATCTCTCAACAAGGCTTAAATAATCATTGTCATTATCAACAGTGCAGCTTATTTTTAGAGTGAATGTATTTGTTCTAGCAGTAGAATACTATAAAAAATGTATTTCCCCAAGAAAGACGACAAACTTTTCTCAAAACACTGGAAATTATAAAGACAAGGTTCAAAACAGAGAAAAGAGGAGTCAAGACTTGTTAAGAGGCCAAACTTCTGCCAACACATGCAGAATGTTTCTTACTTAGAGGCATAAGTGAAGTTTTTTTCCACAGTCCTGCAGCCTTTCTCACCGAAAGGCTCACCACAAGTCCTTGATAACCACCAAATAACATAGCAACTGTTAGATGTCCTCCCCACCTCTGTGGTCTCTGTAATCAGCGGAGAGAGAGCAGCACCTCCATCAAGTGATTCACACTAGAAGTGGACAAATTGCTCTCCGGAGGTATCTGTGTCTTTCTGGTTGTGAAGGGAACTTTAAACAACATATCAGGTGGGCTAGTGCTGGGCAGTGTTTAGTCAGCCTTGGCTTTCCTCAGACACTGAGGCTTGCAGCTCAAAGGTTCTTTTTTTCTTGGCAGGTCTGATTTCTACAACTTCACGGCAGCTGGATCGAGAATACAAGGCTGAACATATCCTAGAGGTGGGTAATGATGATTGTAATTAGCTTTATTTACTTACAAGTGCATTAAGTCCTCAAAGAACTTTCCTTACAAGTTGGAGCACAGAGAAAGAATTTCATCCCATCACTGCTGGGAAAGTTAATTAAATGGAGTGTGTTGCCCTAAGAGACAGCTGCTGAAGTACTGCAGGGTTTATTATTTCCTTGGTGAAGTTTGGAGCAAAAGATCTATTCTGGAAGCTGTGGGAATGTAGGAAGAGGCCTGGAATTGTCCTCTAGCAGGAAGGATAATAAATCACTTGAAAATGAATAAGCCAGAGAAATCTATCCTTATTTATCTCATTGTACCAAACACTAACTTTGCTTTACCTGCATCTGTCCTTAGCTGCTCCAAGCTATACATATTTACATTAGAGTAATCTTAAGGTGTTTTAGTCCATGAGAGTGAGAATAATGTACTTCTGTCTGCAACTGGAACATGCTGAGAGCATGCACAGGCACAGCTAAGTGAGGATGGGTGATAACTTGCAAAGCTGCTATAATAAAAGTGCTTTCAATTGCGTGACCCCTAAATACCAAGACTCTGGCTTGCTAGTGAGGTCTGACCTTGCAAGAACCCTGCAGACTCACTCCTTGTATCTACACAAGCCTTGGAGATGCATCTAGATTTTACCCTGTAGAAAGCAGCAATGCCTTTGAAAATGCTGGGATAGAAATACAAAACTACACTGAAATCCCTCTTTTAGTCACTACCATCAGGATGAAGGCTGGCTGATCATGTTATGGTCATGGCAAGCATCTCTATCACCTACTCTCTTTGCTTGCTGGCAGGTGGCCGTTTCAGACAACGGAGATCCAACCCTGAAGTCCACTAGCAGAATCGTCATACAAGTGCTGGATGCCAACGACAGTCCTCCCAGTTTTCCCCACAAACTCTTCATGGTGCAGCTCCCTGAGAGAGAGGCCTCAGAGACACCACTACCTGTCTACAGGCTGATTGCGTCTGACCGTGACCAGGGCCAGAACAGCCAGATCACCTACACCATTGAGGAGGAGGAGGAAGGGATATTCACCATCAACCCCACAACAGGCATGGTGTTCTCCAGGAAGGCTTTTCCTGCCTCTGAATACAACATACTCACGGTGAGAGGAGAGAAGCATGGAGTACCAGTGGGCTGAGGTGGATGTAGAATGAAAGACAGGGAAGGTTGCAGATAGGGAAAAGATAAAAGGAAGAAAAGGTGGAGGAAATGCAACAGTGTGAAGAGAGTTTGAACGAGACAGACAAGTTACAGTGAGATAAACTGGGAGGGACAGAGTAGAAATGCAGAGGGTAAGAAGCTATTAAAAAAAATGAGGGGAAAATGTAAAATAGACTATCCAACCCACTCTCAGATGAGGATACAGTGATCCATCATTCCATCTAGATGTGGATCTGAGTCTGAACCGTATGGGAGTTTCAGAGGTGCCCCCTTTGTCATTCCGGTCTGACCATAGCACTTTGATTTAAAGGCTCTCTAGATTTAAAGTTCTCTGCTCTCAATGCAAACCTCTCTTTGCATTGAGGTTTGTGGTCCAGTCTCTGCTTTGGACTGAGCTTGACAGATCTTCTTGATAATCAAGAGGAATTTGAGTTGCACAATCTCACCTAAGAAACAGCCAGAACATGGCCCCCCTGGGACAAGATCTGTTTTGTGAGATTTTGGGCACACTCAGACCTGAAGTTCCTTGCAGGAGGGAGGAGGAGCTTAGAGCAGAACATTGAGAAGTCCAGTCAGCCCTGATTAATGCAGGAGACAGCAAAATCAGCCCTTTTCCCTGACCATCCACGTGCTTCTCGGCAGGTCAAGGCAACAGATGGAGGTAGCCCACCACTTTCCTCCCACGTGCGCCTCCACATCAGCTGGGTTGCCCGCCCGGGCCCTTCTTCAGAGCCTCTAGCTTTTGATGAGCCCCATTTTAACTTCGCTGTCATGGAAACAGATCCTGTGAACCATATGGTGGGAGTGATCAGCATTGAAATGGGCCCCAGCCAAGTGTGGTTTAATATCACAGGTGAGACAAAAATTAAACCAGCACAACAACGCCTGGGAGAGCTTGCCCCAGCTTCCTTGGTGTTGAGCACTTGCATGCCTGAGCTAATAAAGTTGTTTGCTTTAGGTGTAGGTGAATTACAGCAAAAGCTTTCTCATAGACATTGAAAGTCTTAAGCTGCAAGAGGCAAAGCTGCCTGTCTAAGGGCTCCTGTGCCAAGTGCAATTATTTAATACACTTTTAAAATGACATTCTGGTGCCTGCGAGTGCTGAGATGTTCTCCAGTATTCCTGAAAAGTAGCACACAGCCAACCCCAGCCCTTCCTGAGAAACAAGAGACAGTGTTAGCGGTAGTAAAACATGTAAGATGCAAGTGGCTGGTCTGCAAGTCCCATCTTGCAGACCAGCCCCCATCTNACCCCAGCCCTTCCTGAGAAACAAGAGAGTGTTGGCGGTAGTAAAATATGTAAGATGCAAGTGGCTGGTATGGGTCTTGAATTCCCATCTTGCAGACCAGCCCCCATCACTTCTTCCTAAGCCCACAGTCTCAAGAAGGAGCTGAGGGGGAAGGATTCCATAAAGAGCAGATTTGACTTGACCATTGAGCCTTTTGCTTCTACTTCGTGGCACCTAAGAGATGACTTACACATGAAATGTGAAGCGACTCTAGTTTCTCCTCTGAGATATATGATGCCAGGGCAGAGGGGGCGTGGGCTGCCACCCCAGGGGACTTGTCAGGCAGCCTGTGTGCAGAACTGGTCCTACTAACACGGGCCAATTGTGCTTACGTAATTTGGTGTTTTGAAGTGGTACCCCAGTCTACCTTGAACAGCCTCTTTCTCTGACACTGCCTGCAGGGCTTGCCCTCCTCACACTAAGCCTTAATTGGGCAGGTAAATTGTTTTTCCTGTTCGTATGCTAGTGCAGGGATAATGGTGTATAAATACAATTAAACAACAAAAGATACAATGCAGCATAGCACAGGCAATGTCAGTGCAAGGCTCATCTAGCATTAGTAGAATACCAGATAATGCCAGGAGGCCCCTTCTCCTGGCCTCCTTTTTCCACTTGGCACCATGCAAAGGGAGCCCTTCCCTCACAGCTCAGGGGAAGGCATCCACAGGAATCTTCCTTTTGCTCTGCCTCCACTTTCTGGCTATCTCTGGCAGAAAAGAGTGGTCCAGATAGCTAGCAACCACTGCATTTCTCTCAAAGGCAGAAGTGTAATTTAACAGCCAGATAGGATTTTCCCATATGATAGAAGAATGAGGCAAAATCCAGCATATCTGGTAGCCAGAAATGGAAAAGCAGGGACTTAACACAAATAGCAGAAGAGAGAGCAGTGCAGTGGTGTTTCAAATGCAACAGAGAAGGCAACCAGCAAGTGAGGCATGAGGAAGAAGTTGCCATGCCAGGGCTGAGCAGTGATAGCAGGAGGAACAGCTTTTTGCTGCTGAGCTCTTCAGGCCTGTGGTTTCCTGCACTATGCAGCCATCTGGGATGGAGGCATCAAGCTTTGCTCCCCCTGGAAGCACCGTCTGCCTCCCCAGCTGCTCAGTACTGGGCTTTCTCCACTAGCTTGCAGGCTGGCAGCTGTGAATGGAGACCCTTGCAGACATGCCTGCGGTGTCACCTTGAGTTGCAAGCCAGCAGGAACTTTGTTCAGCCCTGCAGGACTCTGATGCATGCTAAGCCTCTGATGCTGCATAGCTGGAGACCTTGTGCAAATTCAGACACTGGCTTATGTGTCTGTTGCAAATCTAGCCAAGATACCATATGCATAAGTGTATCCTTTTCTCTCTCATCCCTCTTTTCTCTCCCCCCATCTTCCCTCTGTTTTCTCTCATATTCCTTTGTCTCTCTCTTTGATTCCCTCTCTAACTTCTCCATGTCCTCCCTGTCTTTTGTTTCCATCCATCAAAAATCTATCACAAAGTCCATCAAAGGACACAGACATGACCTTCCAAAACCGGGGGTCCTCACCGACGGCACTATCCCCAATTACCTGTAGCCAAAGTATGAATGCCAGCACATCACTGCTCAAGGTGTATTGTCTGGCATGCCATATACTTCTGTATCTGGATATAAGCCTGGTCTGTGGTTTGTGTACTGTCTCCAGGTCCTCATGCTTAGATCTTTAGCCAGTTCCTGTAATTCCTTTCCCTGCAGAGGCTGCAATAACCTGCAGCCTGTTGCAGACTTGCTCTCCCCTTTTCCTTTTCTAATCTCTTCCTTATCACAGGTGGTGATGATGACATGGATTTTGATATTGAGAAGAGTACAGGCAGCATGGTCATTGCAAGACCCCTTGATGCCAGAAAGAAGTCAAGCTATAATCTGACAGTAGAAGTTACTGATGGGTCCACTACCATCAAAACCCAGGTAATGCTTTTCACTATAGTAGACCAAATCTAGAGCAAATAAGCAAAGGGGAATCTTTCCACTGAGCTCTGGATTCGTGTTAGGCACGAGAATCTCATTACATTGTGATCTTCCATTACAGAGAGACACAAGACTTTTCTAAATCTCAAGCTGAGAATTTTTCAGGCTGTTGGAAACACACAGGGTCTTGGAAAGCCCAGCTCTTTCCTGATGATCACAGCCAATCTGTTTACAGAACAAGCCAAGTGGCAGTTTATACCCTTAGTCCTCAGCTAGCTCTCAGCTGCTCAGATTAAATTGCAGCTTGGTTGGAATAACAGGCTTAAAATGCAGCTAGATTGTGCTCAGATACCTGGTGGCACATCTAATGGTGTTCTCAGGACTTGGTGGACTGTGTAAAGAGAGCACAGATGCCTCTATAAGAGATTATGTCAGGCCCTGCCTTGTCTGGCTCCAAGTGCATGGATATAGCATAATAATAGCATAACAGCACAGAGATCCAAAGGGCTGATCGAGGCTACTACAGAAAGGCCGAGTCTTCCAAATTACTGGGTGAGAAGCACTGCTGAAAGGAAGTTTGCTGCACTCAAGCATGCCCCTGAGCCCCAGTTCCCAGTACTGCTGGGGTTCTCCCATACTTAGCTATCTTTAGGAAGGGTGTTCAGGGCTTGATCTTTCACCAGCTGTTTTCTCCATACACAAGAAACCAAAAATCCAACCTTCAGTCTATGCAGGAAGATCATGAGTCACCTACGAGTTAACACTTATCGTGGGAAATTCATTGCAGAGGTGTGTGAGGGCTGATGAATGAAGAACACTACCATTCCTGTGAAATACAGTGCTAACGGATGGCTATCTCAACTATCTTAAAGTAATATTCCAAATAAACAAACAAAGCCTGGCCTTGCCTGATGTGCATTCCCTGCCACTTTGCGTCTCATCCCCAAGTTTATTTTGGCTCTCAAAGGCACTGGCACATGGCAGCAAACTTGTTTGTGCAAAACACCTATGGCATGTTCAGGTTTGTTAAAAGCAGCAAATTACTACACTTGGTTGGGACTTCCTAATAGGCAGTCAACACATCATTAGGGGACAGTCAAGGTACAGAAAGAAATAGAAGGAACCAGACAACTTGGCAAACAGAACTATCCGAAGGTATTTGCTGTTAAATGCAGAAGGGAATATTTGTCTGTACTAAGTGTACACTGCAAGCTTTGCTTTACTTCTACATACCTTCTCCATGCATGTTCTGCTTCTGAGATATGTCATCACTTCCCTTCTTTTACCAAACATTTCCCATCTGTCAGTGTAGAGGCATTAGCCAGCAAAATCTGGTACCCTGGCTAAGACAGTACTACTTTATAGGGCAAACTATGAAGGTTTCCCGAAGTGCCAAGTGCAGGCATGTTTACTATGAATGCCTTTACTGACTGAAGAGAATAACAAAAGGAAAGAAAGCAAATCAAAAATTACCCAATAAAAGCACAGCAGGTGTTCCCCTGAGAAAGGTACGAAAGGGCTGCCAGGCACTAAGGATGGCAAACCCCCAAGAACTGAAAAGGACTATATGATGGTTACACAGCTCAGTACTACTCACCCAGGAGGGATTGGTAGCTGTGATTTTGCATGGGTACATAAGTCTGGTTGCTCTCAAGTCTCTGCTGCCCTCACTGTGTCATCTCCCCCTCAGGCCTTTATCCATGTGATTGACATCAACCAGCACCGTCCCCAGTTCCTGGAAAGCCACTACGAGGTGACAATTCCTGAAGATACACCCTCTGGGAGAGAAATCCTTCGAGTCAGTGCAACAGACAAGGACAAAGGGAAGGGGCTCATATACACCATCCACGGCAGCATGGACCCCAAAAGCACAAGACTTTTCCAGTTGGATCCAAGCAGCGGCGTCCTCACAACAGCAGAAGGGTTTAGTTCCCAGCCCATGCCACAGCACTCGTTAACAGTGATGGTGAGTCTTAGCCAAAGCTTAAATCCATTAGCCTAGCCAGGATATAACTGCAACATAGATTGCTTGAGATATTCAGACAGATTCTAGTCTTTATCAGAAGCTTTGTCTAGAATGACAGAGAAAGTGAAAGCAGGGCTAACTTTTACAATATAATATTCCGGGTAGAGCTGGTTGCAGCTGTTCTCATACAGATTAAAATCTTACTTTTTCTCCCCTATGGTAGAGAAAACATAGGAGCATAAGACTATATCAGATGAGAACAAAGAACCATTTCACCCAGTATCTTGTCTCTGTCAGTGGCCAACAGCAAGTAGTCGGGAAGAATATAAGAACAAGGAAAGTCTGCAGTGTTCCTTCCAAGGATATTCATCCAGCCACTTTCAGTTCCAAGGCTGTGCTTTGGCTCTGAAACTTGCAGGCTCACTGCCATCTGAAGGCTTGGTGCAGCTGAAGCACACCAGCCCCTGTAATAATCCTCATGAGCTATTGGAAACCAGGTGCAGGAAAGGCTGCCTGCTTCCTGAGTGGGATGATACCTGTTTTTTCTCTCTGCCCTTCAGGTACGGGACCAGGAGGTCCCCATCAAAAGGAACTTTGCTCGGATTGTCATCCATGTGGAGAACAGCAACCTTCACCCTCCACAGTTCAGCAGCATCCATTATGAAGCAGAAGTGATGGACTCCGCAGTCCTGGGGACTGAGGTTATACAAGTCAGAGCCCTTGATCCAGACCAAGGAGCCAATGCTGAAATTCACTACTCCCTACAGGCAGGTGAGAGTCATGCAACAAGGTAGTCTTTACTATGAACACACCTGCATTTCCATGCTCTAGTGGTGGACATACCATTGACCACCTTTCTCTAGTTTATAGGATCCACCTACATAGTCACTGGACTAGATGAGTCTTCATCTAGTGATCATCATCTAGTCATCATTTTCACCAGTTCTACCAACAAATACGTCCTTGAGAAAAGTGGAGCACTCCTTTCAAAGCAAGGACTGATGCTCTTTTTAGGCCATACAGTCTAGGTGAACAACTAATTTCTTATAATAAATGTTAACACCCAAGTACATATGACTATGTCACACTGACTATTTAGAATATAAACTCTTTGCGGGATATGAACCAGCTTTTGTTCCATCTTTCTCACTGCAATTTAGATCAAGTACTGAGAAATTTAATTGCTTGTGAAGTATTGGTAATTATAAGCATGACAGGGCTTGAAGAAATTAGTAGATTCTGTGCTACCATGTTCTGCACATTAGGCAAAAGTTTCAAGCATATGCACTACCACTAAAAATTATTTAGAAATGCACCACTAGAATTTATTTAGAAATTAAGATAGCATTCTGTCTCTCAGTGCACTAATTATCATCTGTTTCTAGTAAATTACTTGGTCAGAAATAAAGAGCATCAATGCAAAAGAGACTCAGAAAACCAAGACCAAGAGAATATCCTCATTCTTCACATTGTTATTTCTCTTACTGCAGGTAATGGGGAAGATTTCTTCAGTATCGATTCACATTCCGGAATTATTACAGTTGCCCAGAAACTGGACCCATCCAAGCAAGACCGGTTTACTCTTATTGTAAAGGCAGAAGATCAAGGGTTTCCTCAACTTAAAGATTCTGCTACCATCCATGTCCGCATTAGACCCTCTGATAGGACTCCTCCAAAATTTCCAGAGGCTGAATACATCACAGAGATCAGCGAGGCCACTGCTGTTGGTTCTCCTCTGATCCAAGTTTCAGCTACAAGTTTCTCACCGGTCAGCTATGAAATAAAAGATGGAAATGAACATGGAGTGTTTTCCATGAACTATCAGTCAGGCCTGATTTCCACTCAGAAGAGCTTGGATTTTGAGCAAGTTTCTTTTTACCAATTGAAAGTTCGTTGCACCAACATGGCTGGGGCCTTTACAGACACAACAGTACTTATCTACGTCATAGATGAGAATGACAACGTGCCCATCTTCATTAAGCCTTCCTTCGTTGGCTGGATCATGGAGAACGCTCCCTCACAAAGCATGGTTCTAGATGACAGCAATGCCCCACTGGTGACCTATGCAACAGACGCTGATCAAGACGCCAATGCTCTGCTGGTCTATGAAATTTTGGAACCAGAGGCACTGAAATATTTTACAGTAGATCCCAGCACAGGGACACTTACCAGTCGTGCTGAAATAGACTATGAGCTCACTCCAGTGTTCCACTTCACAGTACATGCCCACGACAGTGGAAATCCCAGTCTATTTGCATCCAAGCCAGCCAAGGTCACAATCCACGTTAAAGATGTAAACGATTCCCCTCCAGTGTTTTTCAAAGGCATTTATGAACTTTCTGTCTTGTTACCTGCCCACTCAGGGATGGAGCTTTTGTCAGTGCAAGCAAAAGATGCAGACTCAGATGTGACCTATAGCATTGTGGAGGGGAACCTTGATAACACTTTCTATATCCACCCACTCACAGGTCTTATCTCCATTCTTAATTCTACTGGCCTGGGAAGCTATCGTGAACTTACAGTTAGAGCTGGGGATGGCTTATACAAAAGCACTGCACAAGTTAAGCTAAATTTAACTCGGGCACAAGGTACTGGCTTAAAATTCAATCAAGATGTGTATACAGCAACTGTGATAGAGAACTCTACAGAGCAGAAGACGCTCGCTGTTCTTGGGGTAAAGGGATATCAGCTCAATGAACCGCTCTTCTACTCACTTTTGAATGGAAAGGAAAGATTCAAAATGATCCAGGCATCTGGAGTCCTCCAAACAAAGGGTGTGAAATTTGACCGTGAAAAACAAGACGTGCATGAGGTAGCTGTGGAAGTGAAGGACAATAGGAAACCACCAAGAGTGTCCCAAGCCACAGTCAAAGTTTATGTAGAGGATGTCAATGACAATCCACCTCACTTTGAGAATGTGCCGTATTATGCCTCAGTGCAGGATGGTACAGAGCCAGGTGATGTAGTTTTTCAGGTGTCAGCAACAGACAAAGACATAGGGGATAATGGAGCCATTACCTACTCATTTGCAGAGGACTACCAGTATTTCTGGATTGATCCCTACCTAGGGGACATCTCACTTAAGAAACCTCTTGATTATCAGGCTTTA
Organism: Crypturellus undulatus; assembly: GCA_013389825.1. NCBI lineage: Eukaryota > Metazoa > Chordata > Aves > Tinamiformes > Tinamidae > Crypturellus > Crypturellus undulatus. Next base: position 32,594 of record VWPW01017257.1, on the reverse strand, counting down.
AATAAATACAACCTTCGAGTCATTGCTAAGGACAGAGGTGAGCCTCCTCTCCAAGCTGAAGAGGAGGTTGTGATCAGTGTAAGAAACAAATCCAATCCTCTGTTCCAAAGTTTTTACTACCGAGTGAGGGTGCCAGAAAATATCCCCCTGTACACATCTATCCTCCACATACAAGCCCGCAGCCCTGAAGGTTTGCGTCTGATCTACAACATCATGGAAGAAGACTCCCTGAAACTGTTCAGCACTGACTTCAAAACTGGTGTCCTTACTGTCACAGGCCAACTGGACTATGAACTAGAGACAAAACATACGTTCACTGTTAGAGCCACAGACACAGCACTAGGATCCTTTTCTGAAGCCATAGTAGAGGTGGAGGTAGAGGACATTAATGACAACCCTCCCGTATTTTCTCAGATGATCTACACGGCATCGGTCTCAGAAAGTTTGCCCGCACAGACCCCTGTTGTCCAACTGTCTGCTTCTGATAAAGATTCAGGAAGAAACAAAATGATCTCCTATCAGATCTTGGATGATGGTTCAGATAGTGCGAATTTCTTCAGTATTGATGCCAGCACAGGACAAATAACAACAGCCCAAGCACTTGATTATGAGCAAACCCAACAGTTTCGCCTGAAAGTAAGAGCTGTAGATCATGGAATACCTCCCCTTAGCAGTGATGCCCTGGTGATTATAGATGTGACAGACATCAATGACAATCCCCCTGAGTTCAGCCAGCTTCAGTACGAAGCCAAGGTAAGTGAGATGGCGACATGTGGACACATCGTGGTCAAAGTCCAGGCCCTGGACCCTGACAGCGGAGATACCACTCGCTTGGAATATGTGATACTCTCAGGTAATGACAATAGGCATTTCACCATCAACAGCACTTCTGGAATAATATCTATGTTCAACCGTTGCAGAAAAGACATGGAGTCATCCTACAACCTCAGAGTTTCTGCCTCAGATGGAGTTTTCAAGAGCACTGTGCCCGTTTACATCAATACCACAAATGCCAACAAATACAGCCCATCTTTTCAGCAGAACATGTACGAGGCAGAACTGGCAGAAAATGCCGAGATAGGCACCAAAGTGATTGAGCTGCTAGCTATTGATCCAGACGGTGGCCCATATGGCACCATAGATTATACTATCATAAATAAACTTGCCCAGGAGAAGTTCTCCATAGACAATAAAGGCCATATCACTACACTGCAAAAACTGGACAGGGAAAACTCTACAGAGAGAGTCGTTGCCATTAAAGTCATGGCCAAGGATGGTGGTGGGAAGGTGGCATTCTGTACTGTCAAAATCATCCTTACAGACGAGAATGACAACCCACCTCAGTTTAAAGCCTCTGAATACACACTGTCCATCCAGTCCAATGTGAGCAAAGGCTCCCCTGTCATTCAGGTACTGGCTTATGATGCTGACGAAGGTGCAAATGCAGATGTGATTTACTCTGTTGACTCTGTGGAAGATGTGTCAGAAGACCTTGTTGAGATCAATGCTGCCACTGGGGTTGTTAAGGTCAAGGAGAGCCTTATCGGTTTAGAAAACAGAGCCTTTAACTTCAAGGTGAAAGCTGAGGATGGCAGACCCCCTCACTGGAACTCCCTTGTCCCAGTGAACCTTCAGATTGTTCCCCGGGAGGTGACATTGCCAAGGTTTTCTGAGCCCCTTTATACATTCTCAGCATCTGAGGACCTTCCAGAAGGATCAGAAATAGGTTCAGTCAAAGCTTTTGCAGAGGATCCCATTATATACAGCCTTGTAAAGGGAACCACTACAGAAAGTAACAAGGATGAAGTGTTCACACTGGATGAGAAAACAGGGGCTCTGAAAGTCAAAAAGACTGTGGATCATGAAACCACCAGGTGGTACCAGATTGATGTTATGGCTCACTGCTCACATCAAGAGACTGAGCTTGTCTCACTGGTTTCTGTGAACATCCAAGTGCAGGATGTCAATGACAACAGACCTGTTTTTGAGGCAGATCCATATAAAGCTTTTGTCATGGAGAACATGCCATCAGGAACCACTGTCATTCAAGTGACAGCTAATGACCAGGACACAGGAAATGATGGACAGGTAACCTACAGTTTGGAAGCAGAATCTGGAAATCTCCGAGGACTCTTCACCATTGATGGTGAGAGTGGGTGGATCACCACGCTGAGAGAGCTGGACTGTGAAGCTCAGGAGATCTACCGGTTTTATGTGGTGGCCACTGACCATGGAAGGAAAGTCCAGCTCTCTTCCCAAACGCTGGTGGAGGTCACTGTCTCTGATGAAAATGATAACGCTCCACAGTTCACCTCAGACTTTTATAAAGGGTCAATAATTGAGAACGCAGAGCCAGGGCAAGTTATTGTCACACTGAGTACCATCGATGCAGATATTTCGGAGCAGAACAGACGCGTCACATGCTACATAACTGGTAAGTTTTTCCTAACTTTCACTCTTCAGTGGGCAAGAATTATTACAGTGTCATGTCCAAGTATGGTTTTTGTAGTCTATAGTACAAATAGCATTATACTAGTAGTCCCACCAGAACTAGGAAATGTATCTTTCATATCTATTTGGACATAAACAAACACAAAATTATATAAGTAATTATACTATATTGTAGGTATATTTATGCACACTTTCTTATTAGCTAAATAATTATGACTGTGCAATTGTAATACATATTACATGGACACAAACAATGATACAGCTGGAAGGAAAGCCTCTTTCACATTGATGCTGAGCTATATTTTAATTCTTAGGCCTGCTTTTTTTTCTTGCAAACACTGCCCTCAGTTTACAAATTACACACATATGTTCTGTGTATATGTGCATAAGGGTGTGTTTGATTTATAAAAAAAATAGTCCTTAAATACATGGAGCTGCCCATTCTTCCTCAAAGATTGCAGTTAAAGACTTTGCAGACTGGCAGATGTTTGAGATTGTTATGTCAATCTCAGTGAAGCTTTTGACCAGCAAAAAATACTAAAGATTTCTCTTGCATCCCTGAAACATAAGTTGTGCCAACTAAAATTAACCATGAGTCTAAAACAACAAGAAAGGTTACACTGGAACATTCACCATGCTTCTGTTCAAGTAGAAACTTGAATTTATGGTACTTTTTGACCCCATAGGGTCTTTCTCAAGCCTGGAACAAATAACTTCAAATTAAAATTTTTATTTTTCCAACTCCAACAAGACACTTCAGGGTCAAAGTCTGATCATGCTGTAGCCTGTTATCTATCGTTATAACTTTTCAAAACAGAAAAGGAATGCTGGTACTTTCAATTGCTTTATGACATACCTAGGTGTTTGTTAGTCTTTGAGACAAAAGATTCAGTTCAGTTCTGTAATAGCATTTTTGATGTTTCAAAGGTATTAGTAGCTTCCGCATTTCAAGTCTGAAGAGGTGCACATTTATGTCAGTGATGATTAAATATCTCCTCTCTGCTTCACACTTACAATAAATACCCAAGTACAACTGCAATATAGCACTGTAGCAAGAAAACCTAAGGAGTGAACAAGGAGCCTGACTTCCCAGTGCTCAAATCCCTTCAGACCCAAACAGAAAAGACACTTCCAGCACTAGCCTAGGAAAGTCTGCACCAGTTTCATGTCCATCCAGTCATCCGTTACTGAAATGCCCAAACTTTCCCAACACTTTGAGAAGGAGTGCTACAGAGGGGAGATCTGTCCAAGACCACAAACTGTTTCCCTGAAGTAGGACAGAATTACTGGAAGAGGTCTTCCTCTCTGTCCCTCTCATGGGCATTGTGGTGGAAGGCAGGCCTAGGGCTCCGGAGTCACCACCACAAGTTGTCCTACCCAGAAGAATATGGGCTTTTAGCCCACTTGCAGGTGAGTTGCATCAGGAAGACCTAAGGTCCACCTTGTCCCGAAAGCTCCCAGTGGCCCTACTGGGATCATAGTGAGGGCTGTAGAGCAGCTATCTCATACGTACCTTAATTTCAAATGCAGGGAACTAAATCTGAACTTGGGATAGTCTCTCCCAGTGTCAGAAGAAGGGCTAACAAAGGCCTCCTGGTGCTTCCAGATTCACAACCACATCATTCTAATTCAAACTAAAGCAGAGAGTGAATATAATTTACCCGGCTGTGCAAAGCCTTTCAGAGTCAAATATGAACAAGCCCTGCAGCCACCTCTCTTCATTGCCTCCCATTAGCTAATGTGCTCCCTCCTTCTGCCCAAAAGCTTGGGTTCAGCAGAGGACATGAGCTATTTGCCAGAGGAGAGAGATTCTCCAGGGGTAGCATCCACCCCCTTTATAATCCACTTTGTCTAGCATCAGCAGGAAAGACATGAAGTTAGTGGATTGGAGAGCCTGCATAGCCTGGACTTACCTGGATATCTCAAAATTTGACCCTTGTAAAATCAAAAGGTACCTCAGATAATGAAGCTAAATATTAAATGCATCTACCTGTTAAAAGCAAATGAAACTAAACATGGTACTGTAATACCTGGTACTATAACCCAACCAACACCTGCAGGATATTTATAACTCTCAGGTTTCCTTCAGGAACATACACCAAGAAAGACTGACACACTTCAGAAGAGTAACAGGGAACAGAGTTTTGTGGCAACCAACATGCATGTCTGCAGAACATTACACAGACATTTCTGCAATCAAGAGCTGTTCCCTCCTTCCAACTCCTTCCTCCCCCGTTGTAGGTTTGAAAGAGTAAACAACAGAAACATGAAGCATGTTTCTCAGGGTCTGATGTGCAGTAGAGTGAACTGCTCCCCAGCTAGCCTGTACAACAGTAATGCTCTTTCTGTGTCATCATTGCAAGTTCTTTGGCTCTCATAAGGGACTGGAAGTGAACACACCTATATGCCTGTCTCTCATCACTTCAGACTTTCAGCACCCTCTAAATGCTTTTTTTTCTTCATCTTGGCTCCTGTATCCCTCTAGAAGGAGATGTACTCGGGCAATTCACAGTTGACCAAATTGAAGGACAGTGGACAATTTCTTCCAAGAAGCCTCTGGACAGAGAAGATACAGAGAAGTATCTCCTCAAGGTTATGGCTTCTGATGGAAAATTTCAGGCTACCACTGAAGTGGAGATTTTCGTTCTGGATATTAATGACAACAGCCCTGAATGTGGGCAGGTAAGACATCTGTCCTGGTATGTTATGGGGCATAAGGGAGCAGCTGAGAAGGAGAAAGCAACAGAGAGAAGAAAGGACAGAGAACGCATGTTAAGAGGTTTTGGCTTGTCATAGCTTTTCTCACACAGTCCTGTTGCTTTGATTGTGCTTAGCACTTTTAATTAAGCTGTACGTCAAGCAAGAACATTAAATCTAGCCTCCGAGCAATGTTTGCCAGCAGTAAATGAGTGCCTAAGCATTATGAAGGATAATTTTTGGAGATAAACAATGCCAGGAAGCCTCCTGGGTAATGGCATGTAAATTACCAAACTTTAAATTCTGCTAAGCTAAAAGATTCCCATCGGGAGGTTTGTTACTATACAAAGAGCAGATCATTGCTACGGATTTCACTTGAGGTGATAAACAAGAGAAGTGGTCACTTCCTAAACTTTCAAAGACCGGTGTGAAACTGAGTGCATCACCACAGCACTCCATAGCTCCCACATCACTGTAACAGTTAAGATAACAGAGTTTAAATCTATCTTTTAACACTTGCTAACAAAGAAATGTCAGGTTTAAAAGGACCTTAGGAAGTTAGCTACTCCATCCTCTGGTCCCAGACCAAATCTGATCTATCAAAACTGTGGGTCCAACCTGCTCTTAGAGACAGGGATGAAGGTTCACAGTCTTCCTTCGTAATCTGCTACTCAGGTTCATTGCATCATCATAAGATGATTTATGACACTTTTTTAAACTAAAGAGCCATGATTAAGTCAACCATAGGCCACATTTTGTAAATCATCAAACATCTCTCCAAGTGGCCTACATTCTTCCTGAACTGTTATTTTCACAGTTGGCTGCTGCTTCGAGTGGGGCTTTGAAAATATCAAACATAACAAGCTTGTCTTCCAGTCCGTACTCATATATCCTGATAGTATGTTTTTTTTCTCACAACAGCAAGACATTAGACACATTGTGCTCCCCTGTAAACCACATGGTTTATTCTTTTCTATGAAAGTTCTGCTAGTCTGTTTTTCCCTTATTTACTAAGGGAAAGTGAAGGTGTCTGGGAGATAAATCAAAAACCAATGACACCTTCTTTGTTTGCCAGATATTCTACACTGGGAGAGTCTCTGAAGATGCCCCTGCAGGTCTTTCTATTTTGAAAATATCAGCAACTGACCCTGATGTTGGCAGCAACGCGCAGATAACCTACAGCCTCCACGGCCCTGGAGCAGAGGAGTTCCGGCTGGGGCCACATACAGGTGAGATTTGGCCCTGCCCCAAGCCAGTATAAGGGAAATCGGATACATTTGTTCTTTTCCTCACCCATCCAGAAAGGTATTAGCTCTGATCCATGGCTCACCACTGCACATTCTAACTCTTCCAAGCTAGAAGGGGATGGCGAGCAGCAGTTTTATTCCACTATAGTATACAGGAATACTTGCTCTGTCTTCCTGCTATTTTTCTTTACAAATGTTTGGCACCAACATTGTGAAAATTAAGGGCAGACACTAATGCTAACAACTCCGCCCCAAGGAGTTGACATAGGCAAAGTATTAAAGCACTGATTAAACTAAAGACATAAGTTCTGGTCTAAACTCTATAGAAAAGTCTCAGGGATCTTGTAAAAAGCATTTCCTGATCTTGGTTTCCTGCTTGGTTCCTGCTTTCCAAATAGATACTCTGATACTTTCAGAGATCACTTGGGGTTCATTGCATTGCAGGAAGCTTAATTCAGCAGGGTTTACAAAAGTGTTTAAAGTAAAATTTATGAGCATCCATATCGCATGACAACATCCCTTGTATAAAGTTCAGCCTGACTTATAAGAACCCTTGTGCCAAGTCCTGCCAGGACAAAGGCTTGTAATGATCTGAAAATAACTCTGAGCAATGTGGTGTGGGCACATCACTGCTATTAACTGGATTAGAACTGGTGTTCAAACCCAGTTTGCTGTCTCCAAGAGTTCAGTCAGGAAGACCTATGTTTGGATCTCTCCAAGCTCTCCGATACTGCAACTGCAGTTGCAAGAGACAAGATCATCTCCTGTTATTTCCCACAGGGGAGCTGACCACTTCGGCACCTCTCGATCGGGAGCAGAAACCTATGTACCATCTTGTTGCCAAAGCAACAGATGGCGGAGGCCGTTCCTGCCAGGCAGATGTTACGCTTATTGTAGAGGACACGAATGACAACGCACCAAGATTCTCCCCCAGTCACTGTGCTGTGGCCGTGTTTGACAACACCACAACAAAGACACCCATAGCCGTGGTTGCTGCCAGGGACCTTGATGAAGGTGAGTCAGAATAAGATATCTTCCTTTTTACTAGAGTTCATCTTTCATCCTCAATAGGAACCTTTAAAAGCTAGGGAAGGTTGCAGAAATAGGTATAGATGATTGAATCTTGGCAAAGACAAGTGCCTGAATCTCATCAGTGACACGTTCCTGACTTGTGGGCTGGCATCAGCATTCCTGAAACCCTGAGGGAATTACAATATTTGTAGAAACATGCAGACAGACAGGCATGGAGTACAAATTCAGAAACCGTATTGTCAAACAACTGACTGTAAAACAAATTCTATTCTGGACCCAAACTTTATCCTAAAGATGGAGCTGGAGAATCTACCTAATTGGGAAGAAAGGGGACTTTGGATCTGCAGGAAATAGATGATATGGATGAAATGGTCCTTCTGAAGATAGAGATGTTTTTTTCCCAGTGATTTCAGATTCTCAAAAAAGAATAGCTAAGGTTCCTAACAAGAGATTTTTCATTAAACCTCCAAAACAAAGACTGAATTGACAGTGATAGAGAAGCAAGTTAATATTTATCTACTTTTGAAAGGGAAATAAGATTACAAATAAAGGAACAGAAAACAAGAAACAGCAGTACATACAGAGAGGTGATGCTGATAGAAAATACTGAGGCTATATAACTGAATCTGTAGGTGGACAGAAGTACACTTGAAGGAGATGTTACTAAAGCCTTCATTTCCCTTAGGAAAAAAAAAAAAAAAAGAGGAAAGAAAAAAGGAAAAAAAAAAACAGCAGCATTCCACCATAGATTAATGCAGTCTGCTATGTTATCCTTTCAGGTCTCAATGCTGAAGTTGTCTATTCTCTCTCTGACTCTGCCAACGGACACTTTTCAATTGAGGAAACAACAGGGGTGATTCGTCTGGAAAAGCCTCTAAAGGACACTCAGCACTCGGTGTTTGAGCTGACTGTCCGTGCCACAGACCGAGGCACCCCAGAGCCCCTCTCTGCTTTTGGCACTGTTACGGTCTCTGTGGTGGATCTAAATGAGTATCTGCCTGTTTTCCTGGCCCCTGAGTATGTGGCCATGGTAAAAGAAGATGTTGCTGTGGGCACAGAAGTTCTTAACTTGTCAACATTGACAAGGGATAACACGGAAAACACCGAGATTAAGTATGAAATTGTGAATGGCAATGACCATGGGAAATTTCAACTCAACTCAAACACAGGTAAGGTCTGGTGCCCAGGCTTGTCCAGGCTGGCCCATCATGAACAGTTGTTCTTGTCTGCTCCTTCTCTTGATCTTCTCCATTTGGTTTATACTACCTCTGTTCTTCTCTGACTTATAGTTTTATAATATTGCACTTACTGTTTTCTTGCCTTTACCCTTTGATACTGATCTGCATAGGTGATTCATAGACTGCTTTCCTCTTCTATTTTCTCCTTATCTTTCTCTGAAGATCTTTTCCTCTTTTCTTTCAATCCCATCCCTCCTGCACGTGTCCTCAGATCTTTCTCTTTCCTCATTTTTTGCTGAAGGGCGTCCATGTGCGTATCAGAGCTGAGGGCTGAGTAAAAGAACATCAGCTCTTTAAAAAAGAGTTTCCCCTAATGTTCCCAATTAGTCAATCCTAGCCACAAATCTTTTCTGCCCCTATACTTATATCATACAGGACAGTATACCATACAGGACAGGGAATACAGTCTTCTATCCTAATTTTACTAGTCTATTCACTTAAGGCCTGATTCAAATCAGTTTGCTTATAGCCTTTTTAGTGTGATGACAGGATTTTCAATATCCTGATTTAACTAGGTTATGTTTAAAGGTTGGTTGCCAAACTGCCACCAGATAATTACAGAATAAGGAGCAATTATCTCAATAAACCTGCACTATTCCAAGAATCCTTACATTTACTATTAGAGCATCTACCTTTTTTTTAATTTGCCAATGCAGGTGCCTTATACATAAATGGAAGCTTGGATTTCGAAGCCAGCCATGAGTATTATCTGTCCATTGAGGGGACAAGGAAGGGATCAGCTTCTTTGAGTGATGTCACCATGGTGGTAATCAACATCACTGACATCAATGACCACGCACCAGAATTCATCCAAGACCCTTACTTTGCTGATATCCGGGAGGATGCTGCAGTTGGAGAAGTCATCCTCACGGTACGATAAAGAACCAAGGACAGATGTCTTTTTCTCTTATGTTACACAATATTTCCTCTGCCTTTGCATAGAAATAGCTCAACATAGCCGCTGGCTGAGAAGGGGACCCTCATCTTCAATAGTGTACACTGAGATTGACATAGAAAGTAAGGCTGTGGCATTTAGCACTTCAAATTCAGTCATTACTTAAAAGAGGATGATTACCAGCATTCATGATATACATCATGGACACCAAGGGCTTTTAGCCTTAGAAGACAATCGCTTAATTAGACTTAAATGAAGCTTAGGCTTCAGTGGTTAGGCTTAAATGAAAGCCTAAAACACCTAAGAAAAAACACAGAAGCTTAGGGATATCCCAAGACAAATGACTGCAAAAGGCTCAATGTCTATGAGGCCTGGGGAGGCAGGGTGTTGCTTGGGCAGAAAAGTAGAATGAAACTTGTGTAAACTGCTTTCATCCCTCCTTCACCTCCAAAAAAAACTCCAACATGCTTTACTGTCAAGGAAGTCTTCACACCTGCCCTTCCTCAGCAAGGCCATCTTAAACCGGGAACTATAGGGCTTTATTTTTTTTTTTTTCCCTAATAGGTGTCAGCTGATGACCTGGACGGAGCAATGAACAATCAGATTGCATATTCAATTGTGGGAGGGAACCCAATGGGACACTTTGCCATTCAACCGAAGAGTGGACAGATCAGCGTTGCCAAGCATCTGGACAGGGAGGAGGTAAGTTCAAGAAAACAGAAGTGTGAGTTTGAAAAGATGAGGTGCAAAAGACTTCTGAATGATCTAATGGTACCACTGTAATGAGAAGGCAGATCTTTCACTCATTTATTTTCTAGACCCATAGATACTGCAGTAGAAAGGCTGGGCTTTAGGGAAGGTGATAGTCTTCACTGGTGACAGCACTGGGCTGTTGTCTACTCTGCCAGTGCTCCAAGACAGATGGATGTGAGTCAGCTCCAAACTAGAAACCAGCATGGTTGGTTTCTACTTCTATGAATCAGAATATTATAGTAAATAATTATGGAAAGGAGCTTGAACAGTCATCTGGGACATCCCTTACTCAAAGCAGAAGGCAACTCCTTCTAACCCACCCTTGATACATATTTGCCCAGCTTGCTCTCATTTATCTTTGGCAATTCATTTCTCTTCTCCACAACTATTGTAAAGCTAATTTCCTTTAGCAAGGCACTTTGAGATTTGTAAATGAAGAGTCCTAGACAAGGGACAAAGCTAGTGTTACAATAAAATGCTTCAGGCTTTGCCTTATAAGTTGCAACAGAATTATACATCTGTGTGAGGAAGCCAGTGCTCCTTCACTTCTCCAAGTAACCATGCTCTATAAACTCTCCAGATTCCCAGCTATTCCTTGACAGTTCGAGCCACAGACAATGGCCACCCTGCTCAGTTCAGCAACGTTGATGTGCACGTCCAAGTGTCTGATGTCAATGACAACCCTCCCCGGTTCTTCCAGCTCAACTATAGTGTGGTGGTACAGGTAAGCCAGGAGGGAGTTTGTTCTCCCAGTTCAGGGAGAGCTTGGGCTTATTGCCACAAGGAACTGACGGGATCTGTTACAGCAGGTAGGAAGAGATGCCATTTTCTCCTACTAACAGCTGTAGGTACCTTCTGCCCTTTTAATACAGAGGCTGCAGAGCTCTTTTCACACTTTAAGCAAGGACTGCAGTCCTTTCCTCCTTTGCATTTGTCCGTGTCTACATCACAAAATAAAGCGCAGACTCAAGCATGCAGTCTAGAGCCACTATCGATGATGGCCATAAGCTAGTGAACCCACAGCTTGGCCTCAAAACACCCATACATACGCAAAAGGAGAGGAACCCAGAACACCCTTTAATCTCCCCTGATACTTGCATGATTCTAAGAGAAAACCAGAGCAGCAGCTCAGCTGTCAATAATAATCCATGTGACTCTACCATTTATTTAATGCTATGTAAGGGAAACCCTTGTCACTACTGCATTACTGCCAGTGATGGCAAGAGTCCCGATACACAAATGTTAGAGAAAGGAAGAGAAATAAATTAGGGAGCAGGGGAGGGAAGAGGGGAAGGGAGGGAGAATGTGTGTACAAGGAGCAGGGCAAATTCCCAGGGCTTTTCTCTTTGTATGCCTTTCTCCACTCCTATCCTTCCTTATTTCAGGAGAATGCCCCAGTCGGTACAAGTGTCCTGGAGCTGATTATGAGTGACAGAGACTCCCCAGAAAATGGACCACCGTATTCATTCCAGATCACCCAGGGCAATGATGGGAAGGCCTTTGATGTCACCCCAGATGGTCTCCTGGTGACATCCTCCATCCTAAACAGAAGAATGAAAGAACAGTACCTATTACAAGTCCAGGTATAGTCCGTCTTACTCCTTTGGTATATGAATTCACCCAGCCAAGTTTAGAAACAACAAAATGAGATTAGGACAGCACAGCTGGATGGGAACTTCACTGTCTTTGGAGAAATCCAGTCTGGGCACAAATTCTGCACCTTGGAACCAGATAGAGCTTCTCTCTCCAAGCAGTTTGTTCACAAGAAGCTTGGAAACAGCCTCTATATTGATAAAATCAGATAATATTATCATGAGAACTGCTCCACCACCAGTTTCCTTAGACAAGCACTTTCCCCAGCATAATTCTAGCAACTTCCAGTTTATAATGAGACCTGGTTCTGATCCTGAAAACTTTCTCTAATCATCCTAGGAGGAATTTTAGCTTTTCTTCAAAAAGGAAGAATAATACTGTTACTACAGTACAGGATAAATGTATTGTTTTTCACTGTTATCAGTAAGGATATCTCATTAGAAACAATGGGATAATAAGATGTAATGCACATACAACTCCAGTAATAATAGTTGTTCTAAAAGCTCTGTACTGTTATTACTATGAACCTCAACCACTAACTGCCTAAGATTAGAGAGAAAATTCTCCTATTATCTGATTATTCATGCTGTTTTTTTCTGTTTAGAATTCCTTGACTCCTGCAAGGCAGTCATTGTCAGAGACAGGATATAGGCTTAAACAGACCAGGAGAGTAAATGCATGGATGTATGTAGCTGCTTTGTCTTTGCACACTAAGTTACATATGGAGCCTTAAAAATTGGCAACATCTCTAAAGATGATTCTCAGAAATCAGAGCCAGCCAGTTGCATCTCTGGTGTTGATGAGCACACACAGAAATGAGTGAAACACCTCTGTTAACAGAAGGTCTCAACTGGTCTCCATGCTGGAAGCCATTCAGCCAGATGGACCTGCCTTTTCCCTAGAGCCAGTCTTGTAAAGCCAACTCCAGATGCGATCCAGTGGCGATTGCTGCCATTTTTTCCCCATTTAGCACCCTTCCTTCTTCATTTCCAAACCACTGCCTGACAGTTTTCACCCACTGCTACTTCTCCTCTGTAAAACCTTCTCAGCCTGTCAGGCCAGGTGAGTCAACCGTAAATCAGGAGACAGCTCTAATGGATCCTCTTGTTTTCCTTGACAGGTATCTGACAGTGGTATCCCTCCCCTGTCATCATCTGCATTTATAAATATCCAAGTGACTGAGCAGAGCCAGTATGCTCCCTCAGCCCTTCCCCTGGAGATATTCATCACGACCAACGAGAGAGCCTTCCGAGGAGGTGTTTTGGGCAAGATCCACGCCACGGACCGAGATCCCCACGACACACTGGTGTATACTTTGGTGGCTGAAATGCCCCAGGAAGGGCTCTTTTCTGTTGGAGCAGCAGATGGAAAGATCATTGCTGGGGACAAGCTTCCCCACGGCCACTATCTTCTGAACGTGACAGTCAGCGATGGTACCTTCACAGCCACCACCAGTGTCAATGTCCACGTGTGGTGCTTCACGCAGGAGGCCCTGGACAAGGCTGTAGTGCTACATTTCCGCCACCTCTCTCCTGAGGAATTTGTGGGGGACCATTGGCGCAACCTGCAGCGGTTTCTGGGAAACGTCCTCGTCACCCGGCGCCAAAACATCCACATGGCCAGCTTGCAGCCCGCAGCTACCTCGGACGGAGTGGACCTGCTCTTGGCTGTTGGAGAGCCTCATGGCTCGCTGTATGAGCCCCGGGTTCTTGCAAATAAGATCACTGTGTCAGCTGGAGAGATGGACCAGCTCGTTGGGCTCCGAATGAAGAAGGCAATTCACGTGCCATGTCATGGGGCAGACTGTGCCCACCGTGTCTGCAAGGAAACTATTCAGATGGACCCAGGCATGATGTCCACTTACAGCACTGCCCGCCTCAGCGTCCTCACCCCACGGCACAGCTTGGAACAAATCTGTTCTTGCAATGGTAAGCAATCCTCCCCATCAGTGTCCCATGCTAGAAACCTGAAGCCGTTTTGTGGCACATCGTTTCCCCATCAGTCCAATGTAAAGCACCAGGACCTTCCATAGAATTAGTTTGTCCCAAAGACTAACCATTCTGACTTCAATTTCAAGACTAAGTGTAGACTCTTAGAACTTTAAAAAATAGTCTTTTTTAAAAATGAGCCTTCTGTAATATATCATTAATAGCAACATCTATCTTGTTTAGAAAAGTGACTCACATTTCATTGAGTTCAGTGATCAGAATTTTATTCTTTGAGCTACTGTGTTGGTCCTGCACTCATCAAAACAGAGACCACTTGAAACTTATACTCATTCTGCTTCCAGGAACGGCTGTGAGGTTTGGAGGCCACAGCTACATCTGGTACCACCACTCCCAGACTGGGTCCTGGCACATGCACTTCCGTCTGAAAACCCACCAGCTGCATGCGGTTGTATTTGCTGCTAATGGGACTGACCACACCACTTTGGAGGTACATTTTGCAATACCTGAGACTTTTTCTGGTTTAATAAACCACTTACTACTTTGAGGAAGGGAAGCACAAGAAGGAAAGGCAATATTACTTATCTATATTAATTCAGCTTCCTAAAATACATGGCTTTTCTAGGCCACCTAGACCAATAAATTTGGGGAATTTAAGGTTTAAGAACTGCAACAATCAAGTTATAAACCAAATCTCTAAAATAATCTAGAAAGTGATGGTTTGATGAAGAGGATGAGTTCTCTCAAGGGCCCACATATCATTGCTCTTCCAATTGCATTCCTGACATTCAGAAATAACACTCTGCAGCACAAACATGGAAAAACTAGACAAGCTGTGGGAGTCTTAGCAATCTCTCAGTTCTTGCTTCAGGAAGCTCAGTTCTCAGCTGTTTTGCAACCTGAGAAATTGATAAGTCCAATCTACAGACTCATCTTCAATGAAATCAGATTCCTCCAGATAAAACAAAGCAACAAAGCTCTGTGGTGTGCTTGCCAATTGTGCCAAGGAATTTACACACATCGCCCTGGGGCGCTTCCAGAACATGAGCCAGCTATATCTAGCTCTTCTGAAACCATCTTCCTTTTGTTATTCCTGTTTTTTTTCAGTGATTGCTTCCTCCTTCCTCAGCCTTTATCTGAGTGAACTGTTGTCTTGGTCTTCTTTTGGCCAGTCAAGTATAGGCTCATCATATCAAATGCAGGTTTTTCTATAATTCAGTGTAGCCTATAACCTTTGCTCCTCCTCTAGCCTCTTCCAGGCATCATCACACCTCATCGTCTCCAACATCCCCTACAGAGATCTCTTTTGCCTGGGATGAATTACTTAATGCTATGTAGCAAGCTCTGCAGGTTTCCATGAATGTTTTGTTCCCTCTTTCCTCCTTCTCCAGTTTCCTAAGTCTTATGAAAGACTTATTTTATTAACAAAGCACTCGAGAGAAAACGTGAAGGAGGATTTGCACCTGAATTCACCCTGAAAGAGCCCAGATAACCTTTCCTTTCTCTTCCTCCACTTCAGTTTAAAAGAGCCTTGGGCCACAGACTAGAATTCCTGAGTGCCCAGCACGCTGCAGAAGACATTGGTGTGATTAGTTTCTTAGAAGCTCAATAACTCAATTGTCCCCCTCCTATCCCCTGGTGCTGGGGAGTGAGGATTGGATTGCAACATCTATTAGAAACTTTGGCCCCTGTTTCCAGCATGCTGATTAGGAGCAACTGCAACAGTAATTCCTTTCTCTGCCTCCCACCTCCTGCTTGCTTCCTCCAAAGAAAGGCTGCCAGGTGCTGCTCCTCAGCAAGGTCCTTTCAGCACTCCTCACCCATGCCAGAGAGGGAACTGCTCCAGCACAGGCAGCTTCCCCACCAGTAATAAGACAGAGAAAAAAAGAATAAAAACCAAGGTGCCCATAACGGGAGTCCACCTGTGTCCAGCCAGTTACGGATAGCCTGAATACCTAAGCTGTGATTAGGAGCAGGAAAGGGGGAGAAGAGGTACCAGCTGCAGAAGCACAATCACAGCTCTACACTCTGGTATGTGGAAAGATGAATTTCTCTTGCTTTGTGCTGGTCATGCAGACGCAAGAAAAGGCCACAGGGTGAAGATTAATCAGTGAGATAGAGGCATTTTGCAAAAGGAAGGAGGCTGCATTCACTTAAACAGGCTTCAATTGGCCAGTGCAAAACTGAACAAGGGTGAAAGGGGCTGGATTTGCCTACGTGGTAATTCTTGTGGTCTGAGAGTTGTGATTCACCTTGACTCATAAGGCTTAGGCAGGCAAGTGAGGTAAAAAAACAGGAGGAGAAATGTTGAGTTTCCATGCACAACAGCTACCTGCATTGCTGTTAATTGTGACCTCTCTGGTGTGTTTTGCAGATAGTTAAAGGAATGCCTCATCTTGGGTACAGCTGTCGGGGAAACTACACTGGAAACCTCTCCTCCTCACGTTTTGTGAGTGACGGTGAGTGGCACTCAGTTTTCCTGGAAGTGAAGAACACGTCTGTCCGCCTGCTCATCGATGGCCTGGGAAACACATCTCTGCAGCTTCCAGGGACTTGCAGCATCTCCCAGGGCAAGAGAGATCTGCTTTTTGGGGGCCTCCGGCAGCCACTCCAGTCCCAGAGAGTCATCCGGGGATTCAGAGGCTGCCTGGATGTCATTGCAATCAATGGCAAAGAAGTTGTTCTCCTGCCTGGAAAAGGGCAATCAAAGGAAGTCATGGAGGAGGTGGAAATAAAGCAGTGTTGCACCCCTGCTGGTGCCTGCAGCAGCAATCCGTGCCTCAACGATGGGATGTGCTCTGAAATTCATGGAGGTGGTGAGTAAATAGACCATGCAGAGCAATATGAAAGCAAAAAGCAATGAGGGAAGAAAGAGATAACCTCTTCACTCATCCCTATGCAAGGGGCTATGCCATAGGAGAACCTGATGGCACCGTCCCAAGGGACCTCAAATGATAGCTGACTCAGTGCAGTAGCAGCTGGGTGTATGAGATCATCATCCTGGCTCCTGCAGCAGCCCATGGCCCGGAGGGCAAGAGGGTTTCTGAGCAGTGCACACAACCTAGGGGAGCACAGCTTTGCCAAAAACTCAAATAGAAATTCCACCCACCCTTCTGCATCCTCTTTCCTTAAGGAGCCACTAGCAAAGTTGGAATCAGGCAAGATCAGATCATGCAGTGATGGTATCTGGGCTAAAAACAAGCCAAGATCTTAGTCTGTTCCCACTGCAGTCAGTGACTCCCTGGGGCTATGGGAAGGGATATGGGAAAACGGTAAGTTCAGATTTGTGAATCCCGGGTTAATGTAGAACCTGGATGCTCCATTGAAGTTCGTACTGTGCACTAAGATCTGTCCCAGACAGTTTGCACCTGCCCATACCTCTGCAGAGGGTCCCTCCCCTGCAAGCTAAATCTCTGGGTCACAACTAGTCTGCAGCAGCAGGGAACCATTCACAGTGGCATCTGCCCTGTGTCCACATCCTAGATTTGAGTGCTCCAAGGCCACACACCATAATGCCCCATCTCATGAGCCAAAATAGCTTGTGTTTTGGGCTCCCACCTTCCCTTTCTCCAGGCAGCGTGTGTTCTGGAGATTGCTGTGTGGGGCACAAGCTCCTTCTACAGCTACAGCTTCTCATGGCCAGCTGCCAATGCCCTCACCCTGCCTGGAGGGCAAGTGAGGACCAGAGGAGGGAACACACCCCCTCCTGCCCTGCCTGCAGCCCCTGGGAACAAGATTCCCAGCCCTGTCAATTCAGCAACTGCCTGGTTCAGGCGAACTTGTTTGACACATACTGTGTCTACATCAATCAGGTAGCCTGGCACTTGCATCTTAGCTTTACCCTTGAGACCCCTGCACAGCAGCCTCCTCTGACTGGGTTGGAAAGTGCTCTGAGCCTAAGAGACACGGAATCATTGGCTCCAAGCCAAAGCATCACCCGGTTGCTTTGCAGAGAGGATATAGGGGAGGAAATCACTTCCTCACTAATGACCAGCCAGTGCCATTCCCAGTTTCCTTCCCACATAAACAACTTCCCCTGCAAATGACTCAACTGTCTACAAAAGCACCTGGGGGACATGGCATGGGACATGGCCCCAGGCCAAAACAGACAGGACAGTGCGGCTGGGAAGGCGCTGCTGGTGGAATGTTTTTCCTGTGAAGTTATCTTGGGTGTCTGGCTGCCTTGAGCGCTGTAGGCTCTGACTTGGAGACTGTGGTCATGTTTTACTATTTTGTACAAAGTTCTGCCCAGGGACCTCAGGCATAGGATCACATGCACAGGCAAAGACAGGTCCGTGCAAGAGAGCTCCAGTGGGCCGTGTGAGAAGGCATCTGTGCAGAAAGGGTCAAAGCGAGACCAGCCACCACATTAGCTAGAGTGCTCAGGACCAGAGACACAACCTATATACGAAGAACTGTGTTCGAGAACACGTTTGTTCACATGCAGCCTTATAGGCCACATCGAGCACCTGTTGAGCAAGCGTCAGCAAGTCCTTGTTGTACAGCCACTAGCACACATGTGGAAACAGGTCTGCATTTGTTCGCACTGCGCTCTGAAACAGGGATGTTTGGTTTGTGGATGAGCAAAGACTTTTCTAGCATGCTGGAAGTGGAAGCACTGAATTTCCCACACAGCACCACCAGATGAGCGACTAGAAAGAGCTCAGGAGAGCCAGGGACATTCCCATGCTTAGGGCTACACTAAACAGCAGCCAAAAAACAAACAGCAACAGCCCCTCTAAATCCCTGGGTATGCTGGATTTCTCTCTGGCTGTGACTAGACACTTCCCGTAGGCAAGAGAGACCAGACATGTTGAGACAGGAGCTTCATACCACAAGAACTTGCAGGACCAAGGACTACAGAGAACAACAAGCTGCACGGGATCATATTTAGCAGAGTCAGAAACTCTGCCAGGCTCCTCCTCCTTTAAGCTGCATTTCTCCCCCAGGTTCTTTGTGCAATATGGCCAGGAGAGGGTCTGTGTCCGGAGGTGACAGGCTTGACTTGTTGCCTAACAATTTATGTGAAGTGCTATTTGAATTCCCTGGGAAAAGCCAGCCAGCCTCCAGCAGCTGCTCCATGTCCTTGCCAGTTTCCTGTGGACATCCTGGGTGCTTAAGAGCACCTCCAACAGCACTTAAGTACCTATGAGTAAACAGGTGGATTGAGCCCCAAGTGCCATTTCAATGGATGCCAGTCTTGGGTACTGCTCTTCGCTGTTTCTTTAGTATTTCTTTATTTACTGCTAGTTCTTCTATGCATTCAGATGCAGATATGACCCCTTTATTGCTCTGTCATCCTCTCCAGGTTACACCTGTATCTGCCCTGGGCTATTTTCTGGTGAGCACTGTGAGCTAGGGGACAGTCCCTGTGACTCCAAGCCCTGCCTGCATGGTGGAACCTGCACCTTCTCTGCCACGGGCTATTCCTGCCAATGCCCCAATTGGTACATGGGCGAAAGGTAAGATTCAGGGAGGCTTCAGGCCACATCATCTCCCATGGCCGGATGGCCCTTAATTTCTCTGGTGTTACCTGCTGTAGCCATGTGGTTTGGTGGGACTGCATCTTGTGCCAGCCTCTAGGTCAGCATGACAAGCGACACATAGGCTGAAACAGAACATCAAATTTATCCTTCTGCCTTAGGCTATCTGGCTGTGATGAAAACTGGTACTTTGAATCAATACAAAGGCAGAAACTATTAGTACAATTCTTGGTATAAAAGTATATAGCCGAGCATTAGGTGGCAGTGTGATAACTGAAATCAACAGTCCTCCAGCATGAGCGTGAGACTGTAGGTACTTGTGTCGCACACACAAGCTCCCACATCCTAAAGAAAATGCAAGCACTGGCTAAAAAATAAAAGAAGTGAAACCTCATGGAGAGCTTCTGTGTGTGCAGCAGCAGCAGGAATTAACAAAACAAAAAAGGAAGGAAAAATAACAGAAGTGTTTTATAACCTAGCATAGCAGATATCCCCTATCCCATCAAGGAACAGTAGAGGCAAACATTTTGGTTGTATGGGTTGGAGCAGGGCAGAGAATCAGAAATTCAGTCTCAGTTCTGCAGATGCTCTATAAAATGCCAAAGAGCCGCCTGCAATGAGTATTTCTGTTAACCGTGTTCAGGAGTTTGCACATTTCTCAGGACTAGATGGTAGCTGTGTGTTTGCAGTATACAGATACCTCTAGATCACCTTGAGATTCTACAGAGGCTGAAGTATATGTGATACAAGATAAGAGGTTAACAAATACCAGAGAGACACAAGAATCCCTTATTTAAGGGGACAGAATTACCTACGTAGTGCTTGCCCTAGAAAAGGCAAGCCACGGGGCATAGCCATCCTGGGAAAAGTGGCACAACATAGAGCCAAATACAGCCCGTGGCCTGTCCTAAATGTAGGCACCAACAGATACATCCTCCTCACTTCACATGCACACAAGCCATCTCCCTCCCTCAGCCGTCGTACAGCTGAGTCTAGGTGAGGGCAACCAAGACCTCCCAAAAGACCACAGTGGACATTTTCTTGCAACCACTAAAAAATGGCTCAAACATATTGTTTGCATGTAACATCTTTTGATGTGAGCTGCATGCAGCCAGCCTGTTGGACAGCTGTACAAGACAACCTGAAAAGAGAGATAACTGATGAGTTATCAGATATTGATGGATAAGGTTGAAATATGCCTCCTAAGGCCAAACATTCCTGAATGTTGTTTGTTGGACAAAACTGAAGAACAGGACCATCCTGTAAATGTGGTTCTCTTCTGGAAAGCGTCATTTTAAACTGAAGGCTCATGGACCTCTGCCAGGAGAGCCAGGTAGCACAGAATTAGGAAGAGAGGGAGCGCAGGCCAGGACTGAGCATCCTTAACCAGGTGTAAATCAGAACCCTGAGAAGGATGACATGGGTTTTGGGCCCTGCTCAGCTGGGCAGCTCCTCCTTCCCGCCTCCAGGCTGACAGTGGTTGTCTCCATCTTCCTCTCCTCCCACAGGTGTGAGAAGCTGGTGGAGGAGTGCCAAGACAACCCGTGCCAAAACGCAGGGCGCTGTGTGAGTGCGCAGGGCTCCATCCATTGCATCTGTCCAACAGATTTCCAAGGGGACTACTGCACGCAGCGCATCATCACCCCTGCCATCGTGCCCACGCAGTGGGGCATCGGCCCTATGGAGATTGCAGCGATTGTGGCCGGTGTGTTGGGGGTGGCCATCCTGGCCGTGATCTTCGTACTTATCCGCAAGCGCTACTGCCAGAGGGCCAAGGCGCACAAGCCTGTGGCCCGGGAGGACCCGGACCTACTCTCCAAGAGTGAGTTCTCCAAGAGCGTGGGTGTGGGCACCCAGGCCGCGCCACCCATCGAGCTCAACATCCTCAGCGATGTGGCGCACAACAACTTGGACCGGGCCACGCCAGAGCAGCGCAAACCCACCAGCACTCCCGAGTTCGTCACCTTCAACTCGGCCAACGGCCCAAAGCACCGGGGCACCATCGTGTGCAGTGTGGCACCCAACCTGCCCCCTGCGGCTCCTCCCTCCAATTCTGACAATGAGTCCTTCATCAAGTGCACCTGGGCCAGGGAGGAGATGGGTTCGTAGCCACCTCTTCTTCCTGCACTTAGTTTTCCTTTCACCCCTAGGTTTAGAGGTAGAAATATAAGAGCCCAGCAGTGTAGGATAAAGCCATGTGAAACATGGGCAAACGCTGTCCAAGGCCTGCTATGGTCTCTGCATTAGCCCCTCCCTCCCTGCTCACCAGTACAACCTACAACTTAATTTTGACCCTTAACTGTCTCAGTCCTCTGCATAATCTGCAAGAGAATGCACAGCCTGCATTCCCCCACAGCCAGGGTCAAAATATACTATAAAAGATATCAGTGGAGCTAGGAGGAAAAAATTAAGACCCTAGCTGATTTTTAGTGAGGACATTTCCATCGGTTGCTCATAGTCGGGATTGGGGCTCTTTCCCTGTCCCGGAGCTCGCTGGAAGTTCAGCAGCAAAAAAGTGGTTAGAAGAGAGTTCAGAAGAGTAACTATAGGGAAAGGGGGAGACCCAGTGGATTTCCAGCTGCTCTGCTCCCATACCTTCACCATCCAGGGTTTGCCATCTTCTCCCATCCCATATCCTAGATTTGCACAGGCCTGAGCAGGGCCACATCCCCTCATTTACCTGCAGGACCCAGTATTCTCCTCAACTTCCCTTTTCCCTACCTCACCTCTCTTCCCTTCCTACCACATGTCCTGCAGGGTCGCACTCACATGGTGGGAATTAGAGGGAGGACAAGAGAGGGAAAAATAACAGTTCCCAGCAGACAGCTGTTAACATGACTCTGTTTTATTTCAGTCTACCCCGCAGAAACAACCTACTGGCCACCTCGGTACCTGTCATCGGACGTCCAGGAATATTCCCACTACGAGATTATTCAAGGCCCCCCTGCATCCTCCTCCCACCCTCCTCTCCCGCCGCCGCCGCCTCCACCCACGGACACGGAGCCGGTTGCTCTTTACGGGGGCTTTCCCTTCCCACTTGACCAGAGCAATAAGCGGGCCCCCATCCCACCCCGCTACAGCAACCAGAACCTGGAGGACTTCCTGCCGCTCGGCCCTGTGGAAATGGGAGCCTCCCAGTGCCAGAACGAATACACCGCCATCAGCTACTACCCAGCACAGCTGGTGCAGGGGGAAGGTGTCCCCTACCAGCCAGACCCCGGGTACAAGCGGGTGAGCATGCGCCTGAGCGTGGCCCAGCCCTCCTACGCGGACTGCGAGGTTGGCCACCAGCCCAGCATCCGAGCCCAGCCGCTCCCGCCTCCCAACTACGAGGGCTCCGACATGGTGGAGAGCGACTACGGGAGCTGCGAAGAGGTGATGTTTTAACGGGGACTCGTTCTGGAGGCGAGAAGGGAAGCGCATCTCCACGCAGAACAGCGCACAGGGGCTAGCACGTGCCACCAAGGGGGTTCGCATCCCCCCTGTCCCCGCTCACAGCATCTCTCTCCCCAGCCCACACCGTTGGGTTGTGACCTGGCCTGGATCTTTGCCTCCCACTGCCCTCCGTGGCATCTCACTGCTAATGGAAGGCGAGTGCTCCGGCCACTGCCAGGACACAGAGAAAACACTGCAGATCAACCCGTCCTCCTTGCCAAGCTGGCGATGCTCCGATGCGGAGCAGGACCTGAACATGCCACCTCTTCCCGCTGCAGAGTCGTCCACTGCAGCTGTTGGGAGGAGGAACGGAAGGCGAACATTGCAGGAGGGGCATTGAGTGTGGTGAAGAAGGTGCAGATGAACCAGAGCCCCACAGACCGGGAGTCCCCAGGCTGGGGTAGCAGGGACTCCCATGCATCCTGTGCCAAGGCCTGGGCTTGGGCTAGTGATTTGCCAAGTGGAACAGTCTGGGTGACACAAACTCACTTCCTTGTTTGTTCCCTTTGAGTCCAAGGCAAGAGAGAGAGAAGAAGGCAGAAGAGCAGTTGGCCCCATCAGCACGTCCCTACCTTGGACAAGAGAAGCCCAGGAAATAAATAATTAGAATTCATTTCTACAGAGCAACCAAGCAGCAAACCCACGG
The DNA here is from genome assembly GCA_013389825.1 of Crypturellus undulatus. Classification (NCBI taxonomy): domain Eukaryota; kingdom Metazoa; phylum Chordata; class Aves; order Tinamiformes; family Tinamidae; genus Crypturellus; species Crypturellus undulatus. The sequence continues at coordinate 9,178 of VWPW01017257.1, read as the reverse complement.
CACAGGGACGTCCCCGTGGCTCTCTGGCTTTCCTGGTCCCAAGCCGAATGCCACTGGAACACAGCCCTGCCACGGACCTGGGACTTTCCTGGTCCTCCAGGCATGGCCGGAGTGTCCCAAAGGACTGCTGATCCAGTTGCTGGTTGCGTGCAAGGAACCACAGGCACATGAGAAGGAGTCCTGGGTAGGGGGCACGTGGTGGAACGAGAGCCAGCAGCTCCACAAGATGCATGGCAAGGTTAACGATGTGGCATTGGCCTGTTTTCCTGTGCTCAGGAACGTGTTGTTTCTTTGTGAGAGATTTTCCTTCTGTTTTTTTTATTATTATTTTTGGTTGGATGATTTTTGAAAAGTAATAAAGAGGTTTTTTATTATTATTATGCTCATGGTTCTGTGATTCCCTGGAGCAAAGAGCAGCGCCTCACCTCGGACACAGGCACATTGAGGCCTCCAGACAAGTCCAGACCCGAGGAGCGCCAGTCTCGCACTGCCGGGAGCCAAGTCCATCCCTGCCAGCATTCCCCTTCCCAGCCCCAAACACTCGGGAGAAGCAGGGCTCTCCTGTTTCCAAAAGCCAGACCACAGCCCTTAGGAGACAAGGATATAGAAACGTCAAGAATGCACATCCCAAGGGTCCCACAGCATTCCTGGGACCTGGTATCTTGGGTGGCCCCAACTCACAGGAAGGGCCATCCCTCTCACACGNTGGTATCTTGGGTGGCCCCAACTCACAGAAAGGGCCAGGCCACGACCTTGAAATGTGGCCATCCCTCTCACACATGCTAAAAATGAGTCCACTCTCAACATCACAGTCCTTCAGTGGTTGATGCAATTATTCAGAGAAATACAGAGTGGGCAGGACACTAGGAACAGCTTTTTAATTCTGAGAGGTGTTTTCAAGGTGGAATTATCCTATAACTGAAGCACTTCACAAATGACACAGTGACAAACCCAGAAATGTGGCCACCTGCGGGCAGGGACAAGCCAGCACTGCAGAGAAACACATTGATGCATCGTACAAAGCACCACCCAAAACCACTGACCGACCACAAAATGTTTATGTTGCCCAGCACCTCAGGCTACAAACCCCCTTCTACTGCTGCCAGTTCTACCATTACCCTCCTACCTGCCCATCTTGAAGACTGGTCAGCTCGCAGACACAGTGGGAAGTGGGAGACCCTCCTCCATCCTGCCCAAATGAACTCCTGTCCACAGCACGAGCACCACCTGGCTCAGCCAGGCCTCCAACCAGCAGCCCCATTGCCCCACCACATCTGGAGCTAATTCCAGATTAAGTAGGGTGAGGGTACTTTCCTGCAGAGCAGCCAGGTCTGGGGCCTTCCTTAGCACTTACAAAGACAGCCAGGCTTTCTTCTTCTTCCTGCTGGTCACCTTGTGTGTGCTGGGGTTCCTGTGCCTATTTTTAATAAACAAAAGCTGGGTTTATTAAAGCTAATACCCTAGAAGCAGCCAGATCCTGAAGCAGACTCAACCCCTCATGCACAGTGGTTTGCATGGCGAGTAGACCTCTCCTGATGCAGGGGGAAAGAGTCTCTGGTGGCCACAGCCTTCAGCCTGTCTCCTGCCCAGTTTTTGCCTTAGCTCGCTAGCCTTTTCAGCAGTCACCCGTGTGGGCTCTTGGTGAAGGGAGGGTACAGAGCAGAGGACAGCCCTTCCGTGTCCACCTCCTACCTCTTCTGATAGATTACTCGTGGGCACAGGCAGCCTCAGCAAAGGTATTTCACTGCAGGGGCTGCAGCCCTTCAGCATTCCAGCTGCAGGACCCAGAGCTGCTGTGTTCCCTGAGGAATTTAACAGCCCTGTTGCAGGGGTGCTGACCCCCTGGGAGCCCCACATGGGTAGAGGGGGCTCAGGGAATGCTCTCGTGCACGGCAGAGCAAACCTGCTCCCCAGCTCCGCGTGCTGGAGGTCACCGGGGCCCTGCTCCCCTCTTCTGTGCTGTGGCTTCATTTGCAGAGGGAACAAGAAGAGAGATGTTTAAATATTTCTGAAACACCCAGTGAGAAGTGAATGCTGTGGCCTGAGTTCATTCCACAGCACTCTTCTTTCCTGTCCTAATCATGGCTCCTGGCTCCAGCAGCATTAATTCACCCTAGTCAGAAGTACCCCTGCTGCTCCTCCTCCCATAGGGTTATTGTGGTCTCAGATCCCCCTCCAGACACACCAGTCTTTGCACTTTAGGGGGACTTTTCCACTTGGGAGCCACAACTTCAAGAGCATTTTTAGCATTCATTTCCTAAACATCCCTACTAAAGACACACAGCAGAAGCATGAATTACTCAGCACTGTGGGGATAATCCCAGCTGCAGTGAGGCTGGTGCAGCACTCAGACACCCTATCGGAGCACAGGCCAGCTCTCACCTCCTCTGATCCATTGGGGATCGGCAACAACTATGCAGTCACTGCACTGCCACCGTCTGCATGTGCCACATGAACAGAGCGTTCCCAGCTCCCTTCCCTGCACCACTCCAAAAGCCCCGTCCCAGCCCCACTGCATCGTGGCGGTGCAGAGATGGAACCCAAGCTCCCTCCCCCAGGCTGCGAGGCAATAAAGGCATCACACAGCCCCTGCTGCAACCACAACCTGCTTGTACAAACGTGTCCAAAAGCTGAAGAGCAGCGTGGCTGAAGTGCTTCTAGCTGGAACCCTCTGTGGAAGGAGCAGCCACGTAAGCCGGTGCGGAGGTGGGAAAAGCGCAGCGAGCTCCCTCGCGTGGGGACCGGCTGCGGCAACAGTCCGGTTTTATTCAACTTGGTTTCCATCTCTCTGCTAAAGACATGCCAATAGTCCCTGTGCTGTCCAGGTCTCCGTGAGAGCTGAGGAGCTAAGGCCACTGAAACATGTTCAGAGGGTCTGTGTGAAGGACCGATGGCTCTATGCTCCTCCAACACAGCATTATGTTATTCTACAAAGTAGAGGTTGGTATTACATGTGCCTCTTGTAACAGAGCTCCCACCTCCCACCACAGAGCATTTTCACGTAAAAAAAAAAGATATTATTTATTGATTGAAGATACACAATTCACGTACAGCACCAAAGACAGGTTCCTCCACTGGGCAGCTACACATCCTGTACACTGACAATATCCATATGCACAAAACATGTACATTAATCATTTATATATTTACAAAAGTTCCTTGGTTACAGAGCAGCCAATGATACACAAGTGTCAAGTTTTAACATTCACCTGGTCCTGCATCAGGTCCTCACAACTGCCCCTCAGTGAGGCTCAGTGCTGTGAGCCCTCATTTCCCATCACAAATCATTTAATGGTTTATAATGGTACTGGCTGCCCAGAGAGGTTGTGGAGGCTCCTTCTCTGGGGATCTTCAAAACTCACCTGGATGCCACTCTGTGCCTCGTGCTCTAGGTGTCCCTGCTGGAGCAGGGGGTTTGGACTAGATGATCTCTAGAGGTCCCTTCCAACCTCAACCATCCTGTGATTCTGTGTAATGCTCCTGTGATATCCCACAGCCTCCATAGAAGAGAGGTCTTCCCTGGCAATTGCACAGTCAAATCTGGACGCTACATATCTGGCCAGCAATCCTGGAAATGAAGCAACGCAGCTCCCCGTGTTCAGCATGTGCCACCCAGTAAACGCAAGTGCTTCTGTGCACTCCCTCCAGCACTGCCTTAAGCCAGTCCTTAGTGATAAATTCCCAGGCTGAGAGCTCAGGCAGGATGTGCGTGTGGAAGGACAGCGGGAGACGTCACCAGTGCACCAGCGCCTTCGAGCAGGTGCCCTTCAATTGTGGCTTTCTGCTACGAACCACTAAGCGTGGGAGGTCTGCAAGGCTCCACACAAAGCGGTTCTGGAGTGCAGGGTTGTATCTCGCCTCACCGGCTGCGCGGCGGAGCGACCCAGCCAGGCTCCGACACCTCGTGGGGACAGGCAGAGCCTTCTAGAGACGATGTGCAGCGATAGCCCTTGGTATTGCACTTGTTCAGATATAGTGTGCTGGAGCCCCCTCCTGCCAGACCCAGCTCCTTGCTGTCACCCGCAAGGTGACTCCCATACTGAGGATTTGTCTTAGAGCTTCCCCTCGCTGTGACCCAGCAACAAGGGAGCAAGACAAAACCTTCACCGGAAAAAAATTCAGAGATGGGGTGAACTTTGTGGCTACAAAGAGAGTAAAAGGGAGGTGAAGTGCAATTAAAAAACAAAAGAGCTGTTGGAGCAGCTAAACTACCTACCCGCATGGCTGCTGGCAAAGCCTGCAGAAGTCAACAGCCACAGATTGGCACAGCAGTGACTGCCAAGCAGAGCAGGCAAGTGGGAAGCAGGCTTCAGGCAGCAGAACAAGATGCTAAGTTATCATCTGGCAAGGAGATGAGCTGCAGGGGATGTTTCTTTTGGTCATAGCTCTTCCATAGCATCCTTCCCCTCCTGAAAACAAAATATTTTTGCATTGCTAGGAAAAAAAAACATCCTATGGAGGATGCATTGCTCTCATCTGCCCTTCTCAAAAAATAATCCAGCAAAAGGGCAAAGAAACTCCATGGCAAACAGTCTCCATGGAGAAGACTGTACTTTTCTGGAGGAGTTCACATTAACAGAAATACAGGACTGCACTCAGAGCAAGGTGGGCCATGTTGCTGCTGAAGGATGGTGGGGGCAGCATTTGGCATGGGCAGCAATCAGGTCCCCAGAATGGGTACTTTCGCTCAAGAAATTAAAAAACAGTTGCAGGGACTGCTGTGTTCAGACAGTCCAGGAGTTTGCAGGATGCTAAAGCAGCTCTCCCTCCCCCTAAATACTGCAGCTCAACTTGTCCATGCCTTCAGCCTCCTCTTCCCAAAAGGGAAGCAGCAGCCTAATGGGGCTGCAGCACTGGTGCAGCCCTTGGGAAGGATCTGCCTCCCCTGTGACACACAGCAATGGCCTGAGAAGCAGGAGGGACAACACACTGGGGAGAGCTGCCTCCTAGCAGGGGACACAAAGCTGCATTGGAACTAGAGAGTGCCACCAGGGAGTGAGCAGGACCAGGAGGAGGGCCAAGGATTTGGTCGTCTTCTCATGATTTAGCACTCAGCATTGAGACTGCAACACAAGCAGAGAGGTGCTGGGCTCGCTCAGGTACTGTAAACAAGGTGTATTTCTGTGCAGAGACCCAGCACAGCGGTGACCACCCAGGAACGCCCTGTCCTGCACAGCAGAGCACAACAGCAGAGAGGGCTCCAAGCTGAAGATAACCAACTCGCTCTTTCAGAGCCCTGTGCCTGGCTTGCTCTCTCTGTATCATGCAAACACTTCAGAAAAACATTCATCAGATGCCTGGTCTAAAGGGGAGAACTGTTACTACTAAAGTTGTGGGCCAGGGCTTGGCAAAGCCTGCTGCTCAGTCCAGAGCTGCCGTGCCCAGCACTGAGACCCTGGTGGGCTGTCCCTGTCCCCTGTGTGGCCTGCACAACACTAGGGACAGAAGCGGAGCTGCAGCGCAGTCAGCATCGATGCTGAAAATGCCCGAGGCCCTTAGCTGCCAAACACAACCCTTGTGCCCTGGGATCTCTGGAGGTGCCTCTGGCACCCAGCAGACATGGGACCAGCACCCACCAGGGGTTCCCTCCTCTCCTTGTCCCCAGGACTCTCTGCGCCTCAGGCACTGCCCTCGCTGCCCACTGGGAGCACCTCCACGCTCTTCGACCTGAGCTGAAGTTTCTCTGTTGCCATCAAATAAAGTGCTGATGGGGGAAAAGAAAATAAAATGGCACAGAGAAAAGCAGTCCCTGTTCCCTCTCCTACTGCGAGAAAGTGGGAATATGGGAGGGTTGCAATTAAAAAAAAAAAAAAA